>JAAOAM010000072.1:0-392751 GCA_013396015.1 Fusarium mexicanum | reverse complement strand
TAAGTTCTATTTAATACTAAATGAATGTGTATATATATATAAGTTATTGGAGTAGGAATGATATAATATAGGGTTGCTGTTATTCTTGGAATAATGCGGTCTTAGAACGCGGTCGGTCTAATATGGGTCGGTCTAATCCTGGTTAGTCTAATATAGGCCTTTCCTTTTGTTAGTCTTTCCTGGACGTAATGTATGATTAGTGGAAACTTGTAGGGTACTCTCTTCACACGTAACGTAACCGCTGGGGTCGTAATATATAGCTATTAATTACCTAGGTACTAGTAACCTTAAGAACTTTACTTACTATAAAGCTAAGAAGCTAAAAAGGCTTATAAAGAAGGAAAATAATAATATAACTAAAAGGCTATAAAAAAATATTACCTAGTTACTATAAATTATAATATTATAAAAGGCTATAAAAGTAGTAATATAAGCAGTTAGAAAGTTATTAATTAAAGTTATTAAATAACTTTAAAAAAGATTATATATATAGTAAAAAGGTAAAACTATTAAAGGTTTTATTAACTAAGTTATTTAGGCTAGCTAGAAAAGTTAAAGTATTAATACTTTTATTAAGGTAAGTTATATCTAGGTAACTAGAAGCTTTAAAAGCTAAAAGAATATAAGCTAATTAAGTTTATAAAATTAATATATAATAATTTTTAATATAATGACCTAGGATATAAAAGCTGATCTAAGGTCTCTCTACTGATTTAGGGTCTTAGCTATAATCCTTAACTACAAATTGTATATCTTTAATACGAGACACACGTTTCACATACAGACATAGGGGAGAATAAAGCTATCTTTATCGCTAGTAACTATATATGATCCTTGGATTGGATCTGCTCAACCTTGAGCTCCTAGGTAGCTACCGCAAGTGCCCAAGTTGCCTTCTCCTATGATTCTGGATATTGTCCAAGAAACATCAGTCGAACGGCATCGGTTGCGATGACGTTAGTATGTATAGAGTGACCTAATGTTAAAATATCCACTATAGCATTAACAGTAAATTCCATACCCGAGTTTCTGACAATGTCTACACGAGCATACGCACTCTTGGATGCTGTGTCTAGTAGAGGGATGGTGGGGCCTTAGATCAATTCAGCGTCCGAAGTATGAGAACGTATCTGATTAATGAAGTCAAGGCAGAATCTGCCATTATTTCGTTCATTACCGCGGGATTCTAAATACAGGATACTCCATCCCCGCTTCGACCGGAATGAGATTGAACTTGACGTAATTGTCAATATTCTCCGGCTCCAGAGCGATAAACGCCAAAGCCGCATTCTGTTGCCTCGTGCTAACGTAATAGCTTCCGGCCGGCAGCACGACTTCTCGACTGGTCGAATTGGTGGTGACGGTATTGAGATACGTGCCTTCATATAGTTCAGGTTCAACAACTGAAGTCTCAATCGTCAAGACTTCCAACGTCCTTCGAAACTCGTAGTTCATCGTTTCAACTTTCAGTCCCAAGATTTCGAGTCTCTCGGCAACATCGGACCAAGTCCGTGGGATCACATAAGCTTCGGGTCGGGGTCTGGTGAGATTGGCAATCGACGGGGTAGTCCGCTGGAAGTCGATTGGCACTTGAACAACAATCCCGTTGCGAATGTCGACCATGGTAAATGTCCGATTCTCAGGAACATATGAATCGGTGATAACGATATCTTCATCGCTGTTGATGAGATCCTCCCGAGCATTTTCTACAACAGACTTGACCTTGTCAGCATTATCCCTCGCCAACTCAAGAATGGTCTGGATCTTGATAAGAGCCGTTGCAACACGACGTTGGAAGTGCTGATTGGCGATACGAATACCACGCATGTCAAGCAAAAATGAGATCGTCTGTGTAAGCCCGACTGCATTACGGCCCGTGCGTGCCTCGGTCACAGCTTCAGTGAAGCGAATGCGTGATCCTTCTGTTCGGATCGAAGGCCCAGTAACATAAGGCTCCCACCGGAGTCCATGAGACTCAAGCTTCTCCCCTACAGCTGGGATAAAGAAGTCGAGGAGCTGCTCGCGAATCTTGGGATGAATATTGAGGTTGATCCCGCCGGACAGCAGAGAGTCGGCGCCGTGCTGGTAGTGCCCCCCGTAGATTGTAGGCACAGTGAACTCATCTATGGCGACAGGTCAGACACAAAATCAATAGGCAATGATAGAGACTTACGCATGTCGAGAGCTATGTGAGGGTTCCATTCACTAACGACTCGCTTGATCTCCCTTGACTGACCACGCATGAGCTTTAGGTGTTCCCGGTTAGGATCAAGATTTGAAGCGAACTGTCTCTGAAAATAGGCAACACCGTCGACATTATATCGAGGAAGGATCTTGATGTCCATCTTCTCCAAGATCGACTTGGCCTACTCAGGTTCCGCATCCATCTTACCCAGGAACGCAAGAACGGACTCATCAGCAGCTGGCTCATTACCATGGATTGCAGCTTGGAGATAGATGCGAAGCTTGCCGCTACTCGAGTTGGTGTTTGGCAGTGACAGAAAAACATATGGAATCGCACGACCTTCTTCCTACTGAAAAGCCGCTGAATCATAGCTCATCCAGTCATGCTTCTGAGCCAGGTTTCGAATGAAGTAGTCTTGGAGACATTAGCAAGTATTTTGGAGGCATTGAGTTTTGGGGGCCTGACCGAGCTCAATATCATCAGTTGGACCCTCAGTGCCGTTTGAGAAGCGAGCGGGGACTTTCTCGGGGTTCAGAAAATCAGGTGATCGGAGAGTGATGTTGACATCAAGGAAGTTGGCTGACACCAGGTCGGAGTCCTTGGTGGTAGGTGCCCAGTTCTCGCCATACTGGAGACCTCTCTGTACACCGCCTGACTGTCCTGCGACAATGGATACAAGGGCCGTGAGAGAAATAATTCGTTGGGCCATTTTAGAAGGCGCTGTAAGGATCAGATATTCATCAAACTGTCAACGGTGATACTGTATACTACTTCATGGGAGCACCAGCTTTCAAATACGACGCATTGTGCTCCCATCGCATCGGCCTCGGTCATTGATCGGGACTTATTCTGAATCCGTTCATCACTTAAGACTAATCGTCGCATTGCAGTCAAGTAGGATTTCATTATCCATTACCTCCGCATTCTAACCAAGTTAATACGATCCAGTGACTGACGAACTGAGGGGTATGCTTGGCATCGATGATACTTTGGAGACTGGGGTTGATGAGCATGTAGAATTGCCAGATAAGGTAGGTCGATAGATAAGCTTAAGTAAAATTCCGCAATGACCCGATTTTAGTACAATGTTTATTACGCTCCGCTTGAGACTCGGGATTTTCTTTGAGGGAGCCGGTGCCTGCATAGGTCACCCAGCTAAATTGCGGGCTAGAGTATATAGACGAAGCGCGCAAGACTTTAGGGAACCTTTTTTGTGATGTGGTCCGACGCATTCTCTTATATCTATATAGAAGAATACTCTTGGAGGAGGTAATTCACAGTGAGGGTTGCTCAATCTAGAAGCCATCGCTACTGAACCTACTCCTTGTCTCCCGCAGCTTTACCATTAGTGGGACCCTCTTGAGGTGGCACCTCCACAAGAACCTCGCCAGGCTCCTCATCAGCACCAGCTTCCTTATCATACTTTGCCTCGTCAACACGAAGCACTTCATGCGCCAGCTCAAAGTAAGACTTAACCTCTCCCGAAACCTTCTTCTTCTTCTGCTCCTCCGCCTCAAGCTTCTTAACCTCAGCCAGAGCCTCAGCAGGCCCCATATTCCAAAAGGCTTCATGGGTAAGCGCCCTGATCTCAGCCGAATTCTTGCGCACGTCTTCCTCAAACAGCTCTGGGATTCTGACCGACGGTGCCCACAGGCTCAGCTCGTACATGAACCGATCAGGGTTGACGACGGCTGTCCATCCGAGGCTGAAAGCGATGGAGAGAAGAGGTCCAACGCCTGGTACAAAGCCTAAACCGAAGGCAATGGCGTTCTTGAAGAAATCCTCGAACCAACTTCCCTTCTCACCCTTACCCCATTCAATGTTCAGACCGCTGTGCGCTCGTTGAATGGTCAGCCAGCTAAAGTCGTACGCATCACTGTACGAGTCGGTAACATGCACAGTTCGGATAGTATCACGATGGACCAGCTTGATAAACTTGGCTTCGTAAGGGTTTACCTTACGGAACTGACGGGGGCAGCTCAGAAGTTCCGTCAGGCCCGTGATGTCGAAACCGATGGTATGTTCGCGCCAGACACCGAGGCCACTGGCGGTGCTTGTCTCGTGGCCTAAGAAAGACGAGCCTCCGCGCCAGATGTCGACGACTCTGTTCTGTGTGAACGATACCTGTAGCCACATGCTGAGGTTAGGATGGTCTTTGCTAACAGACATGGCTACAGGGATGTATATAGCTCGGATGCGAGCAAGCATCTATGACAAACCTTAGTATCATTCGTATCGAAGAGGAACACCCCCTAATTATAAAACTTACATCGATCCAAACCCATCGTTCTTCTTTGGTCGGCATCGGCATCGTCATGAACCAAGCCTAGAGGCATCTCCATCAGCATGTAGCCTATGACGCAACAGTAGTGCAAATATTTACCTCGGCAGCATCCCCTTTCTCATGGTTCTTGAACCGGTTACCATTAGTGCAAAGATTATGCTCAAGGCGTCTTCTGATATCTGACTCGCGAGGGCCGTAGCTGAAGGGCAACTGTTTCCAGTTTCCGTAGTGAGTGTTCCAACCACTACCAGTGACGATGGCGTAAGGCGATCGCTGGTGATAGTGACCGGTCCACGAGTTTGCGTTCTTGGAGCCGTGGTCAGCCTCGACGTTCCAGATATACTCAACCATGAGGTGGGAGTAGAAGTGGGCGGGGTTATCGGCTCTGTAGTGAGCGGGGTCATCGTTGCGCAGGACGCTACGCATGAAGAAGATTTCCCCCTCAGGGTATGGCATGCCCATGATGACTGAGTGTTTTAGAAGCTGAAAGAGATAAGTTAAAGAGGAATTTGGTTGCAGATAGTACAAGACTTAGTGCATCGTGGGAAGAAAACATCCTTATATAAGGAGAGCAGTTGCGGAGGGGAGCGTCCTGTGCACGACCATGATGCGACCCAGCCTCGACTAACAAAATATAGAGCCCCCTCAACTTTAATCAGTCGGTGTAAACGCACGACATCAAGCGAATAAGCTGAAGAAGAAGGTCTCGGATCCTAGCCACCCGAAACATTTTACCTGAAACTTGCATCTAGGCAATGCAACCAAATCGTTATCTTCCGACTCGAATCGGCGAATATGATAGCGATCGGGACTATTGAAATGAGATTCAGTGGAAAGTGCCTCAAGGTATCGGCCAGCTTCCTGAGTTTTAGTATACCAATCGTCTAGAAAGGCTCGTGCGCATCGAAATGTGGGACCGGTGTATCTGCTTGTCTCAGTATTTTCGGTCTTTGATCTTACTGACCGCTTCTTGAAAGCGAGCCTATTATAAATTCAGAAAGTCTTTTTGGATATTACGATTGAAATGTATGGCGCACAATACGATATTGCTCTCTGAGCGTGAAATCGAGGTCACATGTACAACACGAGGAGGATATGTCCATGCTCACCAAGACTAGATGCACCGTTACAGCAATCATAACTCATCCCTCGACAGCATTGCTTGCATCTTGGAATAACCATCCGTCAAACAGGATCTGCGCAAGGAGTTAAGAAGATCCGAGACATGATATCAAAATTCGGAAATGTCTGCAGATCTTTGGCCATACATATGTAGCCGCTCCGCAATTCGTAATCTCGATGACCATTACATTTAACAAGTAGACCCTATCAGGGTGCAATACGATTTCTCTTCCGCACGAAGAGATAGACGAGTACGATCGGGGCGGGCCGAGCCTCTTCCGATGATTGATGATAATCTAGCGCCCAGATAAAGCTGGCAATGAGCTCTAAACACAAGTCGCTTTCTTCTAACCGCCGAGGCGATTGCAGTGGAGCAATGGTAGACCAAGTTCTAAGTTCTCTGTGCTGACTTGAGCTCTCAGCCATAGTGTGAACTGCAAAGAGCAGGGGTAGACAAGTCGATGCCTCTCAGCGGCATTGAGAGTTTCTTTTCTATTACGATCTTTGTCCATACCCTAACCCTGGCTCAAGGTGATAAAGAAAATAATTTTAATTGGATTATGATAGAGCCATTAGCGAAGATGCTTTAGCCATATTTCAAAGATATCTATTGTAGCACATTTTAGACGCAACAAGACCCTGCAAGATGGCAGAGAGGAATCTAAAGCGGTTTAGATTAACTATTACCAAAGTCATCTGCTACGAGATAAACAGAGGAGTAGCCTGGTTGGGCTCGAGTATGTCTAGAAGATAAGAGGGCATTCTTGATTAGAGATGGCTAAATTCGATCAATTATACGAACCAAAATCAAGCTTAAAAGCCTGAGCCCGAGGAGGAACCCAACCCCTGTAAACTAGACTGGCTGTTGTTAAATCACCGTCAAATCCAGTCTCTTGCTTTCTTCCAACCTGTGCCCTGGAAGGCCCCACACTGCCCGTTCGGGCTGTGTTGGTGGTTGATCAATTTGGTTTCATAGGCCTGAAGCTTTTGCTAGAGCCTTGGCCAACGTCATCAGTATGCCTCGACAGGCTAAACTCGTTGGGGGCCATTTTGCAATGTAGGCATATTATAAGTATAAGGCTTGGTGCCATTAAGCCAGAAGGAGAGTTTGGTAAAAGCGACCTTTCCGAGCCACAATCATGAAGGTACTCGCAGCAATCCTCCTCTTTGTCTTCCCATCGATCGCTGTCTCGCTCACCAAGCGCGACTGCGAACGCTTCGAGCTGACCGCTCCTGGACCCGGGGGATGGACCAAGATGGGCCAACCACTCCGCGTTTCCGAAGTCATAAACTGCACCGCGGAAAGAGCCAAAGAGAATGGCGATGGCAAAGGAAACTGCAACATCCAACGCTATGAAATGGGAATCATCGCCAACGCAACTGTCAACAGCACTGACGGCGCAACTTTTCAAGCACCATCTCCAGCAAGCCTCAACACTTCCATAACAAACAAAAAGGCCATCATCGGAGCTCTTAAAGACCGTATAAGCCCGCTGCAGAGCGTCAACTTGGAAAGACTCGTCGTGATACCGTTTACTGCACCGTTTAACACCACGCCAAACGGGACTTATGGGTATTGGACATTTACGCCTGCGATGCAGTGCTGGCGGGGACATCCAAGAGACTGTGATGGTGGTGTGGAGGATGACTTGGACGGTTATTCGGCTGTGGTTTGCGGCTTTAGGCTTAATCGCAATTCGAGGGATAACAATGGCACCGCGTATGAAGGCAATGTCACTTTCGTGGAGAGCGACGAGGAAGATGCTCCTGGAAAGTCCGAGAGCAAGCCATGGCCCGAACTTACCAGGGCTCGTGAAATCGCCAGGGAATGGGATGTAGCTGATACAAACTCTGGGGCCACTAGATATCACGGGATATCGACGGCTGCCGTTTGGTCATCTCTCGCTTGTCTTTTTGTATTTATCTAGCTCGGAACCTTTTATCAGCATTTCACACGAGTCTTGTACCATTGCAACTCATTTATCCTTGTTTACAAGAACAATGTGTCACTGCGCGTGAATACTTCTCAAACCTTACGTCGCATGAGGGAATAGTTTGCCAGTTACCATACAGTGGCCTAATACTTGGATTCTTGGTACATATTATACTGTATCTGACGTGTAGAAGAGGGTAGATGGGATTTCCATAGCTATAACAATTACTCAGACCAACAGGAAAGCAAGAATCAAGATAAATTAACGAAAAGGTATAAAACTCCTAATATTTTAACTTACTACATTAGAGTAATGGGATTATTGGTTATCTGGCATTGCTGATCAGTGTGGTTTCATAGGCCTTTGGACAGTCGCGCCGCTTTGGCCAACGTCATTGAAGCCGTTGAAGAATTGGGGGCTATTTTCATGACCAAGGCAGCAACACAAAACATGAAAGGACTTCATTCAACACCCAAGAAGTTACCAAATCAATGTAATACAAAATTACAAGAATGAAGTTTATGATATTCTTCCTCGTATTCTTCCCAACCGCATCCCCATCGCTATCGAAGCGCAACTGCCATAATTTCAAGCTAGAATCACCAAGTGACTTCTCGAAGCAGTGCGAGATGTAGCAGACTCTAAAACGATGAAATATGTCAGCTTGCAGCGACTTGAAGTCATACCATACTCGAACTCATATTGGGTCATACCTAAGGCAAGCTCGTATACTAGACCTAGACGCCTGACATGAACTATTGGTCGGGGCTCTAGATGACTGTGGTAATGATGATGATCTGAATGATACCGATGTGGTGATATGTGGGCTCAGGATAGTACCGTGGCAAGGTTGGGTTTGTGGAGCATAATGACCTGTAGGAGTAAATCTCGTGTTAGGTCTTGGCCAAATTATGGAAAGGCCGTTGAGATAGCTGAGCAATGGAAGAAGAATAAGGTAGATGTAGATGAGTCGTTGGCCACAAACTCTAACACTGTTATCCCCATATTAACTTAAACCTCCTTTGTATCTCAGTCTCTGGTCATGCTGTTAGTTGGGCGTATTACGAACCTGTTTTCATGAGGTTGCGGGCATGAGAGACCGTTCGTCCGTCCGCCGAATATTATTATTGTATTCCGGAATTAGCAGAATCATCGGCCGTCAAGTTGCGCCAGTGATTGTCGAGCAAGAACAGAATAACCTTTTTACTTACCGGAGCCTTGGAAAACCATTGCTTGCATCCGACAAGTTTCACTTACCCTACGGCGAGCAATCAGTCTGGATGCAACATACAGGCTAAAGCCAATTCTCGACTCGCATAGCGGAACGAAAACGAAGTTAAACGAGCTGGCCACAGGGGAACTTTTATGCTATTCCCGTAAACACCCATAATGGCCCACACAAGTCTCTGGCTGCAGCCAATTAGATGATATGGTTGGTTCCAAAGGATGCCCAGGGTGAATCGGCTGGTCCCTTTTATTTCAGTCGCCGTCGGTTTTCTCTTTCTCGTTCTCGTTTTCCATCCCGAGTTTTTCTAAGCATTCCATCTCGATTGCATTTATTGGTATTTGTCATGTCGAGCAACACGCCAACAGCGTTGCCATCCGGACCCTCGGACCCTCGAGGTTCCAAGACGAAACGAGGGCACAGAAAATCGAGAAAGGGATGTCAGACATGTAAGCTAAGGCGCATCAAAGTATGTCTCAATCCAGCTTATCCCTCCCCCCTCTTGCCACATTCAAGGTTCTTATCTGACTCCCTTCAGTGTGGAGAAGAGAAACCGATCTGCGCTCACTGTGAGCGACGAGGTGAAGAATGCCACTATATTGTTCCATTTCATACCAGGAACTACACCACACCCGTCACCTCGCCGCCGTCTGCAACGACGCCAAGCCTTGGCTTGTTAGACTTGGAGCTCATGCATAATTTCTGCACGTCGACTTATGCAACGTTGAGCAACGATGTGGCAGTCCGCGATCTCTGGAGAATCCGCATCGTCAGGCTTTGTCTCAAATGCGATTATGCCATGCTGGCAGTCTTATCTGTCTCAGCACTCCACCTCAGCCACTTCTCAACAGAACGAAAGGAATTTCTCCGCGAAAGGGCCGTTGTGTATCACAGCCAGGCACTTAGCATCGCAGCTCCATTTATCGACGCCTACGACAACACTAACGCTCAAGAGCTATTTGCCTTTTCGATCTTGACTATTTATTACTGTAAGTACCCCACACATTCTCGTCGTGATACCTGCTCTAAGAGATGCAGCATTCGCACAGACTCCAGAGAAGGAGGACGGTCCGTATCCTCCTTGGGTGCTTTTAATCAACGGGTGCGCAAGCTTTGCCTCGTTGGGTGACAGCGCGCTCACCCTCGGCCCCTTCTCAGCTCTCCTCTCCAATGCCCGCAGACGTTTTAAAATTAGGGAGCGTGTCTTCAAAACCGACTATGTGCAGCAGCTCAAAGTATTCATCGATGAGACGGTCACAGATCCAGCACAGTGCTCTATCTACCAAGATGCGCTTTCCGCATTGAACCAGACGTATGGTGTTTTCTATGAGACGGATGGTGATAAAGACTTGGTCGATATCTTTTCTTGGACAGTGCCAGCTAAAGCTTTCTTTGAGTTCGTGGCGGATGAAGAACCGGAAGCCCTTGTTGTCCTTTCTTACTTCTGCGTCTTGTTACACAAACTGCCCAGTCAGTGGTGGCTGAGCGGGTGGGTCAATCATATTATGACGCGGATATATGGTTCTGTTGGAGAGAAGTATCTGCCCTATTTAGTATGGCCGATGGAGGAGATTGGTTGGTTGCCAAAGAATTAAAATTTATTCATGTTTGCAGATGCTCTAGATGCCTCGCTAAGCCCAAGCGGACGAGGTGACGAATCATGATCTGTGCATGCCTCCCCACGCTGACTGCAGGCTTCCCCTTCAGGGTCCCTGGTCTCGTTTTTCGTTCTCGCTACCCACTCTCGGTTTCCAAACGACGTGACGGGATCAGTATCGGTCTCCACAAGCCGCAGCTGATAAGCGACGACGTAGAAGCGCATCCAGGTCTTTGGTTCGCATAGAACCCGAAATGCCAAAATTGCCAAACGAAACGGTCCTGATACCGATATGAAGGCTGAGCCGGGATGTTCTCCCTCAGGCGACAACATCCTATTTTCGCATTTCCAGCCACGGAGTGCCAATCCTATCTTGTCCATAAAAGCTATTTCCTCCTTCACCCAAAAACTCCTGAATATTGACCTTGAACATACTTCTAATTGAGTTCACAAGCAAGTATGGACATCTTCCCAAGAGCCGATACTCCTGACGGTAGCAAGCCGGACTTCAAGCTGTTCAGGTATACTCCATCATTACCTGCAGCCATCGTCGCGGCGGTCATTTTTGCGATCCTTTCCTGCCTTCATATCTGGCGCCTCGGAAAAGCCCGAGCCTGGTACTTTATCCCGTTTGCAGTGGGTGGTGCTTGTACGTGTCCACAATTTACGCACGCGCAGTGATGAAGACTTCTAACTTGTCCCTTACAGTTGAAACCATTGGTTACGCTGCCCGAACCGTATCTCACAAGAATCAGGAGTCTGTACCTGCCTTCAGTCTCCAAGCGATCCTTATCCTCGTTGCGCCCGCCCTCTTCGCCGCCTCGATCTACATGATCCTCGGCAGAATCATCATCTCCCTCCGAGCTCAACATCTTTCATTGATTCCCGTTCAATGGTTAACAAAGGTCTTTATCTGTGGTGACATCTTATCCTTCTCGTTACAAGGAGCTGGAGGCGGTATTCAAGCGTCCCGCACCATCGAGGGATATAATCGGGGTGAGAAGATCATCCTCGCCGGTTTGTTCGTTCAGATCGTGGTCTTTGGATTCTTTGTTATCACTTCGGGGCTATTCCACCTGAAGTGCCTGAAGAACCCAACTTCGGCCGCCCGAGAGAATGCCTTCCCGTGGAAGCTTGAACTTAGGGTCTTGTATACTGTCAGCACTATTATCTTGGTTCGAAGCATCTTTCGCGTAGTCGAGTATCTTCAGGGCAACGCCGGATTTTTGGTGTCTCATGAAATCTTTCTCTATATTTTCGACGCAGTTCTGATGGCGATTGTAATGGCTGTATTTCTCATTTGGTATGTTGACCACCTTCAATACAAGGACGGCAGCCAATACATTCTCGAACCATGTGTTGCTGAGGAGACAAACTCATCTTGATTGGGGTGATAATAATTCGTCTTGTGTTGGATCATTATCTTGGAGCGGTGGTATTAAGCGGGATATAGTGGTATATTATCAATGTATTGTTAGTATATTGTTAAAGTTTATAATATCTCAATTAACTATGATGCATAGCCCCCAGCTGTACACAATTAATCTTCCATCACCTAACGGTAAATGCAACTATGAGTTTAATACGTCACTTTCCATATTCAGAGTTCAATCAAAGGTAGGATATGGATTAAGAGAAAAGCTAACCTCTCGAGGTCTTTCATTACGGCACGGTAGTCAGCGCATCTCGCTGCTTAAGACTTTATCTCATTAACCCTCAATACAGCATTGGAAGGTGTAGGGCTGCCAGAACCCATAATACCTTTAACAGAAATACTTTCTACTCCTCTCAATTGAATGCCATTCCTGACTGCTATTCACCCTCGGTTCAGCTTGGCATTTAGCTGACTAGGGCGCTCAATTACGAGGAACACCGTCGCGATGAACACCAAAACGCTGTCAAAGATGTGAAGGTAAGCTTTATGTAAAATGAGATAGCCCGCATTGCTTTTTACATATCCGATCAGCCGCTAGACTGACCATGCAAGGATCAGACCAGACGCAGGGTATAGCGTAGAGCTGCTACACAAAGGAGTACGACGATCAATAAGTTAATGATAAAAGTGGAAATGCTAGTCTGGCGGATATATTTCATCAGACACACTGCCTTAGTCTTGCATTCTACAACCCAGCCTTTCCTAACTACTGCTCCTATACTCATTGCCTTCTTCGTCGAATTTCCCTCGGTGGTGTTAAATTTCGTGCTTGGCTTGACGTCCCATAAGGCCCAGCTCTCAGTGGGCTTGGGTCTCTTCCTCTTGGCCCACCAGGCTGTCGGGCATGACCCGTTGGAATCACTGACGGGCCTGCATTCGGACTGGGACCTCCAAGTGGTGGCAATGTCCCCGGTTGTCGTTGGGTATCAGAAAGCTGACCTCGAGGTCCCAAACGGCTGGGGCTCACACCTCGTCTGGTATTCGATGTTGACGGATAGCTGAGGGGAAAGGTGGACGCGCTTGACATGGTGTTAGCTCCTAGAGGTGGCGTTGACATCCGGCGCGGCGTCGAGTTTTGATATGCATTCACATTTGTGTTTGGGCTGCTTGCTCGCCGAGCGTGAGTTTGCTGCGGAAAGCCAAGAGAGGTCCCAGACATTGGTATGCCTGAGCCCGAGCCTACTGGAGCTCTCTGTTGGTTAGATTGGTTGAATCTTCGTTGCTGCAACTGCGCCGTCATAGCCTCGACATTGGGCGGTGCTCCTCCAGTGAGACGTCGATTCTCTGGTGGGCCTTGTTGACCATACCCAGCATACGGTTGGCTCTGAGAGTTACCTGGAGGAAATCGATATTCTGGCGCGGGATGTTGACTCGGTTGAGACAGCGGGCTGGATGGCCCAAATCGTTGAAATGACATTGGCGCAGCCGTCTGTCGAGGCTGGCCCGCTGCAGGACTGGGAAGTGTTGGTCCTCCTGTTAGTGGTGGACGATCACTTCTTCCTATGGTGTTGGAGGGACTGGACGATGATCGTCTGTGTCTGGAGGACGATGGTATTCCCGTTGTCTGACTTGAACTTCCATTTGGCCCGCTTGCTGCAGTTCCTGATGCAGACCGATGATGGGATCTTTGTCTTTGGGCAGGGTCTGTGTTATTACGGGCAGAGGCACTCCCCACGACGTTATGAAGCTGTCTTTGGCCTCCCGGATACGGAGTGCCTCGACTATCGACGCGTTCATCCTCGCTGGAATCGGAACTGGTTGGGTTAGTAGAGTCGGATTGTCCCGATGTCCTTGTTAGACTGGGAGTTGCGGCACTAGTTGTATAACCTTGATAATATGACTGCTGTTGAGCCTGGGGGGGTTGCCAAGAAGGTGCTCTAGGCATCAGGTTCTGCTGGGATTCTGCTGAAGGTTGGTGACTGGGGAATGTTTGAGTGCCTGTAGCTTGGCCAAACCCTTGTCCACTCGACGTCCCAGGCGGATAGGTCGTAGGTTGACCATAGTTTGATGATGTACCTGGGTATAGATCTTGTGATCTAGAGGCTCGCTGGTAAGCTTGTCTGGCTAGTGTCATTTCTGGAGGTATGGCTGGATTATGTGATGTCCCACGCTCTTCTTGATACCTCCGTGGTGACAACATCGAGCCAGTGTTTGAGGAACTTGCTACTTGTGGGTGGCGCTGTCGGCTAGGTGATGCAGCCTGTCCTTGTAACGAAGGCCTGACGTCTCGTGTTGATGTACTTGGAGGAGTGTCGGCCATACTTATTCGTTGAAGTTCAGCTCCCAAGTCCTCCGAACTACGTTGGATAGTTCTAAACCTTTCTATCGACCGTCTCCTTTCAAGGTCCGTTCGAGCACCAGAGCTCTGTCTTCTTGCCTCAGCCATCTGTATCTGCAGGCTTGCTTCCAGGCCACGGATCTCTGAAACACGCCTTCTCCTAGAACTAAGCATGATATTAGTGTATGCGCAGTAGGTTATATTGTGGTGGATAATGTACTTGTCTTGAGACATTGTGAGAGCGGTGCAACCGATATTCGAATGGAATTTGAGGTATTAAAGCCTATCTTGTATGGGAGAAGTAATGCCAGTAACCAAACAAGAGGATGTGGCAGTCTATTTATGCCTTTTTGGCAACAATAAGAGCTTTTGGTAGCCGACATTACATAAGGCAGAGCCTCAACTTAGGTAACTCATCTGCTGACCCTCTTCCTGTGGAAAGTGTGACAGTCAACTGCTATCATTAAGCCGGTTCGATGATTTATCGCCCAGCTGAAACAACTCTGCAGTCATGCAGCCACACTCGAGTGCTCCAGCCAGTGAGGTGATGCCACCTTTCCGTCGTGAGGGGTTTTATGCAGCCGCCTTTGTGAGTTGGGAGCCTGTTTTCAGCCGTCATCATCGATGATAAGGGAGTGTTGCGTATTTGACGAGCTACCTACGTCACTCGTTCTGGTCTGGCAACACTGTCGAATGATACACCACCAGAAGTTCTATCGTAGGCTCTTCCGAAGGTTTTGAAGCGATGGCAGACGATTCAGCCGAGAGCCTGACTTTGGAGGAATTGGAAGTGGCTATTGCAAATCTGAGAAACAGCTTGGAGACGATGTTGCAAGACGACCCCAATTTATATTCCCTTACGACTCTGCTTGCACATGCACTTCGAAAGTATTACCTTTTATTACGACCACATGGACATTTGAGTGCTCTCGAGGAGTCCATCACCTTACTGCAACAAGCTGTCGAGAGCTCTTCCGCAGACGATATCAAGAGAGCTGAGTACCTTATTAGTCTCGCCTTCTGCTTGAGTCTTCGTTGCGATGCGACAGAATCTGAATTCGATGCTATAGAAGCTTCCCGGTTAGCATACGAGGCCGTGAATGCGGCAGAAAAGGATGATCCGTCGTATGTTACAATTCTGCAATCAGCATGTCATTTCATCAGCAAAAAGGCAATCAGGCTCCACGATGAAGATGATTTGGGAAATGTGTTCAATATGCACAAGTACATACTGTGGGTCACAAACATCGATCATCCCGAACTTAAGTCACGATTCCGGAACTACGGTAATACACTGTTTAAAGGGTACTTGGCATTCGGACACGTAGAGTATCTGCAGGCCGCGATTCGAGTCTCGGAGGACATCATCAGTATCCCGGATCAAAGCTCAGAAGAACATACAAGAAATGTATGGATTCTTGGCCAGCGTCTCGTTCAACGATACTTGAGGACCGGAACGTCTGCAGATTTGGATGATAGTATAAGAGCGTGCCAACAAGCTGTCGACGACACCCCGCTCAACTCTAAGGATCGGCAGCGAAGGCTGCAGTCCCTTTGTGATAGGCTGGGAGAGAAGTATTCTCAGACCCGAGAAGAAGACGATTACCAGGCCGCCAAAGTGGTGGTAGATCAAGTTCTTGATCATTTGCCGACGAAACAGAAGAGTCGAGCCCGATGCCTCGGAAACATTGGAATTATTTTGAGTCTCCGATATAGACAAACAGGACGCGATGATGACTTTCAACGAGCGATTCGTGTTGCTAAAGAAGCCGTCGATCTGACTGCTAACGGCGACATTGGGCGTGCTGTGCGACTGAGTAACCTTGGGGGAGTGTATACTGAGGCATATGGCAAGACTGGAAATACAGAGCAACTCGAAGAGGCAATCCGAATCGGAAGAGAAACCCTCACTGCCACGCCGAATGATCATCCAGACAAAGCCCTGCGTCATTTCAATCTTGCAGACAGGCTTCAACTTCGATATTTTGAGTCGGAATCAACCGATGATCTCAAGGAAGCTATTTCCTTGTATCGACTCACCCTACGTGAGTTTAGGGCCCCCTTGTTTCTTCGCGTTGAGGCTGGTTACTCCCTGATGCAGGCTTGCGTCTGGAACTGTGATTTATACGAGGCATACAAGGCTGGCGCCGAAACCATCGATCATCTGTTACTATTCAGATCATTTTCACTACAAAACACTGATATACAGCGTGAAGCAAGCAAACTTTTAGGTTTGGGAACTGAGACAGCATCACTTGCTTTGACAGTGGGTCAGAGCGCAGAGACTGCCCTTGAGCTTCTTGAGATGGCTCGAGGAGTCATGGCATATTCGATCAATATGTTCAGGGCCGATATCAGTGGTTTGGAGGCGAAGTTTCCGGAGCTATCCGCTAGGTATAATCGTCTTCGAGACCAGCTTGACACAGGTTCAGTTCCTGGATCCGACTTTGCTCTCGGCGAAGAGGTTTGGGGAAATGAGATGAGCCGCAGATATGACACTGGAGAGCAGATTTCTGCTTTGCTGGAGGAGATACGTGCAAAACCAGGGTTTGAATTCTTTATGAGGCCTGACGATGAGGAAGGAATGAAGCGTGCAGGCGATCTCGGCCCTGTCATTGTGGTCAACGTCGGCTCTCTGCTTTGCGACGCCATAATCATCCAGCAAGATGGCTTCAGCGCTGTTCCTCTCCCGGGACTGAACAAGAGTAATATCGACTCGAAGTACCAGTCATTAGGTCGAGGCAGTCTAAATGTTCTCGAATGGCTATGGGATGTCGTTGCTGAGCCCATACTAAATGGGCTGGGTTTCACTGGAGCACCGCGCGAGGGGGAGATGAGAAGAGTATGGTGGATTCTGACAGGCTCTTTGACTACCTTTCCAATCCATGCTGCAGGGCGGCACGCTCGACGAAACGACGAGACGGTGATGGACAGAGTCATGTCTTCATACGCTACCTCAGTATCAGCTATTTTACAGAGTCGAAGGACAGCGTATGTTTCTCACGACGAGGCGCTATTGGTGTCTGCTGGTGAAACGCCTGGTCACCGAAAATTAGCTTTTGCAGAAAAGGAAACCACTGTGCTGCGAGATATCTGCCACAGGATGAAGCTCGAGCCTGTTGAGTCTGAGCCCATTAGAGAAGATATGCTATCACACCTACGAAAGTGCAAGATCTTTCATTTCGCAGGGCACGGATACACTGATACAGCTAATCCTTCCAAAAGCCAACTATATCTCAGAGACTGGGAAACAAATCCCCTTACAGTGGCAAGCCTCCTCGAGCTCAACCTTCATCGGGAGGGTCCATTTCTTGCTTATTTATCTGCCTGCGGTACAGGACAGATCAAGAGCCAAAAACTCTTCGATGAAGGTATCCATCTTATTAGTGCATGTCAACTAGCTGGGTTTCGGCATGTCATAGGAACTCTGTGGGAGGTAAACGATCAGTCTTGTGTCGATATGGCTGCTATCATATACGAGGAAATCCTCAGGGGAGACATGTCGGATGAGTCGGTGTGCCGTGGTGTTCATCTTGCTACGAAAGCGAAGAGAGATCAGTGGCTGGATGAGACCTATGGTGTTGAGAAGGCCATAAGTTCAGCAAAGGATGAGTCAAGAAAGCAGAAGAGGGAAGTTAGTGTCGAAAGAGATATCATCTCTCTTGATGAAGACGATGAGCAAGGTAAACCTGGCATGGGGAATGGACTATTGCACTGGGTTCCATATGTGCATTTCGGTACGTGATTCTCAGTTTTAAGCCTCGGATACCTCGGAAGCTCCAATAAGCCGCAGTGTGATGTACTTATCAAAGAAAAGATAACTATATTATTCGACTTTCATTTAGCCGGATATCCAATCCTTTCGACAGTATCCGAAGTCCCAGTATGCCTCATGCGAATATTACTCAGTACCTAAATTCATACATCCCGTCTCATGAACTGAAGAGCTGCGTAAGCTTTGACTTGCCCTCCAACTTCCTAATCTCCTGCTTCAGCGCATCAATGCGGTAGTTCTTCCACGCCTTCTCTATTCGCTCTTTCGCCTCAGGGTTCTTCGTAATAGTGCGTGAGGCTGATGCGGTGCCGGACAAAAGACCTGCCTCACCACCGATAAACAGACCTCCGATGGAGAAGAAAAAGTACGTGGCAGCGTCACCCCACTTGGATGGTGTAAGGTGAGCAGTGATATCCGGGATAGGTTCTGTGAAGAAAGTCAGTATTAGCGGGCTAGAAAAGGATATAACGTACCGGTCCGACCATCTGCAAATCTGACCTCGACGGGCTTCTCCATGGCTCTAAAGGCATTAAAGTACGTCAACCGCATCTTTCGCAGCCGAAAAGCAGCCAAGACGCCCAGACCAACGCCGAGCAACGATCCGACTTTGGCATGGGTTGATACCTTGCTCCCTGCGCGTCTCAAGATTTGGCGATCCTCGTCATTCAAGCTACTCGGGATCAGTAACATTTCAAGCTCCATTGCATGGTGACAAACTCATGTTGGAAGTGCTCCTCCGCGAGATTCCGGAGCTCATCACTCCTCCCAGATCGAAAAGCGGCAAGACCGGACATGTTGTATTTATTATCCAGTCGACTCAATTGTAGAGGGCAGAATGATGGTTTCGAATCCAAAGGGAGCAGGGGATCATAACTAAATAAATACCTGCGTAGAGACCTCTGGAAGTCGTCGGATATGAGCGGGTAACGCTGACGTCACAACCATTTTGCTGAGCCCGATTCTGTTTAGCGGGAAACACGAAGAACTGATTCAGTAAAACGTCATTATTATACCGGGAACGTGTCTTGGATGATTCTGACTTTGGACCATGACCTCAGTCAATTCATGCTTCTTGCTATCATTTGTGCTGCCTCTGAATCAAAGCCTCCCACTCCGTCAAAAGCCCCATGATCTCAACACTCTGATCAACATTCGGCGAAGGCCGTTCAGCTGTCTTGACACCGCGGGATAAATAATCTTCCACCCTCTTCACCTGATATCCAAACGCGTCCATGTCTGCTGGCACAATGACTTGTTCCGTCGCACCGCCGTAGGTTTTTATCTCGATAATATTGTCCCCTGCGATGGGTAGCCACGGGTTCGTGATGAATCGAATCCTGCCTTTGTCTCCAAGAATCGCGAAGGATGAGTCGTTGCCGTAGCTGTCTGTCGATTGAAGACTTGCAAGAACGCCATTGTCGAAGCGGACTGTCAGTGATGCGTCGCGGACATGGACGCTACCCTCAGTTGAGATATTGCCGAAGCCGTGCATTTGCCGCTTTGCGAAGGCATCGCTGCCAAACGCTGTCTCAATGACGAAATGAAGTAGTGAGACTGGATAACAACCCAGATTGTAGATAGTCCCCATGCTCAGAGGATTCGCCTTCTTCCAGATATTCGCAGAGTAATACCCCGATACACCTTTCACCGTCCCAATCTTGCCCTCTAGCAGCAATTCCTGCGTCTTCTTCATCAACGGATGCGTAAGATACATAAGCCCCTCCAAAAAGAAAACACCCGCATCTTTCACTGCCTTCTCAATCGCCTTGGCATCCTCCATCGTCGTCGCAAGCGACTTCTCAGACAAGATCGCTTTGCCTCGCTTAGCAGCTGCCAACACCGCGGGGGTATGCATATGATTCGGCAGACCGACGTACACAACGTCTATCTCAGCCTTATCAAGCAATTCATCGATGGAAATGTATCGTTCTGAAATGCCATGTTTGTCGGCGAAAGCTGTCAGGCGGGCTTCGTTGCGGCCGAAGACTGCAGCGATGGTGGAGTTTTGACTGGCGAGGATGGAGCGGGCGACGACGTCGGAGATGAAGCTCGTTCCGAGCATTCCCCAGCGCAGCACGGTCATATTGACTAAGTGATCAAATTGGATGAATGACTCTTGAGATATAGAAAAGCTCAAAATTGCTTAAGGGCGTCTTTTTATAGCTTGGGCGGTCTTGACAGCATTTCGGGTTTGTTGTTGTGAACCCGCTAACGTGAAATCGCTTATCTTGCCTATCTAAATCCGGCCATCTCCGAGTATTACCGCTTACAAGCTGTCATTTCCGTTCCACCCTGAGGTTATTTACTCCTGAATTACAAACCAGTAATACGATCCTCTTTGTATCTATAGCAGCATAGATATACACTACTATCTATCCTCAGCGATACTCTTTTTTTGCATCTGTGAACGTTTTGCCTTGAGCGATATCCCGCGCCATGTTATCATCAGCCTCAACCTGTCCAGGCAAAATTTCTACGATTTTAGACAGCGTTTCCTTGGGCACGCAAACAACCCCATTTAAATCTCCGAATATGATATCACCAGGATTGATCGTGACATCAAGAGCAGGGTCCTGCAACTTCACAGGTACATTGATCTATCATGCCTTAGCGATTCATTGAGCGTTCAGTGTTCAGTGGAAGAGTCGTACCTCACTCGGTCGAGCAACCTCATAAAAGCTCGGCGTACCGACATTGCTAGCAAAGACCTTGAGTCTGTTAGTTGAAACCGCAACCACGATCTGGCCGACCTACTGGGTAGTCTAATTTGCGATGATCTTGCAAATCTCGAAAAGTACCATCAACAACCGTGCCGATGGCTCCAGAGAACTTGGCTCGGGTGCTCATCAGACCGCCATAGACAGCGTTGAAGATACCATGGGGCGCTGAGATGAAGACTACATGATCTTTTGGGATAGTGTCGATCTATAGAAGCCGTTAGTAGTGGTTTCTGTCGAGACAGCCGTGGGCTCGTACGTAATGCTCGTTGAGCTTTGGTGCATTGATCTGAGTGTTGCGGACAAATTTGACAGTGTACGCAGGTCCAATGAGCTTTTTGTCGCCTTCTTGTCGCGAAGGCGACCACATGCTCAAGTTGGGAAGAAAACCGCCATGAGGAACGCCCACTTTGAGTAACGCGTCTGATACATCGCATCTGTACCAGAACTCATATCAGTATGACTCTCGTTATTTTATTTTCCTTAGATACTTACGTTGAGTATGCGCGAAGCTTCTCAGCCAGCGAAAGGTCTGGAGATGCCATGGTGGATAATGTCGCGGTTGTAGAGATGTAACGTTGAAATGGAGTTCGGTTGGCGACGAAGACCTTGCGAATTGACCTTAACATGTTCTTTGACACTTATTCGAAGTATTTATATGATATTTTCCGAGAAAGAAGGTTCATATGGGTTCTGGCGGGTTAATATGTGCGCACTGGTTTCTCGGCAAGATTCCGGGAGATTGTCCGGGACAAACTCCGGGAAGATATCCCGGACCAAGCTCGTATGGAGAACACGGCCAAAAGGCACAGTGCTTTATGTATAAATTGTGTAACGATACAACAGTATTTAGATTATCATTAGTAACATTTCTAGATCCAATATTTCATCATATTTCGCTCTAAATTCGTTATCATGGCCGACTCTAAACCAACTATCTACGTACTAGACCCCTACCATCCAGACGCCATCGCAGCCCTGGAACAATCATCCGACATCAATGTCGTACTCCCATCCGACCCTAACAGGATCCAATATGCAGAAAGCGCCAATGCAGTTATGCTCCGTAGCGAGACTCGTCTCGGCGCAGATGAGCTCGCCAAATGCAAGAAGCTGAAATACATCGTCAAGCAAGGCGTTGGCGTCGACAACATCGATCTCAAAGCAGCTGCTACAGCGGGTATAAAAGTGTACAACACTCCTGGTCTAAACGGTGAAGCAGTTGCTGAACTTACGCTCGCGTTGGCTTTGACGCTGTCACGACGAGTCGCTGAGATTGACCGGCGGACCAGAAATGGTGAGACGGTTGTAAGAAGTCAGACACTAGGAAAGAGCTTATTCAAGAAGACAATGGGAGTTGTTGGGATGGGAAATATTGGGTTCTCTGTTGCTAAGAAGTGGGTTGGAGCTATGGAGGGCAGTATCGTCGCGTATGATCCCTTCTCGGATGGAAAGCAGTGGCTCAGCACTTTTGGAGAGAGCAGGTTTCGCCAGGCCTCAACACTACATGGTCTCCTGAGCGCATCAGATGTCGTAACTCTTCATCTCCCTCTTATCAAAGACACCGAGAACATCATCTCAACCGCAGAGTTAAACATTATGAAGGATGGGGCAATTCTGCTTAACTGCGCTCGGGGTGGAATCGTTGACGAGGGTGCATTGTTAGCTGCATTGGAGAGCGGAAAGCTATTTGGTGCTGGTCTTGATGCCATGGTGGTCGAGCCTCCGACCATTGAGGCATACCCGGAGCTGCTGGCGTTGCCGAATGTTGTCTTAACGCCTCATGTTGGAGCTTCGACGGTTGAGAATCAGAGTCAGAGTGGTATGGCAGTTGCGGAGATTACGATGGCGCTGCTGAGAGGGGAAGAGAAAGGAAACAGAGTAGCTTAAATGTATTAGATATTTGATCAGGCAGTAAAAAGTAGATTATTATAAACCAACAAGCAAACACGGTTCTTCAGTAAATTGTAATAATGATGTACACCTCAACCTACTCTTCGTCATCCAATAAGATGGCGTACACTTTAGAGAGTGGAGAACGCTAACCCAAACCAGAGTCACTAATCAAGCTCGTCTAGGGCTCACTTCATCTCAACTTGTCATCAACTTGACATCGATCCTTGAGGCCACGATGAGCCAATTCAATCTTAATCCTACCAAAACGATATCAACCTCTTATTCCATGTCACCGGATTCATATGCTAGCAAAGAAACTCCATAATGCCCAAAACAAGGCGCGAGCGACGTGACTCCCCGCCCCGCCCAAAGAAAACCGCCCGGTTGACATGCAAAAACTGTCGTGCCCGCAAAGTCCGATGCGATGGAGGCCAGCCTGTCTGCGGTATCTGCATAGCGTACAATGAGACTTGTCAATATGATCGACCACCGCCCATGACGCAGATTTGTGCTATGGCGGATAAGATCGCTCAGCTTGAACAGACGATCAAAGACCTTCAGAACAACGGAAACAGTATTGCTCCCTCACGTACTACCGCTGTGGTTCCAGCAGAAGACCCCGCAGTACCGGTGCTTACAGAACCGCTTCCGACTATTGAGGTTGCGGATGGTACTCTGGATACCGCTCGTGCTTACTACGATACCACGTCAGCAGTTCACGATCCCCGAGATACGCCATCGCAAGCCACAACAGGTCAAATCACCGTCGCACACAGCCCTGAGACTCGACAGCCTCTACCCATGGAAACCCCGGAGTTGAAGTTCTGGGAGGATCAAGCCGTCGAGAGCGCAGCAGTTTATCTCAGCATTCCTCAGGATGTGATCCGACGTCTTTTCGCGACGCATTGGACCTGGGTACACGCCAACTTTATGTTTGTCCCAAGAACTTTATTCCTCTGCGACGCTGCAGTCAGTGGGAAATTCTTCTCTCCGTTTCTATTGAGTGTATTATGTCTGCATTCAACGCGCTTCAGGGAGCGGCATTTAACAGAACAACTGCTTGCCAGGGCAAAGTTGGAGTTCGGCCATGAGATACACAAAGAAGGATCTATACCACTAGTCCAAGCACTGCTGCAATTTAGTGCTCGCGAAATTGGTCGAGGATCTGTATCACAAGCTTGGCTGTACGGCGGGATGGCATTTCGAGTCGCTATTGATATCGGTCTCTTCTCGCTATCACCTGGCAAGTCTGAGGATATTGTATGGATGCAACTCGGGCGTCATCTCGCATGGTCTTGCTTTTTCTGGGATAAAACATTGAGTCTGTACCTTGGAAGAACACCGTCATTACCTGAGCCACCGAAATGGGACCCTGCTTTACCAGAGGAGCCAGAAACCGAGTTATGGCCGCCTTATCCCATTCCTGACGATGAAGCTCTCCAGAGTTATCAGCCAAGATCATCACATTTGTTACTATGTTTTGCATATACTTGCAAGATCAGCCTTATCATCAATGATATTCTTTTTAGTATTTATGGAAGTAAAAGAACGAAAGACGTCTTGGACTTCGTACAGAATACCAGGGAGAGGCTGCACTCCTGGCGATCGAGTTTACCACCAGCTCTGCATGTAGACTATCAAGCTCAGACATGTCCGCCTACACATTTCGTAGCCCAGCAGTAAGTGCACAATGCCCTGGCATATCACCCAATCTAACATATGCTCAGAATGCTATATCATACCACCATAATCCTACTTCACCGACCATTTCTCAATAACCTAGCTTGCTGGAAAGCATGTCAAGAAGCCTCTCAAGCCGTAGAGCAACTTCTCCAGCTCCTTGATAACACCTTTGGCTTCCACCGCTTCACATATATCATGGCTTACTGCACCTACACCGCAGCCACAGTCGTCGTGCAAGACATGAAAAACGGCAGGCCTGATACTCCCCAGCGATTCAAGATGTTTATGAGGGCTCTGAACGCCATCACGGTCAGCTGCCCTGGGATACAGCGTAGCATCGATATTTTGACAAGGGGACTTGGTACGGCGTCAGTGGAGCAAGAACCCCCGGCTTTTCCGGGGCAAGCCCCACAGATACCGGCTTTCCCATATACGGATTTTGGATACGTCTTTGCTGAAGGGGTGGATGAAACGAGTCATGACATGACTACAAGTCCGAATCCGTTCTTCAATCTTGATTCTTTTCCACAGTTGTGGTTTGATGGGTTCTCGGATAACGTATTTGACGACAGTCGCATTCAGAATTCAATGTAGGCAATCACTAGGGATCTACAGTGTACTAGCATGTCATCAGGGAAAGCACATCGAACACCAAGAATAGACGTTGATATCTCTGCACCAAATGTGCACCATTGTGAGGAGCTTAGTTACAATATAGGAAATGAAGAGAAATATATACGCAACAAATGATCTAACTCAGCCCTACTCCAGCCTCATATTCTCATTGAAGATCTTAACTTAGCATCTCATGTAATTAGAGACATGATGATAGTGGGCTACCCTGAAGCTTTTGCAAAAATATGGAGAGAGTGGATAGACTCCGTATTTCATACTAACCCTCGAGCTTCGACCAACGAGTTCGACCCGGGGGGAGGGTCCGTGCATAACCGCGAGGTTATTGTTTCTCAGATCACAAGTTGAACGAGGCTGTGATCTCGAATGCGCCATGTCATGATGTTTGCAATGTGTTCATCCCCAAAGTTTAGGGTCCATGTTGTCAGATCAGGCGCTGAGTACTAACACGAAGACTGGAAATTTAAGCATGGGGATTGGGTTCACAAAAAGCTTAAAACCTAAAGAGGAAATCTCATCGTAACAATTTAATCTCATTGATACTTTATCAATCTATTCAAGATGAAAACTGGGGCCTTTTACCACGATGCCCTGAAAACTCTACACCAGACAATGCGACATAACGAAGAATTACCCCCATCTCCTATTCTTTCCGCCATTTTACATAAATATTAGCTACAAAAGACGAGTCCAGACGAACCTTGACTAATGATCTTTTTAGCCTTATTTTCGATGTACAATATTGACTCAGTAGCGTCGGCCCGCTGCGCTCGAGTCATACGTATTGTGGGATAGTGGGTTACCCAGGGTCGCTAACATCAATCACCGTTCAGCTGCCCTATCAACCTTCACTTCTTCGAGCCACGCGGCAGTTAGGATGACATGTGAGAATGTCTGTGGCGCCGGTGGTCTATTCCCTACATCGGCGAAGCTCCGATTTGTGGCTTGCGTCTTTTCTCCTTTCGCCTATCACACCGGCAAATGATAAACGCCACGGGAGGGGAGAACCCCGGTTATCAAGATCAGGCATTTTCCCCCGGGTCTCGAATTGATTCTACCCCAGAAACCAAGAGAATGAAACGGTTGCAACGGCTGTGCTAGAGCAGATGAAATCCCGCTGCGACGGAGATGGTGTGAAGAGGGAAGAGATATTTAATGTGAAGGATCTTTTGAGTTAAAAGGATTCTTTATCTCTGAGACATGCATGAGTAAGACGCCTTGTCCTTGTTTTTGAGCGGACGGCAACTCGGCTGCGCACCCACCCACATTCCGTGGGCACTGATCACATCGGGAGACGGATCACTCGGTTAGCTAGTCGCCCTCAGTCATTCTAGATCTCTGCCTCTGGCGTTTTCTGTCCCTACCAGCCCTGTTAATTGAACACATGGCATGATGCCATCAGGCATTTTGTGCATTAGCCCAGCCCAAAAAGCAACACAATTTGTTCCGACTAAAAATCGTCAGGAGAGAAGGGGGGTCAATAGAGTTTGGTCCAGCTCATTCCAAGAAACAGGGGTTCACATCCTGACTACCTGATACGAATTACCGTAAAGGAGGGCTGAAAATAAACCGCCCTAGCATTCTACCCCGGCCTCTCAACCTTACCCTTTAGATACAAGGAAAGCGAAAAATGCCTGCCTAGACCAGATGCCGAAGTCAAAACTTTAAATAAATACGTGTTTTGATCTGCTCTCTCCCCCTCATTTCCCCACGCGCAAAATCACGAGTCAAGACCTTACAGAACGGGATTAGCTGGGCGCTGCTTGTTTGACGAAGCTCGTTAGTTCGAAACCGGTGTACCCAACCGTTGACGCCTCTTGCGCCTCCCCATGGGTTGGGCTGCTACTCGCGGAGAACCCGTCTAGCCCGTCACTCACTTGTCCGTATAGCCTGAGCACAGATGTCGTCTCGCAGCGACGCAGAACCAACGAGCCAATCTCTTACTGCGGAGAGCACTGTATCCGACGCCATTGAATCAAGGGTATCCCTCTCTAATTTACAATGGTTTAAAAACTAGTTAATCGACCACTTGTCTTTTATTGATGGGGGCGGTTATCGGGAACTTTATGATATGACAGCGGTGCAGCTGAGATCCAACTAGCTGGAAAGGAGGGTGATCATCGAGGCCAAGATCTTCATTTAACGCCATCAATGTCACATTGCTTTTTCCTTCTCTTCTTTCCTTCTATTTTCTCCGACTGTCCCATTACTCGTTCTTCGTACCATCCATACCACCCTTCGACGTTACCTTGATCGACAATGGCGGATGCAGCGGTGCCCGTGTTTTTCGAGCTCAGCTGGTCTATTTTGATGACCATCTGCATGGGCAATGTCTTGCTGGGATGTCTCGTCTGCGGTATCACCAATTGGACGCTCCTCGCCGCAGTGCCGATGCTTTCGTCAGCGGCGGGAGCTATCGCTAATGGGTTGTGTTACTATGTGTATTACCAGAAGCATCCTGCTATGATGCTTGCGATTGCGTCGGTGTTTGCTGATATTTTCTGGCTGGTATGATTGATGCATGACTCAATTGGACGCCCCGCGCTGACGGTAACTAGCTGCAAGAAGCCGGCCTTCTTTTCTACAGTTACATCATCTTAAAACGAGTCCTTCGAGGTGCGCGATGGAGGGTCTTCATGTCGCTTTTCTGGTCAGGCATCGCCGGCATTTGTATCGTTCGCGTCGTCATCATCACCTTCCGAGTCAAATCAATCCTCGCCGGCAATGAGGACCTCTTGACTACCATCAACCATATCCACATCGCCTACTTCGGTCTCATCGCGTCGCTCGAATGCCTCAGCGCATACTTCCTCATCGTCCTCTTCACATCGGCTAAGACTTCATCTGCCGAGATCGCGCGCAGTGGTGGTCTTTTCCAATACTTGGCTCGAAGCACGGAAATTAGAGTCGCTCTTCTGGCTCTGCAGGGTACTCTTCGCGCTGTGACGCATTCATTCAAGACGGCTGGTCAGACAGCGGAGAATATAGCTACCCAACTGGATCGGTTCTTCTACGCCGTCTTCTGCCTGTACTCCATGGTCTTATAGTAAGTCCTCCTGCATTTACACATTTTTTAGCCATTGATCTAACTTCTGCAGCATCGATCTTCTCTCATCCAAACTCAAGTTTAATGGCACCCAGGATTACCCATCCTCTCGCGATCGCTATGTCCATCAGAACAGCCAACCCGGTCGCTTCACCTCAACCCAGAAGGACGACTTTGCGCAAAATAGAACAGAGCATGTCGTCGGTGTTGACGGCGGCACACGCACTCACAAGACACGAAATGATTCTACAGATCATATCATTGAGGGCGGTTCCTCACAAGGTGACGGGTCAATTAACCTAGAGGACATGGACCTCAAGGGCAATGTGATCAAGAAGACAGTCGAGTTCAGAGTTGTGTAGACTATTTCCCTTTTTCGTTCGGCGTGTTAAAGATACCAGATATAATGTTTACTTCATTTCCAATCTCACTTTATAGTAGTTAGATAGCGTATCTCAAGATTAATTAATGATTGTTGATGACAAGAAGGTTTCACCCCGCACAGTGATCGGCTCGGTTCGTGAGATCGGTCGATATCTTCCGAACCGAACGATTACTGACATGACAGTTCAGAGTCAGAAGCACGATGATCCGGCAGAATGGCGCAAGACCCCTTTTTCGTATCCACTGATCAGCACGCCCGTCTCGTGGCATTTTGAGGCCAAGCCATTTCCCCATTCGGCTCTCGGCCGAAGCTGAAACGCCGGAGAGTGTAGAGATCGTCAGCGCTGCAGATCTCGAGATCCCCGCCGAAGCTGCGGCTTTGTAAGAGCAATGGCTAAGCTGCAAGCAAATTAACAGAATTAGTTAAGGTCGCAGGGCGTAAGGGAAAACAGCAGATAGACTTTGGTAGGAAAACAGCGGTTTTGGTGTAAGCCATTCCGCTGTCCGTCACACAATCAGTTTCTGCAGTTTGTACCAGGACACCGACCACTCGTTTGCCGACAAGGTATCCATTGTTCTATCCAAGACATGGCCTCTCTCTCGGGAATCAACAAGCCGTTCAGCAATTTCTCGAATGACGGTAAGAATCGCTGCTGGTCAGAGACATACAAACCATGCACCCTCGAGGCCTGAATATGCCTCGCTTAACCAAAAGATCAGACGCTTACAAGGAACTGGTGGCTGCCTTATCAGGCAGACTAGACGCATAAACTAAGCCACAACCCCTCAGTAAGCAGCAAGATACATAAAAAAGGCTTAGTATTTGTCTCTTCCAACTTAACAAAGATCTCATATTAACAAAACTCAATAAAACTCATGGCTTCTCCACCATCAAGGCTTTGCACTCTTTGCGGTGCCATGTTCAAAGGAAAGCTTCCGGATATCGACCAGTGGCTCCCGCATCACAACAGAGTGGATCTATTGGCTGCGTCTGATCTTGGCTGCTTTATTTGCACGAGTATTGTGAAAAGCCGTTCCTGGGACAATGTTCCTCGACAGTCCTTGGAGAAGTTTGAGTACAGCATTTTCTACAAAAGAAAAGAATCGGGACTTGACTTTAGTTTACTTTATATCCGTCCATCGCCCGGTGCTGATGGCTGGGCTTTTAAAAATGAAATATCTGAGGGTAGGATGTGCGTGTAGCCCATGATAATTGAATATTCTAACCTAAGAAACAGAGAGGGGTCGACCAGCTTCCATTAGCACTCTACCAACTGATCCTTTTGACTCTGAACTGCCTCAAAAGTGGATGCAAGAGTGCATTGGCAGTCATGAAATATGCCAGAGGGGTGATCTCTCATATCGCCCAACGAGATTGTTGGAGATCATCGATTCTAAACGGCTTCGACTTGTCGAGACTTGCACAAGATCGACCGGGCCTTACGTCTCTTTGTCTCACTGCTGGGGCAACCAGAAGATGATGACGCTCAAAGCCAATAATCTGGCCCAACTTTGTGACGTGATTCAAGTGGCAGATCTGCCCAAGAAATACCAGGAGGCTATATCCTGGTCGTCTCTTCTGGGCATTCATTTTATCTGGATCGACTCTCTTTGCATTATTCAGGATGACAAAGACGACTGGGAGCACGAGGCTGTGAATATGAAGAAGGTCTATGGCTCTTCTCTACTCAACATATGCTCCGCTGCAGCTAGCGATAGCAACGGTGTAAGCTTCCGGGGAAGGGATCCCAGTATAATGGAGTGTCTGTCATTGACTTCCTCCTGGGATGGTGAGACAGACATAGACCTCAAACTTGAATATGACGTCCTTTGGGAGGATATTACGGACTCCCCATTGAGGAAGAGGGCATGGGTCTTTCAAGAATGGTACCTTTCGCCTCGATCTCTTATCCTCAGCCATAACCAACTATGGTGGCAGTGCCGACAGAATATAGCTTGCGAAAGATATCCAGAATATTACCCAAAGGCACGACACTTCCAAGGCATGAAAAGCAACAAGATAATACCAGAATCCAAGTCCCAATCGTTCGGGATCTGGGACACGCATGTTCGAGAGTATGTTAGGACCACTTTGACCCACGAGACGGACCGGCTGATTGCATTTGCTGGAGTTGCACAAGACTTTTACCAAACTCAAATGATATCTGATCAGTATCTCGCTGGTCTATGGCAATCAAACTTACCTCAGGCTCTGTGTTGGGGGATTGACAATAATTTCACCAGATCAAGACGAACGTCCCATTACACTGCTCCCTCTTGGTCATGGGCTTCTATGTCAGGTCCAATTGGGCTAGCGGGTCTTACGCCTTCTGCAAAAGACAGAGTTGTCTCGGTCGAATCAGTTTGGCTCAAACATGCCGTTGAGGGCCACAGTACAGGTGTTGTTCAAGGCGGATATATCAAGCTTCGGGGACACCTCATCGGGCCACTTACCTTGGAACATCAAGACCTGCCAAAGACTAACTCCAAAGGTCACATTGAGATTGACGATCCTACAACATATCTGCCAAAGCTTACCGATGGTGGTAATTTTGACACCTGGGGTGGTGTGTTATACCCCGATGAAATGACACAAGATACCTCCGATAAACTCGTCTCTCTCTTATCCTACTTAGACAATCTCACCCCAGGTCTGTGTGAACAGGGTATAGTCGATAAGTCATCTAGAAAGATCGAGCGATTAGATGAAGCCAAGGGGCGATACTTTTGCTTACCTATTGTGCGAGATGAGTGTTGGTTCAAGAACGGGCGTTTTCTATATGGTGATACGTTTAAGACTCTTTACTGTCTTGCTCTTTTCCAACCTACGCACCAGCATACCGTTTTTCATCGTATTGGCACTATAAGGTTTGAGAAGGAAATACCAAACGACCAGTTCAAAGGTATCTACACTAAACAGACGATTACAATCGTGTAGAGGTACTATATAAAGTCCGCACTTCAATTTGATCCGGTTAAAGACTCCTTTTGAGATTGATGACTCTGGCAGTGCGGAGGAGACTGGACCTGTCAAGGAAGCGTTGGCCACCAACATTGCGAATCCTAGCTCGAGTCATGCGAAATGGCCGATATTTCGCCCATTTGCTTTGGGTGATTCCAAGGCATTGAAAACCACAAAGAAATAAACTGGAAAAATACCGAGGGTACAAGAGGTACGCAGCAAGGTCTAGAAGACAAGTCGATAGCAGGCTAGGATACGGAAATTCTGGGGAGCTAGTACAGGACAAGACCGCGGAGCGTCTCTAGGTTAGCTGGGTGAAGCTGTCAAGGGTTGAGACGTTAACTGTAATCTTACCCCGATGCCGCTTAGTAATGGTTATTTGAACCAAACGGCCGAGCCAGATTCGAAGCCACTCATCACACTAGACCAAGTTGAGAAATGGTATTGAAGCCTCCTCATAAAGCAGTTCATCGGAAGGCTTCCGATTTCCGTATTACTCATCTGGAGTCGCATGTGCTAAATTCCGGGGTAAGCAAGTGGACCCTGCAGGTGACCTAGTTAATCCGGGGTAAGAGATCATCGAATGGAGGAGTCCAGCCCTTTTCCCCCAAACTTCAACGTTTTTGACACGGCTATTCTTCATGCTTCACGTCTGACCCCCTTTGTTTATCGCTGTCCACGTAGACATTGAACAACGCCATATCATTGCATCATTATGAGCCCGCCTAGCACTCAGCCGGAATTCTCATGCGAGACGTGCAACCTCCCATTTCAGCGCAAGGAACACTACCAACGACATCTACGCACTCATACAAAAGAGAAGCCATTCACATGCTCCGAATGTGGACAAAGCTTTGGTCGCGTGTAAGGAAGCCCCGCCAACCTGGTTGCGACCTACCTACCTGCGCCGCCTGGGAGCTGCCCCAGTGCTGACCGCTGCAGTGACTCTCTTGCTCGTCATCATACAACCCTACATCTGAGTGCGGACCGTCCAGATAGCCGCGACCGTCCAAATGATCGCCGTCGAGTATCGCAAGCTTGCAAGCCTTGCAGCACCTCAAAGGTTAGGTGCGACGGAGAGCATCCGTGTCAAAGATGTCGGCAACAAGACAATGACTGCTACTACGAACCTCATGCGAAGCGAAAGATGTCCGAGATCAGCTCTGATAGACCAAGCAGCAAACGGAATCGAGAAAAAGCTCCAGCCAATGCTGAGGTCATGGAAAGCATCAGTGTCAACGTGAATAGCAGAAACTCACCGCTCTCACCACCCGCGACTGTTCAGGATAACGGCTCCAACAAGGCAAATTGCGCCGAAAACTACATCTCTCCAGCTCATGATCCATTCATCGATCTATCTGAACCCGGCAACCCCGACCTCAATGTCCCAGCCATCGATCCCCAGCTTGATGCACAGCATAGCTCATCTATCGGGTTCGAAAGCCATCAGCATGGGATCCTGTTTGATACTGGCGATATGTTGGCAAACTTCATCTCTGCGAATACAATACCGGCACCGCTACCCTCCATGTTGTTTGGCGATGCCTTCGATACCAACGGATGGCTCAACTACGGCGCCGATCAATCATTTGCGCCCCTCTTTCTCCAGAACGACGCGTCGCTTGACGCCATCAACGAACTCTGGTTCGACCATGCAGGCTTTAAAGCACCCCAACAACCCATCGCCTCGCAGCTTACACCAGCCTCTTCGATGGTCGATCAATCAGCTGTGGCAGAGCTCTACAGCCGCAGCCACTCTCCCGCTATTGATAGGGATGCGGTCGAGCCCAGGGAATACGTCGCTGTCTCGATTGAGTTAGACGCGCAGCTCAATTTTCCTGACCTGTCGCACTTGACGGCTGAGGACGTTGATCATGAGAATCTGGCTCATGTAGATGATATCCCTAACGACGTGGCTAAGAATGTAGCCGAGGCAGCAGCGGAAATACAGAAGGGGGGGAATTTCCCTCGTTTCAGGAACTTGGCTATTCCGCCAACTCCAGTGCTAAATGCCTGGGTCCAGCTGTACTTTGAGTACTTCCATCCAGTCATGCCTATTCTGCATAAGGCGACTTTCTCTTCGTCTAAACGGCATTGGTTACTTATATTCACCGTGGCAGCTATTGGTGCGCACTTTTCCACCATCAAAGATGCCCAGGCATGCTCTAGGGCAATGCACGAGACTATTCGGCGACAATCTTCGACTATGGTAAGTTCAAGTTGATCCAAAGCAAAAAATCGCGGGCTGATGTAAGTATAGTGTGAGCGTCAAAACTCTAACGGCAGAGAGCTTTGGATGTCGCAGACCATCCTCCTGAACCACATTGGCCTGCTCTATGGCGGTGAGAGGAGGTCTCTAGAGATCGGTGAATTTCTGCAGGCCCTACCCGTAACTCTTGGGCGACGAAAGCGTCTTTTTACAAACATGTTTCCTGTAGACAAGTTTACTCAGCTGCAGTTGCCGCATGCTCAAAAGTGGCAAATCTGGCTGCTAGACGAGGAGCGGCGACGGGCAGGCTTTGCCATCTGGGTGAGTTGATAACTTGACCTCCGTGATGTTTTGTCGGTAGTTACTGAGTATTGAACTTCTAGCTTCTGGATTCTGCATTTAGCTCACACTTTGATCTTACGAGTCTCATGAGACTGTCTGAGCTGCAGATATCTCTGCCTCAGCCAGACGATCGTTGGGGTGCATCAACAGCACAGTGCTGGGCCAACTTTCCTGCAGCTGGTAAGTTCTAACTCATAAGATCTTCTGTTTTACTGTTGGGTGCTAACATAAGGAGAAAATTCTGGCTCAGGTGGACTTCCCACGATGGAGCGCGTCATCTTGGAAGATAGTTGGCGATTTGTATGGCCCAAAACAAACACCTTGGGCAAGCAGGTCATGCTGCAGCATCTCACCAACGTCATCAAGGACAGGAGTGCAGATCAGCCTGGTACTCCCGGCTTCTCGTACCACGATAAATTACTCGCGTCGAATGTGTTGACTGACTTTCTGAACCTGATCGAGACCGAACAGATGGAGCAGTCGATGGATGAAGCCAAGGCATCGACGACGCACAAGATTATGGCACTGACTGCCTTGATGACACACAATACTCCAGTTCAGAACCTCATTCCAACAATAATCCGATGTATATATGGAAAGCTTGACGATAAACACTGGGTGGCGATTAAAGATAGGTGGATAGCGTCGTCTGGGCAAGGAAGGCTGGGGTGTTTCTACGCATCGCGCATCCTCCATGTCGTGCGGTCCAGCCGGTCATCGTACTTCGGTGCGCCGATATCCCTTCTCCAGGCCGTGTTGGTTCTGTGGCTTTACTCATCGCTAGCTGAACGATACCGCGACGGGTTTTTGTTCTCGCGCACGGGCCCAGCTGTCGTGCTTGGCCCGAAGCCGCTGGACCAGATGGAGACTGACTCTTGGGTCGAGATGGGGTGGAGCCGAGTCAAGTTACCGGGTATCGGCAATCTACTTTGTGTAGAGGGCAGAACTAGGCTGTTGGATGATGCGGTGGTGCTTATGAGATCGTTGAAGGGTTGGGGGATCGGTAATGCGTATGCCCAGATTTTGCTGCGGCTGCGAGCTAGTGAGACGTCTGGAATGGTCCAAGGATGATTTCAGGGTGGCCCGAAGGGTTTAAGTAATATACAGAGCACCGAGGAAGGATTTCACTGTATTGTATCGGTCATTATGATCATTTAAAACACGCTATAGTGATGCATGGTGAAATAACCGAAGCTACAAGCAATAATTACGAGCCTCACAGGCAATGCTAATGTGTAGCGTTAGTAGTTCCTCGGGTTCTTGTACTGTTAAATATTCTCACGGTCCACAATCTACATCGACCGAAAGCAAACGGTCTTTTGATGATGAGAGCCAAAAAGTAATATCGGTTCAAAAGACAGGCTATCTGGTTGACAGATCCTTCATATCATGCATGTCTTTTCGGCTCCATCGGCTCCACAATGTTTCACGCGCGCTCGTCCCATTCCGTATTTCCGACCAGGATTGATATGATCCATCGGAATTTAATAGCTCATATAGTTGATCATGCTCAAACCTTGTTGAAATCCATTCTCCCTCACTCAATCGCGTCCCTGACTCGTAAACATACCTCCCGTACACTTCTTCCAGCATGGCCCCAACCGTTCTCGGAACAGTCGCATCGACTCGCACCCAGAGAGTCCTACTCACATTGGAAGAGCTAGGCATTGAGTATGACTTGAAAGTCGTTGATCTTTCCAAGGGACATCACCACGTCAGTTTTGCAAAGCACATACAGTGATGATGCTCGCAGCTTACTCATTGCAGGAACCTGATTATGTAAAAGATCATCATCCGTTCGCCAAGGTCCCAGTGTTCCAAGACGATGGAATCGAGATCTTTGAGTCTAGGGCCATTGCTCGATACCTCGCCGCCAAGTACAAGTCACACCTCGCTCCGCCTAGCGATGATCCGGAAGCTTTGGCAGTTTTCGAGCAAGCTGCAAGTGTCGAATATGCATATTTTGAGCCTGCTGTCTCCACTCTTGGATTTGAGTTCATATTCAAGAAGTAAGATTATGACAGAACTAAAAGGTAGCTTGAGAGATAGCCTTGGCTTACCTGTGACACATCAGACTGTTTAACCTCGGAGACACCAACCAAGCGATAGTTGACCAGCAAAAGAACTTGCTCAACACTACGCTTGACTACTATGAGAAGCAACTGCAGAACCAAGAGTATCTGGCTGGAAAGGTTCGTGGCCTCTAAAGCGCGTATAAAGATATCTGTCTAATGTTGACTCATTCATGTAGGACTACAGTCTCGTTGACCTCTTTCACATCCCTTGGTTAGGGTTTCTCCGAAACCGATTGAAGCTTGGAGAGTTTATCGACTCTAGGAAGAATGTGGCGGCTTGGGCCGATCGTATAAGTCAGCGTAAGGCATCAAAGGCTGTTTCAGCCAAGGCCGCTCAGCATTAGGTGTCCTCGAAGGCTTTTATAGATGCAATATTAGACCAGATAACCTGCTCATGAAGCTGAAGATGATTTGATCAACACAGTGACACTATAAAAGGATGCTGGGACGGGATTCAGGGTTATGGATTTAGCAAATTATTATAAGCACGTGTCTGCTAAGAGTCTTCACGATATTTGACTATAGAGGACTATATAATGCGAAGCTTTGGGGATTTTCCATTGCGGCCCTGTAAGATTTCTACAAGATCATCATCTTGGTAGATAATGGTAATATAACGCAACCTTTGCTTAATCATTCCTTGGTAGGTCAATAATCTGCACCTTTTCTACCAAAGGGCCCAACTCTGCCACGACAGCGAGGTGGGCTGGGTCTTTGAGTGCGTAGTAGTCCCTGTCCTCCGAGTTGTCGAATTGGATGACGAATGCATGAGTGATACCTTGCTACTGTAATCAGCGACGTTGATCGTAATGAGACGTGATGACTAGATGAGAGGGAAAACTGCTTGGGTCATCTCACCTGGAGGCCCTCGGGGGCACTATCAGCGCCACCTTGAATAGATTGGATGTAAGGCTTTTTAGAGTCAGGGTGCAAGCACTTGTCCCTCATCTCCTGGATCTTGGCGGACACCTAAAAACATGGTTAAGAGTCACTCCTTGAGGGTGAACATCGTGATACTGACCTTCTCGATGGCATCGCTGCTGGTATCGGTCTTGAACTGAAACTGGACGACACGGTTGATACCCATTTTGCAGGTGGCGATGTATAGGACGAAGTTACTTGTGAAAAAGATGTGCGGGTGCCTTGGTGCAACAATTTCTCATCAGATCGGCGGTCAATTCTGCTGTGAATAAGTGATTTTAAACAACGCATGACTGATTCTCGGAAAGATGGTTGCATTTCCGATTTCCTTTTCCCCGCAAACTTTTATCTCTTTCAACGTGGAGCCGACAGATCGTGGGGAAATCGTTCTGCGCTAAAGCGTACCCCAGATTGACATCCCTGCAGCTAAGACTTCTTGATATTGTGACATGTAGATGTCAAAAACTTGTAGTTTACTAATTGTCCGAAAGCTGTAGCAATGATTACCCTTCTCGATATAATGTAGGTACTGTACATATATATATTTGGGCAAATGTTAGTTTGGACGTGCACGACGCCTGCAATGAACCTGTACCATGGTTTGCCAAGCATTTATGCTAGAGGCCCAATGATAAACATGTACGCGGCTTCAAATTAGTATAGGATTTCCAAACTTTATCGAGCCTAGTTAGCATAGCCTCAAATTACGCTCTTTCATTAGACTCGCGTGGGGTAACCGAAGTGGCACCCGCGCGACTGTCGTTTTCAACCACGAAACTATTTATGATAATACATCTCCCTTTATCCTGATCGACACTTCACCAGGACAAGTTGTTCCGAGCCAAAACCAGCAGTACAAGCAAAATGGATTCCGCAAGCACCGAAAAGGCAGAGGTGTCGAGGGTTGAGAATACCAGCCAAGGCCCAAGCACTCCCGTAGCTCAAGAACTGCGAGACCATCCCAAAGCGAGTTGCCCCTTTTAGTCCCTATACAACTATTAATCATCGCCTACAGACATGGAATCGGAGCCTTAAGCTGATGGTCCTAGCAAATCTTTGCTTCATGGTATTTTGCGGTAACTTCTATTCGGTATTTCGAACCAAACCCACCATCTCCTCTTACTCGAACTAAACATTGCGCTCACATAGGCCGGTATTTCTGCCGGGTTGACCCCTCTTGTGTACGACTTCCATAGCAACTACGACAAAGCGGGCGATATCGTCGCATACTCTGTGCTCTGCATCGGTTTAGGTTCTTTCATATGGATTCCGACAGCTGTGGTGATTGGAAAACGACCGGTCCTTCTGGCATCCCAAATAATGTTCATGGCTGGTTGCATCTGGTGTTCGCAAGCGGGTTCGATGAACAGCCTGCTCGGTGCTCGAATCCTTGGCGCCTTTGGTGCCGGTGCAGTCCAAGCTGTCGGTCCCGCTGTCGTAGGAGGTAAGAACTCACCATGGTCTCAATGTCAGCCAGTCTCTCACACTCTTATCACAGAAATATTCCTGGAGAAGAACTACTCCAAAGCGATGGGCCTGTATGCCGCGAGTCTCTGTATCGGAGCTCAGGGCGGACCTCTTATTGCTGGCCATCTGATCGAAGCCAGAGGATGGAGTTGGTTTTTCATCCTCCTCGCTATTCTCAGTGGCTTCAACTTCCTTACTCTGGCATTCTTCTGCCCAGAGACTGCTTTCAATGTCGAGATTGAGGCGGGCGCTACTAGTGCTGATGTCGACGCTGATATCCTTGACCAGACCACTGGCCTTGGTCGCACCCAGAGCTCGCTTACTACGTGGAAGCAAAACTCTTTCTACTTGAGACATCCCCACGTGCGAGGCGGGGGGCTGAGGCAATGGTGTCTTTCGTTCTTGTTGCAGATCGAGTTCATGTTTGATCCCATCGTGATTCTCTCCGCAGGTATGTGGGGAATTGTGCTAGCTTGGTAAGTCTCACAGCCTCTCTATGGTCAAATTCACTTCTGACATTCTACAGGGTCGCCACTATCTCAGTCATCTCGAACCAACTATTCGCTGTACCCCCTTTCCTCTGGGGACCCGCTGAACTTGGCAACTGGGCCTGCACGAGTTTAGTCGGTGTAGCCATTGCCTTTCCCATCGCTGGGCCATTGACCGACACTGTGTCCTCGTTCATCGGCCGCCGAAAGGGCAAGCACATGCCCGAATACCGACTCATTACTTTGGTAGTCCCTTTTTTGTTCTCTTCATCAGGCCTCTTGCTGTTTGGGTACACATACACAAAAGGTTCCTATGTAGGGCCAGCTGTTGGTTATGCGATGCAAGCCGCTAGCCTCATGCTCATTCCTACCTCTGTTCTATCTTACGGCATAGACAGCTACCCTTACGATGCGGCAGAGGTCACAGCTCTGATGAACGCTGTCACCCATATCATTCCCTTCGGGCTGACAAAGACGGCTTCCAACTGGCTTGCTAGGGTTGGCGTGGAGAAGATGTTTCTGCAGATGGCCATCATCCAATGGGCTTTGCTAGCCGGATTTACCATCGTGCTGCTCGCATTCGGACCGTGGATTCGGGTCAAGGCTGCCTATGTTCACCAGCATTATGGCGCCAAGAGATTTCTGTAGCGTGAATGGGAATGGAACGAGTGCCAAGGTAAGCATGGCTGATGGAATGGTCCTCCTGAGCTCAATTTGAGCTCTTGAATAGTCCATAACCTGAATTTGAATACCTATTATCTTCAATTCTGCAATTTCCTTCTTGAATACGTGAGACAAATACCGTTATGTTATTACGTGGACTCAACTCTGCTACAGGACCGGATTATGCTATCAGAGTAGATTAAGCTATAAGTAAAGCCTGGGTTCATTGTCTGTGCCTCAAACTAGAGACCCAAAACACACAACGGCAAGTCCACCACGAGTCTTATCAGAAATTCTCAAGCAAACGCTCAGACTTTATTTGACGCGACTTCTCATATCATTCTCTAGACGCGTTAGTATTACTTATAGAGATAAGGCTCACCGAAACTGTGACTTCGTGCAGTAGAACTATTTTCTCCTGATGGGCATTGTAGTAGCATTGGCAAGACAAAATAAACAGAGGTTTAATTGAGTAGCCAAGGAACCTGGGTATGTATCAAGGCATTATATACCTCATTATCACTGTTTTATGGAAGAAGAAAAGAATACAGAGCGTCAGAAACTGATTCCGTGTCGAAGAATATGGAATTCACTATGGATTTGCCCGCTATACACAATTTAAGCCAGAGGGTCCAGTAGAGGAACCACAAGATGACTGTCGGAGCCGGCCCCAATATGTATGGTATGACGACCCTTGTTCGCATGAGCTGCTCCGTACAAGAAGTCAAATTCCATGAAACTCATGTAATGGCCCGAAACCTTCAAGGTCAAATACTCCCCCTCCTCAAATATGATACCAGTAGGCCAGATTGGAACCTCGAGCTTAGCAATAGTGCCAGCAGGAATAGCCTTTCGACTCATGTTGGTGTACTCAGGCCAGTCACCCGTGAACCTTCCTGGCTTAGGCGACACCTTTGTCACAGCATGACTACCCCGAAGAGAGCCTGTGGGGCCCAGGTACTTGAGGAAACAGGTGTCTGCCGCGTCCGTGTGCTTCTCGACAGGAGGAATAAGGGCCTTCAATGGAACGTTCATGTTGACCAACTGAGTTCCTGAAGCACCCTGTTTGCCAAGTTGAGCGAACACGTCAATATCATCATCGCCGTCGTTAGAGATGCTGATGTTGAGCCACGAATAACCGATAAGCCACGTCTTCTTGGTGAATTTGTACCTGAAGAGTATTTCCTCACCACCTTCGAGAGGATGCTTTGGAACGTATGCTGCATCATAAGAGACGGTGTGTGAGTCCTTTACGGAGGCTGTTTCAAGCTTCTCGCCTGGGCCAAGGTAAAGCTTTGTGTGCTGTGTGTTAGGGATCGGGTATGATTCGAGAGGGACATTGCTGATGTTGGGCTAATTTGTGTCAGTACTGAATCTCGGCTTTGTATCAAGGCACAAAGAAACCCACTAGGTTAAAGCCAACCAAAGATCCTCTAACCTTCTGGGTTTTTGGCCAATCGTTCTGGATCCCTTTGACGAAATAGTCGTAAAACTTGTTTAGATCATCAACGCTGTCGGGATGATACAAGTCGGACCATTCCTGCTTAGCATGAATACGAAGCCTATAAAAACATCAGTATTTCATTCCCAAGGCTAAGTCCATACTCACCATTTATCCTTGGAAGAGATATCATGATAGCCACGAATAGAGCCAGTAGTATGAAGCGCCGTTGAGAAGCTCGCGAGAACGTAGGTGGGAACCTGGATCTTCTCCAGCTTGACGTTCTTGTCCTCCCAGTAATCGTTGAACAGAGGATACTTCTCCAGCATCGAGATGGGGGCCTCAGCAGCATTGCGGCCAACCATCAGATCTTGCAGGAGCTTCCACATAGCGCTGTACGGATATGGCACGCCACCTCGGGCAAGCGTGTCGCGATAAAAGTCCGCATTGGCTTCCCACGGTGCAATAGCGGCCAGTGAAGGAGGCTGCTGGGAAGCAATCTGCCACTGAACCATGGCAAGCCAACTATTGCCGCCAAGGGCGACCTTGCCTGTGCACCAGTCCAGCTTGGCAACGTGTTCGATGGCATCATATCCATCTTCACCATCTTGGTTCCCAACCCATCTGGTCATGTTAGTAAATCTTTGGCAGCATCCGGCTCAAACATAAGTCTCACTTACGGAATAATTCCTTCAGAGTCCCATGACCCTCGCAGATCAACATTGACGATAGCGTAGCCCCTAGCTGGCCAGACAGCAGGATCCAGTCCCTCAAACTTCTCATAACCGCTGACTTGGTCTTCAGCCACACCAAATCTACCAGGAATCATTCCAAGTCCATGAGGCCCTAACGATTGTCAGTAGATTAAACATTTTATCTGGATGGAGACTTACCATTTCCAGTCTTGCCATATGGACTCCAGATGAGAACTGCTGGAACCTTTTCGTCAGTCTTGGGTCGAAAGACATCAGCGTACAGCTTAATGCCATCTCTCATGGGAAGAACAATATCCTTCTCAAAGATTGTCTCAACTTCGAAAGCCTTATTTGCCGGGGTCCTCTTGTGGCCCTTGGGTAGGATTGTCACCGAAGGTTTCAGGGGGTCGTAAGGGCCTGCCTCTTTAGCCCCTGGTGTGATAACCGGGGTCAAGTCAACATCAAAGCCATTGATCTTGAGCGACATGATACTGGTGTTTAGGTAATACAGTGATGGTCTTTCTGAGGATAATACTGTTGTATCGACCTTTGTCTTATGAATCGCGAACTGACTTATAGAATTGCAGCTGATATGCCACTATCGCCTTTATTCTGTTAAGTCCGTTTAACTGGATCATGCTGCATCCACGACCGTGGGGCCGCTGGGCTAAGCCATCTCGGCGGGTGACAGATGGAGAACCGGCTCGGGACCACAATCCCCTCAATGGGCGGGCAGTGGACCTTGCGGCTTGCCCAATGACGCCCCATTTGATCGCTGAGAAAGCGCCAAACTAATTGGACCGATGCGAAAGCTCAAGCTCGATTGGAATGTAATTTGCCGTGCCTGTTAGAAGCTTTACCCAACCCCAGCCTTTTGCGTTGTTGCGTGCAGCCCATGAATCTTGAATGCGCATTCCCTGATGATCACTTCAATTGGGATATGGATTGGCCCATAGACAATGTTGTTGAGCTCATCTGGCGCCTACCCATACCATACGCAGAGAAGAGAAGGCTTATGTAGACAAGTCACAGATGCACACATTAAACCTAAAAACAGGATCAACCAATTAATTGTGAGCCGTTGAACTCAAAGCTATTTTAAGATCCATACTGAAACGACTCTCTTCTTCACGTAAGCAAAATGGAATAAATGTCACTTGCCTGCTTTAGTGATAGAGGACTGTCTGAATTATGATCTTACTGCGTTACAACAAGGTTGAGTCTGTCGCTGGTGCTAACCCTCCCACTAAGATTGGTTTAATTTCCCAGAACTGTATTGATTCCGTCCTTCAACTGTTTCTCATGTCCACTCTCAACCCTTGAGCCTCGCCAAGCAATGAACCCGTCAGGTCGCACCAGGATCGCCTCACCTGGCTTCAGACGGCATTTCCTCTCAACATCACCCTTCATGTCCCTGTACGGAAACGATGTCGCGTTCAAGGTATAGGCATCAATCTCAAGTGAAGCCTTACTCGCCGCAGCAGCCCAAGGGGAGTCAGGGTCTATTGTCACAAGAACAAAATTTCTCTTTACCAAGTCAATCGTTGAGATAGGTTCGCCGGACGACACTGCATCGTCGACAGAGGACACTACATGATCGAGATAGGAATGAGGGAATCGGGATCCAGGAACGGCAGAAGGGAAAGCCGGATCATCGTAGAGCTCCTTGGGGGTTGAGTAATTTTCCTCCGGCACAAACGCTCCTCCGCGAGGATACCTGAACCCCAGCTCAATAGACTCATCTGGAGCTTCTGGCGCTGGGGGTTTTTGCATCACAATTCTGTTCTGGAACCGGTTATACGCCTGGGTAACAGTGAACTCATCAATGGGTTGTCGTTCAATGTTGTACGTTGCAAGCAGTGAATGCGAGGCCTTTCCAGACAAGACGTATGCCAATTTCCATGCGAGGTTATGAGCGTCCTGTCACAATATATGTTAGTAATGCATTTCACAAACTAGCGGTAGAACTTACAGCTATTCCAGTGTTTCCGCCTAAGCCGCCAGTTGGCGGCATAGTATGGGCTGAGTCTCCGGCGAGGAAAACACGACCTCCCTTGCTCTCAAAGCTCCCAGCAGTGTATGCCGCCATTGTCCAGTAGTTCATGGAGACGATTTGAGGATCCACCTGGTCAGGTGTCAAGCCAGACAATTGGTAGAAATACTGCTTTGCATCATCCGTTGTGACAGTGCCGGGCTCGAAACTGGTCTTAGATCCGACATTATTTACCATGATGATGCCCTGCTTGCCCTCGTTCTCCAGTCGAAAGCCTCCTCCAATGTCTTTGTTTGCCACATAGACAACTCCGTGAACCATTCTCTTGCCGATGAAAGGACTCAAGTCTGACTTGAAGCTCACGCCTAAGCTGTTTCGAAGAACACCTGGGCCATCCCAGCTGATACCTTCATTCTGACGAGTCGGGCTTCGGTTGCCATCGCATGCAACGACATATGGCGTTTTGTACTTCTTGATCTTGCCAGTGTTTAGGTCCTTGATGACGACAATGACATGATCATCTTGTTCCTCGTAGAGAAGGACCTGGTGGCCGTGGCGCTGCTCACTGTTGAACTTCTCGGCATTCTGGCCCAAGATGGGTTCAAACATGCGTTGCGATATCCATACCCAGTTGGAAGGGGTAAAACTCTTCACATGCTCAGGATCATGCTCTTGAAGATGTTTAATAACCTTACCGCCCACAAGCTTCTCGACGATAAGCATCCCGGCGTTGAGATCAAACTCTTTGCCACTCTGCTCGAGAGTAAACTCTTCTAATCCCAATTGACGGAGAATTTCGCTGGTACGAAAATTGAGGCCTGCGGCCCGGGGATGGGCTCCGGCTTTGGAGTGACGATCAAACGAGACCGATTTGATACTAAGATCGCAGGTCAGCTAGCTGGTCTATGGGTAGTTAGATGTTGGATCTTACCCATGATAACCGAGGAGAAGACCAAGAGTCTTTCCAACCATGCTGGAGCCAATTATGATAACAGGCCATTCTTCATCCTCGAACGGAATGTTGGAATGGTCAATGGGTATGAACTTGTCCTTAGCCAAATTGGCCGCCGACAAAGTCTCATCGAGTTGCTGTGCAGTGACTGTCATCGTGATCGGTGACCTCTTTGACTAAGTTGTAGAATGTTGCTACGTAGCGCCGATTATGGTGGGACTGATACTGGGACTTATTCCATTAGTGCACGTGGTACATATAAACTGTCTGGCTCAAAGTTACTAACCCCCCCTGTCATTCCATAGCAATAGGTCGCTTCGCCGAAGCTTCCCTGCCTGTGCCTGTCATGGCGTTCCGGTGGAGTCGGGCCCGAAATGGCCATGACCCGGCGCCCACTCGGCATATTTGTAAGCAGAAGGCGACCGTCGATGTACTCGAAGCGAGGATGGTGTGCGAATCTGGATTTTAGGCTTTCTATCCAGTACTGAGAACCGAGGATCGAATGATTTCGTCATATTGAGTCGCGGGAGAGTATGGCAGTGTGAATCAGTACCAATCATCATCAACTTATCCGTATCATGACATGTTGAGCGTGCGAGCTACGAGGGCATTGACTGTGACTCATACTACTGTTCAGTTTGCGTTAACATAGTAAGTAACTGTATGGACGACGAATATCGCCATATCGTGTATCATGACGTGCAGAGATTAATGACAAGGAAGGCATTCTTGACATAATGTACAACGTATCTTTTCCTTATCGCTATAGACAATATTCCTAACTAGAATTACCATCAGGCAGCGGCTGCGAGAGCCTTTTGCGCATCGTCAAGCACAAAGTTGTTCCAGAGGTAAGGGAAGATGTTGGGAGGGAGTTCCGCATCAGGAACAAATTTGCGAAGATCCTCCATCATCTCGCCACGCCTCTCATCGTTGATCTTTGACATGAACATTACAGTCACGGATCGTGGATAGCGGAGTTTATTGTAAAGTTCAAGTCGCTGAGGGACATCGTCTACGGTCGTGTCAGCAGGGAACAAGACTCCAAGAGCTGCTGCATCTTCGAATGATTGCGCTCCGCCTTGACCCTGATCTAGGATACTGTTAGCGAGTCTATGATATCTAAAAGCTCTGGTTGTGACTTACGTGGGAGCATAGGATGAGCTGCGTCACCGAGCAGCACAGTTCTGCCCTTGTAGAACTGAGTAGGGGGGTCTCTCGTAGCCAAGCTCCAGAGCTTCAGGTCTTCGCCGATCCTGCACATCTCGATAAGCTCAGGCCCAAATTCCTTATAGACTTCGAGCAAATCCTCTACTTTTCCGCCTGCCAGCCACGAGGACTCTGAGTCAAGACCGGCATCTTCAGCTGGGTGCATAGCAACGATATTAAGGAGTTTGGCATTCCTACAAGGGTAGACCACCATCCTACGGTCTCTTGTCGTAAAGACGTGTTGGCAGTCAAAGCCAATCTTTGAGAAGAAGGGCCCCGTAATGGGGTTAGCCATGAGCTTGTCGATCGGCACCAGGAATCGGAATGTGTTTTGCTTTGTACTGACGCGGACTGGAGGACTCCCTGCAACGGAGCAAACAACCTTGGACTATTCAACATTAGTAAGGTTATTGACAGCCAGGGCGAAGATGCAACACACATGGACACCATCTGCTCCAATGAGTAAGTCACCTCCGTGTTTGACGCCGCTCGCCAAAGTAATTTCGCCTTTTTCTGCGTCCTTCGTATTGTCAGTCAAGTAGACCGAGATAGTCCCAGGCATGTACATACCGCGTGGATCACCTTGCTTGCAGTATGGATCTTTATCGTTCCCGCGAATGTCTTTTCCGTGGCTGCCTTACGAAGAGTGTTGTGCAGGTCGACACGGTGAGTCAACAGCCATTCATCCTTGGTGCCAACACTCCTCTGAAGTTCTTCGAGTTTCTGTATGATAGTTGGAACGTTAGTATACCTAGCATCACATAGCCTTTTTTAAGCACTAACCGCGGTGACAAGTATGGGCTTCCCTCTATGGTCGTAGATCTTGATGGCATTGCATAAAACGGCTTGTAGCTCGGTAAAGTCGATGTCCCAGGACTTGAGTACCCTGGTTGCATTGGGGGCAATGTGAATCGCGGCACCGATCTCGTTGAGGAACCTTGATTGCTCGAAAACCTACTTCTGTCAGCTTGCAATGAATCCTGGCGACGCAGGCTATAGAACTCTACCTCTACGTCATGGCCAGCGCGGGCCATGGCGATAGCAGCACCCAGGCCACCCAAACCAGCACCAGCAATTAGAACTTTGAGAGGCATATTCACAGAGACTAGAGACAGCAAGTTTGTTCAAAGATCAGGTCTGTCCGTATCCCCTTTGGGGCATACTGGGAGACCATCATTATAAGCTGAAATCATTCTAGGACTAAACCTGCTGACGCTTGGATCATAGCCGACTCCTTTTCCTCTTCTAGACACCCATCACAGTTGCCATCACCATTCCCCAAGCCATCATCCATTACCATCTGGACCATTAGCTTCGTTTCTTCCAGTAGCTCCAAAGCAAGCCCCCAATCCAGCAAACATCTCACTGCTCCATCTCGGCTCCACGGATAGCAACTTCCCCGCGCTGAACGCCACAACGCGGGGAATCCGCACTCACTTTGTATTCTCGGGCCTCTCCACACGGTCATGAACTCTCGGAAAGAGGAGCCCCGTGACCGGGAAACCGGAGTTAAGGACAAAATTCCATTGCAATATTGGGGCTGTATCTTGAACCCCACATAGCAAATCAGCACACTATAGAAACGGATTTCTGTCCGGCAGGACAAACACATCCCATTCGGTTTTACACTAAATCTTCAGTTGATCGCTACTAAAACTGACAACATGGTCACCCACGAGCACGTCCGAAATATATTCGCGGGCCCTGGCAAGGGTGATATGGCCAGCTTCTGGCCCCACGTCGAGCCCAACGTCGACTGGACAGTAAAGGGTACAACCCCGCCACCCAATGTCGGCTTTTCTGGATCATTCTAGCTCACCATATTACAGGCGCCCACTGCAAGATCGCTGGTCGCTACAGGTCCATTGAGGACTTCCAACAGGGGACAAGAGCTTTGTCATCCACTTGGGCAGGTCCCCTTCATCTCGTCGTTCAGAACATTATCATCGAGGGCAACCAGGCTGCCGTGGAGCTCAAGGCTGTCGACACCAAGACTAAGAGTGGTGACCCTTTCCCCAATGAATATACTTGGGTATTGGGCTTCAATGAAAGCGGCAAGATCGCAACTGTCAGGGCGTACATGGACACGTAAGTTGATACTGAACTTGGACTGGAAGCAGAAGAATACTAATCGGGGACTTCATAGCGACCTTGTTACCCGTGTCATTGAGAAGAATCCTCTGTAGAGCATAAATGTTTGACATACTGCTACCTAGAAAAGAAGAGTTCTGCTATTATATTCACAAGGCCATGACGTTCCAAACCATTCTACTATAATTGCAGCTTTAAATACAGTATGATTGCAAGTGACCATCTAGCAGTTTGACAATGTGTATAAGGATATCAAGATCGGTGCGTTAAATTGGTAACACACTGCAGGATATACTATGCCAATCTTGTCATTGTTTGAGGTTTCAAGCTTACTCTAGTCAGCTACGCCAGCACTGATCCAAACAATGAAGTGACTAGTGAGCGATTGAGAATTCACAGAGTACATCGCCTGTAGTGGCCACTATAATGCTTATTTTCTGGTTTTGGTTTCTATATAGAACCATTATCTATGGCAATTTGAAGGCCCAGCTAAGTATATGTTCCAGATCTCATGATATCTTCGGAAGATACTTTTCAGGGACACCAGTTTCCGACACACTGACGCCATTCACGGTCTTTTCTGATGGCAACAAGACGAAGATGAGACGAGCCGGCTTGTCCGTCAAATTGTTCCACTGATGCAAAGTCTTGCAGATTTGCATTGTTAGCATTCTCTCGAATGTACTTAGACTCGAATGCTTGGACATCGCTTACCGCCTGTTGCACAATGATATCACCCGCACGAACAATAGTCTTTGAGCCATCCGCCAAAACCATTTCCAGTTCTCCCTCAAACACAATCCCATAATCAAGAGATGCAGTTCTATGATTGTGCCCTGAAGAGTTTGGCGGAAAGTCGACGACTCGAATTAGTGAGCCAGGCGTATAAATGACTGGGTCGCTGCCGACCGGATCTTTATTAACGAGCTCTGCTGGATATTTGTCGTTTCTCCAGATCGTTACCGCGTTGCTGCCGAAGCCAGTGGTAAGCTTGAGTTCCTCATCTGACAGGATGGCAGAGTTCTGGCCCTTGTGATGGGTGACGACCCTTCTGAGAGAACTACCAGCGCTGAGACCCATGACTTGAGAGAATAAGGAATTTTGAACTGTATGCGAAGCTTTGTTGTGAAAAGACAGCCTATGAGTAGTATAAAATGGCGAAGGACCACAAATACTCCGGCATTGGGTCAAGGCCGCTTGGCCGAGTGTGACCTAAACCATCAAGACCCAGTGGCCGGCTTGCCCACACGGCCCCACAAGCTCTTGATGGACCAGAACCGTACTAAGTACTCTGTATATGTGGGGCTGTGGAAGCGGTTGGTTTCCGTGGCGGGAGCATTCCGTTGTGACCCATGGACTATTTGCTAGAGTCGCCAGGAACTCGGATGGGAAAATGCCCACCCTAGACTCCACGGGCAACCCAATAATATTTGCAGCCACGCATTAACGAAGTTCTAACAACGATAAGAGTAAATTGGTTAGTATATATAAGAGTCAATATAAATTGCGATATTTTTATTTGTCTATCTATATCTATTGACTAGAAGTGCTAACTTACCCTACAAATTGTGGCTAATCAGAGATCACTAACCTGTTCGGTTTGACCACCAACTTCCAGCGACCCAAATAATCAGCGTCTGGCAAAATGTGAAATGCCTCGATAAACCCCAAATCCTGTACCCGAAATAGCAATCAATGATAAAGCCAGTCCAACCAATAAGCCTCGTTCGAAATAGCTCAGCCTTCCACCCTTTTGCTGCTTGATCTTACCCTGGCGTAAGCTGTGGGAGAGAAAAGGCAAAGCAGACTTTGCTCCTGCAATGGCAGAATCAATGGGACGTAGGGGCTCCTGTATGATAGGTTTGTTGACAGAAAAGTCTTCTCTGCGGTAGAGTAAGCGACCCTCCACGAGTGATGTTGAAGGAGCGACAGCGGCTAGATGGATGAGAAATTAGCGGACTATGTTACTGTAGATATATTGTATATCTGTACCTAACGACCATGATGGGATGGTATTGATAAACACCTGGAGAGTATTTATGAACGTGGCGACGTAGGAAGACGCCTGAGAGGATGCAAAAATGTATGTCGCCTGGGAAGGGTTGCCTGCGTTTCTGATATCAACTTGTTAGCTCATAGTTTTAGGCATTTCTGGCCATTCTCGACTGACATTTTACTGATAATATCAATACCATGGTCCAAGCTCCGTATTGGCACTAGCAGAAGACCGTTGTCACTGCTTGTGAGTAATTCAGCAGCTTTCTGGACGTCCTCAGCCTTAATAGTACTGATAAAGTGTTAACGATATAGAAGATGTAGGGCTCGGAAGGCGAACATACTCGGAGTTATCTAAAGTGAGGACGGCAGGCAGACGACCAAGCTTCTTTCCAGGCAGCTTCCGTCTCGAAGTCGGGAATATGGATGTGAGGAGCTTGGCAAAAGCGTGAGATTCGTCCTCGCCGTTGTTGTGGCTGAACGATAGTGGCGACTCCGTACGAGGGTCTGCACGCACGAGTTTGTCAAGCTGTGTAATGTGTATCTCATCGACAAATACTAGCCGCGGAGTTCGAAGCGGGTTGTATCGAGGTGCTGCGGGACCAGAGGAAATAAGATGATTTGCGACGGTTTCAAGATCTTCAACAGAGCGATCGACAAACACAGAGGACATCCCAGAGGGTGGAGACAGCACTCTGATCAATGGATTCGTCTTTTGAAGGGAACTGGAGAGGCTATCGCGCTGAGGCAGGTTCTGGAGTACAACAGCACCAAAGTGCTGCTTGCCCAGCTCTCGACGGACATCGGCGGAGTCATTCTCTGTTATGGCAAACGCTTCGACGTCCAGGCTCTTTTTGATAAGGATGCGAAGCTCGGTATCGAGATTTGGTGACGCGGACGGGGCGAGAACAATAGCGGAGCTTCCAGACGCGACTGTAGCAGCAAGAGGTGCGATTACGCTGAGAAAGGGCGAGTAAGGAGAGGGATCTATCAGGACGGGACCCAGAGGAATCAAGTTCCTTGATGAACTGGCTCCCTTCCTGACGTGCTTCTCTTTGGCCAAGGCGCTCGGGAAGTCGAGGTTGTCGTAGAGCCGTTTGATTGAATCGAGAGCCAATTGGAGCTCGTCAACTGCGCTTGCTTGCGATGTTTGAAGGTCTGCGGCCCAACCTTATTAGCAGACGAACAGTTACAAACTAAAGAGGATGAAGAGAGTAGGCTCACCATCGCATATGGCCTTGATCAGATTTGAAGATAAACTCTTGATGTTGGCATGCAGCAAAGCGAGCTCTTTCTGTCGCTGTAATACATTCTCAATTCGACCCTCAGTCCACGCTGCGGTGACGGTGCGATATTGGTCCAACGCTGAGGCCATCGCTACAGCACTTATCCGGGTCTTGTCAATAGAGCTCTCGATAGTTTGATTGGCAACTGTAAATGTCTATTCGAACATAAAAATAAACATATTTGGTCCACGCGACGTCCATGTTTCTCGGTAGAATCATGCCCGACTCTTCCGCTGACAGGGCTTCGGCTCGGCTCCACACGGAACTGACGGACAGATTCGTATTGTGATCCGCAGTATCATCATTACCGAGCCATTCTTCTGTAGACATTTCATGTGATAGCTGGGGTAATTTTCGGGCATTTTAGCAAATAAGAGATAGATTTCGAAGCTGTTAGACGAGTCCGAAGCGGCCACGACATATTGATTCGCAATCGACACTGGAGTAACTCAACGAGCATCATCACAGCCAATATGGGTAGCATACCGGCACAGAAAAAGAGTAAGTCTCTTTTGAAGAACAAAAGAAGCGCCAAGGGTCTAACAATATACGGTAGAGCCGACTCCGGTCTTTTTATTTGCTCATGGATCTACCATGATGCTTGGAGAAGAGTCAGAGCCAGCTAGAATTTGGGAAAACATTGGAAATGAATGTCTGCGACGTGGAGTCAAGCGAATAGTCATGATGGTATGTACATCGGAAGTGATGAGTCAATGATGGAAGCTAACTGGTGTTAGGGTGCTCACTGGGACTCTCCCTACGACACAGTCAGAGTCAGTATGAACCCCGACGCGAAGAAAGATCCCGTGGGGAGCGTCACGGAAACTCGATACATGCCATATAAAATGGTAGCAGACCTCGAAGGAGGAGAACGAGTCATCGACATGCTACGAGCGGCTGGCGTCAATGCCCAAGCTGATCCCAAATTCGAATGGGTCCACGATACCTTCCTGATCGTCATCCGCATGTTTCCTCATTGCATCCCGCTCCCTACAACCATCGTCTCGATGAACGCACGATACGACCCGCACCTACACACAAAGATTGGGGCAGCTCTACGGCCATTGCGATACGAGGATACACTTATAATAGGAAGCGGCGGATCTGTGCATAACTTGTATCGGAACCATTGGTATCAGATGCTTACGTATCGAGATAATTTTGCGCAGCCTGTGCCACCTGGCGACTTTGCCCTCGAGTTCAGGCAGGCGTTGGAAGATGCTGTTACGCAGAACACGGGACCTGCTTTGCGAAGAGCTGTTACTAGGTTGATGAAACATCCGCGATACAAGGAGGCTCATGGAACTGATGATCATTACATGGCTACACTATTTGCTGCTGGTGCGGCTGGTCATCATGAGGATCAAGGTCCGAATAGGTTTCTGGGAGAGTGTTGGGAGCTCGTGAACATGTGTAATAGTCAGTATCAGCTTGGCGACTGGGATGAGTCTACGTAGAAAGATGATGGTGCAGATAGAGCAATAACGAAAACAGCAGTGCCTACGCACATTATGGAGCCGAATCATACTGAGTGCCTGATGCGTAGCCTTGGTTGAATGATGATATGACAATCATGTATAGAGTGTAAGCTAAGTTCTGTGTGCCAATTGAAGCTCTCCATCATAAATCTCAACTGCAAGAAACACATCCGGCTCACAGCTTAGAGGCAGAGTACAAGACTGTCTAATTTGGAATAATGGATTGCGAAGCGTTTTATTTATTGGCAAGATACAGGCGAATACGCAGCCGCGACTCCTCCACTGCTGGCCGTAGTTTGAACGTGACCTCTACCACTCCCCTCCGACCTTTGAGAGACCAATATCCGTTACCCTCCCAGCAGTATTCCTCCATACTTGTGCCCAAACCTAGGTAAGAAGAATCAGTATCTCCACCCACAACAAATTCTATGCGCATCTACCACTTACCGACATAAGCCAGCATCCTCTAACCATGATGCCACCAACAACCGTAAACAGAAGCATCTGCCGTCTCTCGTTGAGATCAAGATGTTGATTGATAGGTCGATAATCAGGAACGCGACGAAAGGTGTTAGTCCACCACCCTGGGTTCGATACTGGGTATGGAACGGTGGGATGAGGAGCTAAAGAGGAGTCAAATTCACTTGGTTGAGCTTCTCGTGGGATCCCCGCGACAATTATCACGTTGCGATCGCTGCTCTGCTGGTCCACCGTTGATGAAGATTGATGAGATGAGTGATGGATCTTGTAATCCTCCAAAGCATTCTCTATGCTAGAGTCGGACTGAAGCCGTAAGTGTCTGCCACGAGCGTTGGAAGTGGATGTTTGGGTAGCAGACATTGTGGTGGTGCTGGCTGTGATAATACGGATGTTGACAATTGGTGATGGGAAGCGCGTTGGCGAGTAAACTAAATCATCACCGGTAATGGGGCTAATCCTTTCTCAAATTTCCGCCCATGCCGACACGGTGGTATGTTGCGAACGGCAAGGGTCTTCAGTTAGGTTCCCTACTTTCGTTGCGGATTGTTCAGGGAGTCGTCGGCTCGGGACCACATCACCCATGCCAAAAATCAGACATGATTGGTCTCCGGCATCACGCAAGCGCGGGCCCATTAACGGCACGGATGGTAATCCCAAAAGTCTGATGTGTAGAAAGTTCAATAATAAATAAATGCAAACAAATACATGCGTTTCAATGAGACTGGTCACATGAGTCATCAATACCGTATCGTTTCAAGATCACTAACTATGGCTGAGAACAAGTACCTCACGATCGACAAGGATAGCTTTCCTTATGTCTTTATCAAGAATATCGATATCCCACTCAAGACATATGAGAAGGGCGTTCTTCGAGCAAACGTGTTTCTGCCTAAAGACGCGGCTCCCTTTGGAAACAAGACATACCCTGTTATCGCTACCTATGGCCCTTGTACGTTGGATTCCTTCCCAATACTTCCGTGCGCCTTGTCTAATTGCTGACATGATGAAACAGACGGAAAGGATGTCCGTTATGAGGTATTCTACAAGAAAAGCTGGGAACAGCTAAACCCTGAGATGAAGTCTACCCATGCAGCTTGGGAGACCCCTGATCCTGCCTATTGGATAAGCAAGGGTTACATCGTTGTGAGGGTTGACGAAAGAGGAGCCGGTCAAAGTCCTGGGCTCCTTGACACTATGTCTCGAGGTACAAGTGAAGCTTTCTTCGACGTCATTGAGTGGGCTGCCGAGCAAGAGTGGTCTTCGGGCAAGGTTGGCCTTCTTGGAATCAGCTACTACGCCGGTACGCAATGGAGAGTTGCTGCGAGGAAACCCAAGGGACTGGCTGCTATCATCCCGTGGGAGGGTATGAGTGACTACTACCGGGACCGTGTAAGACATGGAGGTATTCTCTCGGACAGGTTCATTGGTAAGCTACATAAGGGATTTCCACTCACTAGGCACTGCTGATGAGGGTTCAATCTAGATTTCTGGTGGAACAATGGAGTAAGTCCATGCCAGTACGGTAAGCCAGGCCGCAGCGCTAGACGCTGGGGCGAGGATACTCTCGAAGGTGACCTTGACGAGAACACCTTACTCAAGAATCGTCGAGATCAAACAGTAGATACTGCTATCTACAAGTTTCGTGACGAGGAATATTATCGTACTAGAGACTTTGATGTCGAGGCGATCGAGGTTCCTCTGCTGAGCGTCGCAAATTGGGTAAGTAAGATAAGACAGTTTTTGCGAGACCCAAATTATAATGCTGACATGGCATAAGGGAGGCATCCTGCTTCACCTCAGAGGAAATGTCCTCGGTTGGCTCCGCGCCAGCTCCAAGTACAAGTTTCTCCACTTCATTGTCGGGAGACACGACTTGCCCTTTTATTACCCCGAGTCGGCTGAGCTACAGCTGTCTTTCTTCAACTCCTTTCTAAAGGACAACGACAAGGATGGCTGGAAATCTGGAAAACAGCCAAGAGTTCGTCTTACTTTGCGAAAGGGGGAGGCTGGAGTTGATGACCCTGAGCGCGAACGAGGGTTCCCCAGCAGAGATGAAGCAGATTGGCCATTACCTGGGACCAACTACACAAGGTTCTACCTGACCTCTGATCTTTCATTGAGCACGAAGTCATCGTCCTCGACCAGCACAATTGAGTATGATGCTCTAAATGGGTCAGTAGTGTTACCTGAGCATATCTAGAATTGCAGAAGGCTGATACGTCCACAGGGAACCCATCCAATTTGCATACAAGACCTCTTCTACTCTGGAAATCACAGGCCACATCGTCGCTCATTTAACTGTAGCTACATCCCGGAACTCCGCTGATTCCACTCCCCCGTCGGACATCGATTTGTTCATCACCCTTCGCAAGATCAACGCCAAGGGTGAAGAGGTCTTCTACACTGGCACCATGGGTGACCCTGTTCCCATTGTGAAAGGCTGGCAGCGAGTCTCACTGCGAAAAGTAGATGACAGCAACAAACTACACAAGAAATACTTGCCATACCGCAATTACTACTCATCTGACGTGCAGCCAGTTGAGGAGAATCAGAACTATGAGGTGGATGTTGAGGTCTGGCCAACGAATGTGGTGCTTGAGCCTGAAGAGACGCTGGTGCTGGAGATTGCCGGCCACGATACTCAAGGTGTAGGGAAGTTCTCTCATGAACATCCGGATGATCGAGGTCTCAAGACCTTCGATGGAAAGAACATTATTACCGTCGGAAGCGAGGCTAGCTATATTACACTTCCTGTCATTGAAGGTCGGAGATAGATGCACCACGAAAAGCCTAGATTTCAGGTACAGCTACACAAATATATTAGAACGAAGTCTAATCCTGTGAGGAAGAGTGACGTGCAATATCAAGTTCCTTTGATGCTTTGTCGTCGGATAGTCATCGCATATCTCCATGTAACGGTATCAAATGCATAGCGTACTACTCCTCATTTACCTAGTGGCACTATAGACCTCGTTGACTTGGGTACGAACTCTGATCAATAAAGGCCGTCGGCCTTAGGCAATTGTGTTCTATGATCCGCATCAGAACCTAGAGCGGCTGTTACCCCACAAGAAGCCGAATTCTGATAGACTCCGAGTGGTCGATCCGGGTGGTTGAGTGAAATTTTCCCGAAGCCTTTGCGGGGACTCTAGAGAGACACCGCAGACATTTAAAAAGGAGAAAGAGTCGATTCTGGTTCTGTTGGAAGCTCTCAAGCACCGTCCGTTGCCCCTGTCCTAGCTTTCACTTATTGCTTCTCGTGTACGTCAACATTGTATGAGACTTGATAGTCACAATGCTGCCCCAGTCACTGGTCGGCTATTGTCTTGCTGCGTGTACTGTTTTAATACTTTATTATGTGAGTGCATTTGAACAAATTAAAGTATACATTGGATTTGTTTTACTATGCTGACCCGTAACAGGCTGTCGCGAAAGTGAAGACTGCCTTGTATGGTCACCTGTCTAAGATACCTGGACCTACTATAGGACGGTGGACGAACCTGGTCGTAAAATACTACACCTTGTCTGGCCGACGCATGCAGTACATAGACTCTCTATTTACTCAATATGGTGAGGAAGGTCTCTGTTGATCATAGCTGTGCCGATAGCTAACATGGCATGCATCAAGGTCCTGTTGTCCGCATCAGCCCAACAGACGTGGGAATAAACGACCCTGATGCTGTCAAAGTCATACAAAAGGTATCTGGTGGCTTCAAAAAGTCTGCTTGGTATGACAAGACTGGGCCCGGCATGCTCGGAATGAGAGATCGCGAAAAGCACGCGCGCCGTCGTCGGTTACTTGCGCACCCTTTAAGCAACTCATCTCTACCTGCTTTTGAGGCCTTGATCCGTGACAAAGTCGACTTGGCGATGAGTCAGATGGAGAAAGAGTATCATAGTTTAGGATACGCTGACTGCCACAAGTGGTTCAGCTTCATGGCGACTGATATCATAGGTGATTTGACATTTGGTAGTTCATTCCGAATGCTTGAGCAAGGCCGAGTATGTCCAGAATCTTCCCAATATTACCGCATACTAATACATGTTTTCCAGCGAAGCCAATATGTCGAGGACCTCCAGGCTGTGATGCCAACAGTCAACAAAAGGATCGAGCTCTCTCCATTCTTCGACTTGATGTTCCTGCTTCCACTGCCTCAGGTTAAGAAATTCTCAGAGAGGTTTCAGCGAATTCTAAAATACGGGGAGGAATCGATCCACCGTCTACAGCTTGCTCAGCTGACAGGCTCGCTCGACGCCCCGATATTCTTTGAGAAGATCATGAATCCGAAGAACAAAGAGAACGCCTTGACAGACCTCGAAATGCAGCAAGAGGCAGCAGAACTCATGATCACAGGAACAGACACTACTTCAAACACTCTGACATATCTAGTCTGGTCGGTCTTACAGAGTCCTGGAATACGGGCACGACTCGAGGAGGAAGTATCAGTACTCTCTGCAGACTTCCGAGATGCTGACCTTGTCAAATTACCTTACTTGAACGCAGTGGTAAAGGAGTCCTTGAGATTGTATGGGGCTGCATCTGGGGCTCATCAGAGGGACGTTCCAGAAGGGGGCTGGGAAGCTTGTGGCTACATGATCCCTGACACCGCCACCGTTTTCACGCAAGCGTTCTCCTTACACCGACTACCGGAAGTGTTTCCAAACCCGTATAGGTAAATGATAAACCGAAGACTGCCCAGAGGATTGTTGCTAACATGGTTGTCAAGGTTTGACCCAGATCGCTGGCTTAGCCCAACAACAGAGATGCTAGATGCATATATTCCCTTTGGAGGAGGGCCCCGAAGTAAGATAACGTCCACTCACATCTAACCTATCGTGTTTCTAACATGGAACAGTCTGCATTGGCATTCACCTCGCTTACATGGAGCTTCGCGTCACTACAGCGGCTTTCTTCCGAAAGTTTCAGGGAGCTAAGGTTCATGCATCGATGACCAATGACGACATGCAATTGGAAAATTACACATTGATCGCTCCGAAGTCTCACAGGTGTTTTATCACGCTTTGATGACTTCACTCGATGCTCTGGCTATATCTAGGGGAGGGTAGGGGACTCTCTTTTGAGTCTCGGGTCAGGAATTGTAGAATCACCTGGTATGATGCAAACCACGGACGCCGTTCATCTTTCTTCTTCATATTACAAAAAATATTTGCTTACCTCAGGCTTATGTTCTTCATTCCCGCACTCGTGCGCTGTATTTGGCTACTGTCTCTACTTGTGACTCTGATACCTATTGACAGAGTTCTTCTGTATCATAGGGTTTCCTTACTATATACGGGCGTGAGTAAAAAGCCCTATTACTTATCTATAAGGTTTTGATCCATTACGAATGCATCAATACTACCCTTGTTCCCCCAAACTCTCTATATATATTCGAATGATGTACGAAATCAACCATACTATTGAGCATCTAAGTTACAACAGAGGGTGACTTACCAGAAGATGTTGTAGGGCTACCTTGACGAAATGGGTATTTAGGTGTCTCACTGAACATCAGGAAGGTTGCAGAGTAATAGAAACGAAGAAAGGGTTCTACGGATTCTTGCTTCTCGATATGGACGCCTAGATACAAAAATAAGGAAAGTTACACCGAACCATAGATATATGTATATATATATAGCGATTCCATATCTCTACTAATAGTATTGCAGTGTTATATAATATAAGACAGGAGTTAAAGAATTGCTAGTATTGTGAGAAAGTGTTGGATAGCTTCAAGTCTTGAAACTCTATAGGCTCTTCAAGGAATTTCATAGACTCTAGTAGGGATGTAGTCGCCTCCCTCCAACTTTATCTTATTACCTTCCAAACGGTAAATTTTTGCACCTGCTCTCGTTGTACCATCCTCGCACAAAAATTCCACTAACGTCATTTCAGGGAAGATCCCTGTTCCCATTGTCATCGCTAATAAGGCGATCGCAGAATTGAGGTTATTGTTAGCGGCCTCAGATGTGGAGCGTCTGAATAGCGTAAACCTCTCAATATTCTCGGGCAAGAGCATCGCAAGAGCATATTGACCCAGGCCTACGTCGGTAGTGTTGTGATATATGAGATTCGAGGCTATGAAGACATCCTTCAAATTGATAAACTTCTTTAAAGATCCTATCGTGGCCCCGGAGGTATTGTCAATGTGAAAGTCCAAGTGTAGAGACTGGAGAGTCGTGCGGAAGCTGTTAAGAAAATTGAACGAGGGGCGTGGTAGCCGGGTATCGGGCTTGATCCCGTGCGTCTCAAATCGAAAGGACTGCACAGGTCCTTTGTAAAAAGCGAATGACTTTTCTAAGTAACGACGATCCAGTGCATGAGGGACTGGATTGTTTTCTTCACCGTGCTCGGGTAACTCGTGTTCGGGTGACAGGCAGTAGGATATCGACCTGGGTTTTGGCTCCTGGCGCACTTCGAAACGGGGTCCGATTATCAACTCATCCAGATCATGCGCCACATCCACAATTGCACGGGGCAGACTGCCTGCATAAAGACGCTTGAGTTTGATACTGTTGATACCAAAGGCTCTGAAAGCGGAGGGTGAGAGAGTCATGCCAATGAAGGCCCCGTCAACCACCAGCGTTGTCACATTGGGCAATAGGGAAAGGAGTAGAACCAGAATCTCGGCGCAGGCTATATAACTCTGAGCAGGGGTGCTTTCTTCGTCTGACTCGTATCCAAACAGAAAGCCCTGCAAGGCTTCCTGCAGCCCGGGTGGGAGAGGATCTTCGCATCTCGAAGACCAGACTTTGTCCACGTCGGTACCTAGAACTTCAAGGCCCTGTAGGTAGATACTGAGAGCCAGGCTGGCGTCCAAATACGTTACGATGTTCAAGTTGATTTCTAAAGTCTTGACAACCACAGCCAAGTCTGGTCTGGCTATAACGGTGCGAAGATAGGGCTCCAAACGCCCCGGCGAAGTTCAAGACTAGAGCCTCCCTAGCATATGACAGCACTGATAAATTCCAATCGGCATTTGTCTTCAAGTCAGAAGACTTACAAGAGTCACCGAAGCCCTTAACTGCCGACTCTGCTATCATCGTACTCATCAATCCCAAAAACTTGGGTCTCAAGCTCTACCCAGAAAAGGACGGCTTTATTGTGTTAAGAGATAGAATCGAACAATACTATAACCTGCTTGAGAAGATGCTCGATCACCAGACAGATATTACGAGGCGACACACTGGGTGCCTAGAGAAAATGCCCCGAAAGGATCTCGAGGGTTGGGATGTTGAAGACCTCAGCGCGAATCGTGATCCGTTACATCCGCGCTTAGTCACTCTTGAGCCTGCTGGTAAGGGATGGGTTGACTTCACGAGAGATCTCCAGGCCGTAACCCTGGCAGGAAATGGCTTTGGGGAACTTGTCCAACCAGCTGGACCAATCCTTTGTGACTACTGGTCTCAACTACCGAGACACCGATACCTGCTTGCATGCTCTATTTCGGATATGGAGGATGTCGTTCGAGACCACCGCAGTTCTGAATCCGATCATGCTCGGCTGAGTGATAACCTTATATGGCACAATGCGGTTGACATCTCGGGGAATTGCTAATGTGGCTGTGATGTAGGGCACCATGAAGAACCAGTCCATGTGGCATTCCCGTCTGCACTATCTCACAAGTTGTGTACTAGCAGGAGCCCCATCAAGCTTAGCGGTGCAGCTGTTTTTGGACATAACCCAGGCTTCTCTTGGACGTGGGGCGATACCGGTTCTCCTACGCAACAACAATCCAAAGAAGAAATTGCCATGAATCATGTGTTAGACAAGACAGATAAGGATAGTGGAGTTGGTGAAAGCTTGGGGGCATCCTCATCTGAGAGTCATGCCTCGCCAATACCAAGCTCGATTATATCATCGTCACTGAGGAAGTCAAAGACTGCACCGCCGATCGCAGGAGATACCTATTCCCGGAGCGAATACACTGTTGGAATCCTTTGCGCGTTGCCGATCGAGCTGAAGGCAGTGCGGGCTCTTTTTGACCAGAGACACAAGCATCTCCCGAGAGTGATCGGCGACAACAATCAGTATGCACTTGGGGAAATGTCGCAACACATGGTAATAGCAACATCACTTCCAGCTGGAGAATACGGAACAAACGCAGCCGCATCAGCAGTGTCTGATATGATGCGCAGCTTTACGTCTATACAGTTCTGTCTACTTGTTGGCATCGCCGGTGGTGCGCCCTCTGAGGATAATGATATCCGACTTAGCGACGTGGTAGTAAGCTTGCCTACCCAGACCTTCCCTGGTGTCATACAGTACGATCTTGGTAAGGAGAATGAGGGGAGTGAGTTTGAGGTGACAGGCGTATTACAACGACCGCCTCGGATCTTGGCCAATGCCATTAGCAAGCTCCGATCAGATCCAGACATTGGAGTCGACGCACTGAGCCCACATCTCACTAGGATAGTCGACTCACTCCCAGCTTATGGTAACCCAGGTCAAGAACTTGACATTCTCACCCTTGCCTCATGTACTCGCAAAGCTTGCAAGCCTGAGTGTACTCATCTTGAGCAACGCCTCCCAAGATTGACGGCAGAGCCTATGATTCACTATGGACTTGTAGCCTCTGGCAATCGCGTGGTCAAAGACGCGACTTTGCGCGATCGGCTGTCGCGCAAGTACGGGGTGCTATGCTTCGAGATGGAGGCTGCCGGGGTAATGAACAGGGCAGATTGTCTTGTGATACGAGGGATATGCGACTACAGTGATGCCCAAAAGAACAAGGTCTGGCAGAACTACGCTGCTGCTGTGGCCGCAGCATACACCAAGCTTCTGCTTAGTGCGGTAGCGGTCAGCGATGAGCTTGGCGGTGACAATGTGCGAACGAATGGCGAGCCTGTGTTCAAGAGGAGGAGGATCAATACTGACGATGGAGGACGTGAATAGATAGTATATCACAGATGTTGAGCTGTAATTGGCATCTGCAGACCTCGAGATATTCACCGAAGTTTGAGGATCCCTGCAACGCTCATGATGCGCCTCAGCCAGCCGACCTCTGCCATCCTGTATCACTGATTCACTATTTGTAGGCTATGGGATTTACTTCCAGAAGGTTCATTCCCCCAGTGTGGAACCAAAGCAACACTCTATCATTTGAGTAGAGTCACTGAATCACCCAACCCGTTTAACTATAAAAGCCACCGTACTCAAGAATTTCTTCTTTCCAATTTTTCCAAACGCAAAGCAATTCGATTACAACTCAACAACGATTACTCTACTAAATACACTCAAACTTACTAAAACAACTTTCAACTATCAAAATGCTCTACTCTTACTATCTTTTATGCCGCTTCGAACAGAAGTCCGGCGTAACATACGACCGACCATCATTCAGCACTGTGGAGGAGAAGTTCGGCGATCGCTTCAAGTATGCAACCATCAGCGGCTCGACTATGAATGTTGAGATCTACATGAAGGACAAGTACTATGATCCTACACGAAATGAGGTGTATGATGCCCTGGAGGCTATAAAGATGAACGCCTATTTTGACCCCACTGACAACTTTGTGTTCGAGACAAGCGGAGACAAGTTTGTCACTCATTGGCAAAATGGCAGTGGCCGGATGCAGGAATGCACCAACTGCAGTAAGAGCCGCTACTGCTCCAACCGCAAGTAGGAAGGGGAAGGAATGAGGGGATAGAGTAGATTTGGAAGAGAAGATGGACTATGCGAGGATTACGAGTATCATAGCGTAGTATAAGAATGAAACAACAATTCATCCACTAAGGCCAAAGAAAAATGACATAATTCCAAGTGATGCTAACACACAACTTAACATTGTAATCTGGTGTTTAGACAGAATGCCAAGGGACTTGTCTTGTATATAAAAGATGATGTGAAGAGTGACAAATGGTTTCAAATAAAGCCAAATGTCGAGTTGCACTGTTTTTGAAGCAAACGTAAATCAAGGAAGTTTAGGAGAGAAACAGCTGCTAGTGCACCCACGTGAGGTAAAATAACTGAGACCTGCCGAGCGATTAACAAATAGGATGGGCTGGCTTGAATGACTTCAACTAACATCTTATCACTGCCTTGCAGTTGCTATTGGCTATTATGGTGGGTTTGTAATTTCCTCAGTTTTACTTGAACCTAGTGATCCGGCAGCCAAGCCAGCTTTGGAACGAAACCTGACATTTGCTTGTACTCTTCTTCATCAATCTCCTTTCCAGTCTCCAAGTCTGTGACTGTAATCTTCAGCACATCACCCTCTGAAAGGCAATCCTTGAACTTTGCGGCAGAAAGAACCCTTGTTGCAGTTGGATTGCGGCATCTGTTTGTGTTAGGTGGCCCCGAACCATCTCTTCCACGTCCCATCCCAAGTCGTGTCACTTGTCCGATAAAATCGGGGTTACCGACTGCATCGGGAGCCATAGACTCTGCACTAGTCGTAAACACATCGATACGGTAGCTAGATGTTGTACAGCCAACTTCAGTAAAGACCACATAAGGAGTGAGCTCTCTCTTGTCAGCGGTTTTGACAAGGCTGGAAGCCGCGGCCATTTTTTGGCCTGGCAGACCGGTAGGCAAAACTATTGCCTTGCCTCCACTCGGCACAGGGCGGCGAATACCCCGTTCTTGTGCAGTCTTGAGAGTTGAAAAGTCAGGGCTCGCCGGTTCGCCGTACACGTAACCTAATGCACGAGTGTCCTTGGCCATGTCACCAATTGTAGTATATCGCCAGCGGCGAGGATCGTCATAATCAATATCGGTACCATGGTTGATGAAAGGCTGTAGTGGGAACCTAGATGTGAACTGATTCTCCGGATTCGCATCCATGAAAATTCCAGCAAGTCGATCCATATTTGCATGGTAAGAAAGGAATATGGGATCGAAGGCAGTATAAGTGTTGTCGGCCTAACACAAGATTAGTAAGAGGTTCTCCATTTTGATGATGTTATGACGTACCATGTCAGGGCCTACCCAGCCGTGGAAGTTATCATGGACCTGCTCAAACAAGCCATCAAAGTCAAAACGGAAAGGATAAAGGTTATCCTTCTGATCATCACCGAATTTAGTAATGTTAGCCCAAGGCACACCAAAATGCTCAGCCGACTCTGGCGTTGTATATGTTGACTGCTTGAGAGCATGGGCAATTTGGTCGTGGTATTTCTTGAAAAGCCCTATCTTCTCCTTCCAGTCCTTAGAACCTTGACCTTCAGTCAGGATTGAACATCTGGTAACAGTAGTGTTAGGTGATTGCTTCGACTTGCCATCCAGGGCTAGTGCAAATCGAAGGGGATTCGGCCTTGTTTCGCCTGAAGGATGCACATATGTTTCTTCGAGAAACATTGGGGGGATGCCTGCGAATTTCGACGTTTCGCAAGCAGCCTCCTTGGCATATCCATTCCAGTAAGGAATTCCGCAGCCTATCAACTCTTCGACATATCTCAGATATGCTCGATGCCACAGAAATGTGGCCTCTTGGTAGTGAAGGCACCAGTATGCGTCTGAAAGGGTACATTAGCTCGCTGTCTTGAATGAATGTAGTAAAGAGGTCAGTTCGAAACTCACGAAGAACACCAAGTTCCTGCCACTTAGAGTGCAGTTCTCGAACACGGAGAATGTCATCTAGCTTGGACTGATAGATGACGAGCTCCTCTCGGGACATGCTCATGATATCCTTCCTCACTCGGTAGGATATGGGGGGGTCGTTCGGCTCAGGGATGTCTTTTTCCGGTTTCACAGGTTGAGCATGTGCATCCTTCAGAAAGCCACTGTTTACCCAGTTGCGAAATACCTCGAGGGCATCCTCGGGCCAGTAATGGTCCGGGTTTCGTGTGACTGGCATTGCCTTGGAACGGAGGTGCTTATATATGCCCACTGCCCGTTTCTTGACATGGTCATAATTGGAAAGGTCCCACTGCCCCCAGAATTGCATCTCGTCAATCCACGTCTGACCTACTCCCTTTGGGTCATCTACAACCCAGTAAGGTGCTTTAATCATGGGCAGGATATCATCTTCCCAATTGTAGATTTTATCACCCTGCATTTTTATAAGGAAAAGATTGCAAATAATTGTGAAGCTGCTTAATTACCCAAGGAATCGCAGGCCATGATAGTACGAGCAGAGCTAGAATTCGCGGAACTGCCAACTTATGTGAAGGACGATAATTAGGCATATAGACGTGGCAAAGGACTTCGTCGGCCCTCTGATATCGGAAATAGCCGACTGCTGATAAGACCTCGCTGGTTGTTCTAGAATAGCTTAGCGTGCAGGCAGGTGGCGAGCTGAACTCTTGTCTCACTACCCCTCATTATGCATCATGTATCACAGGCCATGATTGTGACTCCGACGATGCCAAGAACATGCTGGAGTCTCGACCTCCATTGTCGTACGATCTAAGGTCTTTGCAGATGTTTGAAGATGACTGGTGAGACAAATCAGGTCTATTGTACACGCACATGTATCAACTGACTAGTAGGGGGGAAGTGAGCCCGGTCTAGCTAGTGCGTGGCAAGTTCCGTCGCTTGGAAAGATACTGAAATCACGAAAGGCGCCCGTGCGTAGAAATCACGAACTCGCTAATACAACGCATTGCTTCGTATCGGAGCGGTGAGATTACTCTACTCTAATGTCGTTGAGTACGAGAGCCACTTATCGCGAACGAAAATGCGTGAATTAGGCTAGTACGAGACTTTCTAAGTTGGTTGACTCAATCTGATATTGTGTCAAATGATGCGCGATATAGAGACGTTTCCAGAAATCTGTTTGGCACAGCTGAAGTTATGAGATGAATCTGGACAAAGGAGATATTTGGTCATCTTCTATCTTCATAAGGGAAGCAAGCTCGAATATCCGTATTAAATGGCTATATCAAAGGGCTGATATCCACAGAACCACCATAGGCAACTTCAGTAAATCAGCTTTGGCTTGACACGCTGGAAGTCCGGCCCATTGGGAGGACCAGGCTCTGGCATTCCCATAAGGTCTGGGGGTCCTTCCTTCGCCGCAACCATTTGTTTCAGTACCTTGATATCATCTGTCGTTACGACCGCATTGACCTCTCCATTAGCAAACGTATTTACTGACATCTCACTAACACCAATATCCAGGGCGGGTCCGAGGACCTTGGGCTCAACAATTGGCTTCTCCAGATATGGCGCTGTGTAGGTCAGGGCTGGTTGAGGTTTTCCAGGCCACTCTTCATGATCACTCCGGGGGCCAACGATACCAGAAACGCTCATGAAGATGTAATCGGCAAATTGGCTTCCATAGTGAACATAGCGACCGCCGTTGTTCTGGTCGAAAAGATCACTGACATTGAGGTCTCGGCTGCCATCGTCCGTCTTCATGCCCTTGGGAATGGAGACACGCAGGTGAAGACCCATGTTCTCGGTAATGTCGCCTCGACCGCACCAATCGAAGACCCCGTCGGGGACAGGACTCATTTCGCGGGGATTACCACGTCTCTTGCCAGTGCGATCAAGCAGGAAAGACGAGAAGTCTGCGTCGTATATGTACAGCGCGACAGGGTCCTTGACTGAGATGCTGGCATCGATAGGCAGCACCGTATCCCGAGCAAGACGGCAAACTTCGTTGACTGCTGCACCAATCTGTCGTCCATTAGACTTGATTTACTTCGTTAAATAGTTGGTTTCTTACCGTGGGATCTGAGTTTCTTCCCGGGTTGCCGTACGAGGATGCATCACCGCAGAGGGTGAGCATATTGGTGATCGTCTCACCGTAAACCAAGTCAGTTCGAGTGACGGTAGCTTGAGCAGCGATGTCAATCTCAGCGCTGAGACTGTTGTTGTATTGGATGAGATGAGCGATGGTACCGGTGTCGGTATGGCCATTCCACTTGTTAAACTTGTCATAGGTCCCATCTTCATTGACCAGATCATCACCTTGGATTTGATCCGCAAAATCAGGGTTCAGTTTCCTGTAAATATCGAGGATCTTGTTGTTTCTCTCATACTTTTGGGGGGCTGGATTCTTGATGGGGGTCTCAGTTAGAATCGGGTTATACCTGGCTACCTCTTCCCAGTACTAGTCATATGTTAACATGAGATACTTCGCGAGGAGGTATTGAGCATTGCTTACCTCAGGCCCCTCACATGTAAAGCTCACTACCTGAACATCTCCATCGACCTTCTTTGTAGACCATTCGAGATATTCGTCCATCACCCAGCGATCTTCACGTTGCTGTTTGACCACGATAATCTCATCTTCTCCTGTGCGTGGGTTCTTTTGATGAAACTTTTGGATCAAGGGAGGCACAACATTCTTGCCTTCAGGAACACGCTGATTCTCAGGGTTCTCTGCATACGCCCATCGAGCATCATCTGTAGGCTGCTTGATTCTGACCTATACATTCGTTAGAAAGGTACATGCCTGTCACATGAGGTACTGACGCTCAGAGGAAACCCAACCCAAGTGATAGGCACAGGAGGGAGACTTTGGTCGTGATCGAAAGTAGTAGGGTTGAAGAACTGAACAAGTTTGGTCCGTCCTGGAAAGTCACCGTTTATCTCTTGGCCGAACCATCCGTTGACTGTCTGCGACCATCTATCAAGCTGTTCACCCTCCAGGTCTTTCAGATCACCAGGGGGGCGAAATTTCTTGAGCTTCTCAAGTTTAGACATATTGCTTGGTGACAGAAGAGAATGAAGAATAATTTGTTAGTGTGACAGGCAGCGGTATATTTGCGAGATGGGCTCGGAAGTTTGAGCAGTATTGATCTTGTGCTCGGAGGGGCTCAATGACAGCAAGTTGATAACAACCAGGCACTGGATGGATCTTTTGTTCCGAAGAATGTGATATCTCATCCGTATGCTACAGGTTGTGAGGTCTGGGCCTTGTGAGGCTGGCTGAAACTCGAACAGCTCACTAGAAGCTAATGCGGGGACTATCACTGCATAAAGCCATTTCAAGATAGACTATTGAGCCCGTCGCTCGTATTTTGGGGCGGTGAGCGCCCAAGACGTATAGGTTGGTCACATTTTCTGCAATGTGATTCCGAAGCGGGTGACGCGCAGCATTCGAGTTCGGCCCTCCGCGCTTCATTGCCAATGTGTCTTACTCTGATATCACACGCCTTAACAGGTAAGAAGAGTTTGGACGCGTCACCCGTAGTCTTGGTAACTGACATGGCGTTAGGCTCCAGCCTATAGGAGTCGAAATAATTATCTTGCATCAATAATTCAATGCGAAGGCTCAGCTAGACTGAATATCATTCAGGGTCTAGAATGGGCCGCGTGCGGGGTTGTTCCAATGTTTCATTTACAGATCGAAAACGGAAAACTAGCGAGTGGGCCGAGCCTAGCCTCCGATAGAGCTCAGCTGGCAAAGAGTCAGCCACAACGTAGTAGTTCGGTAATCGCTGACTGGTGAGTGGCCACAAAAGTTACGCCGAGGCGCTTTCTGTGAACTGGTGTTCCAAAATGGAATGCCGTATGCACCTGGATGAATGTGATGAAGATTGGGCCGTATCTGCAGTGAGATAACGGTGGGAAGGACTTCTTGCAGAGTCTCATTAATGTGCTCGCTGTATACAGAGACAATTATTCCTGCTCGTGGGTTTTCCTCAATCAGTTCCTTAGCATATATTTCCTTCCCGTTCATGTCCTCCCTTTCTACATCTATCAAATCTAATACTTACCACAACGCGAGAGTAACCATGACAGATCCTAAGCGCGGTAACTACGAAGACATCAATCAGAAATTATGGTACCGAAGGTTCATACGGGGTATCAATCCTGCTACAAAAGAGCCATACCCTGACGAGGACTCTCCGGCCACTGAAGACCAGCTCAAGAATGACTTCGTGGACTACTGGGGCAAACGCTTGCAGTCCGATATTGCCTTTCGCAAGCACAATACTTACAATGAGTTGATGACACAGTTTTGGGGTTTGTAAATGCCCATGAGCTCCTTGTAAACACGTTGTTGACGTTGTACAGAGGATCCCGATATTGTTTTGCAGACATATGCCGTTGCAGATGGTCAAACCGTCCCACGAGACAAGCAGAAGGACTGGTTTCGCTCCGACCTGCGCTTCATCTCTGTCATCTTCCCCGCTGATGCAAAGCACAGCAGAAAGTCCAAGGCACCTATTGCATCCGTGGGATGGGCGCCATGGTTTGTCCTAATCGCGGCGTACGTCTCCAATTCTAACCTGATACCGAATGTTAACAGGCTTACAGATCCTCCGCCATCCACTCTGAGAAGGACATCCTTCACATCATGAGTTGGTCTGTTGATGATGGCCAATTCAGATACTATGCAGTAAGTAGTCTTTCTTGACAAAGATAAACAGTTCGCTGAATGCTTTAGCGTGACCTCATCATGAATGATGAGGCAAGAGGTCAGCACGGTTGGGTATACCTCTGCTCTTCAATGGATGCATTCGATGCTCCCGGCAAGGCTTACCTTGGTCCTCTGAACGGTCATGTAAACGGAGGCATAGTCATGAAAGAGATTCACAAGTGGGTGTTCACCACATAAACCTCATAGAACGGACTAACTCACGCTCTCATAGACCATGGATGCATTGGCTTGTGGGCGGTCGAGGTGTGACGGATCTTCTCAGCCTTGAGCTTGCTAAGGAGCTCATGGAGGTCCCCTGGCTTACCCATCCTGGCCTTCCTCCGCTTTATGGAGCAAGTGTGGGGTCTGGCGAGACCTTGGAGAGAATCGTTCTTGACTCTGTCAGAGTCTGGTTTGCCAGTCGGTGCCGCAAGGACTTTATGGGTGCCAATGGAGAGACGGAGAACTGCCCCCGCAACATCCAGCGTTGGGCAGCTCACTTTTTCCTTACCACCAACATCAACATTGCTGCCACTTCCAACATTGCTGTTTATGTCCAGAAAGCCAATATTGTGCCTTCCGATCACTTCTTTAACTATGAAATGCTCAGAGGGTATGGGGATCTTTTGGTAAGTTCTGGGAATTCTTTTTGCCTTCTTTCCAGGAAAGAAAGGAACGGTGGGACATCAAGAAGCTAAAAGTCACAGCCCAACAGAAATATGCACGACGAAAAGTGGCTGGCGGCTCATATCCTTGACGAACCGCCAGCTGCGTTGACAAAATGGAACAAAGAACAGTTTGGAGAAGCAGAGCATCTGTACTACACCCAGGAAAAGTGGTTCAAATCATACTCTATCAGTTCCTTTAAGTACGATGCATTAACGTATCTCTGGGCGTCGCGTGAGCTGAAGCTCTGCACTCTACAAGAGGTGGCAGACCCAAAAGATGCACAACTCATCGTCCCCGCAAAGACCCTTGCAGGTGGCATCTTCATGGGGACCCTTGGGGATGGCTCACAGGACATCAATGGGGGACACGAGGTCAACTTTGCCGTTCAGCAATGGGGTGAAGGTGACAACCCTTGGGTCGTCCTTCAAAGCTCCGTTGATGATGCCCACGGTGTTTGGACAGCTCAGAAGATTTTCTTGGGGGATGACAGAAATGCCGCGCGGTGCCAACTCTTCTCGGAAAAGACCTTCAATGCTCTGCAAATGGTCGACTTTTGGAACCCAATCTACTCCTGGCGACGTCTGAAGTTGATGCAATACATCCCTGTGGCGGCCGAGCTCGTGGAGACTCCTACTAAGGACCCAGTCAGCGGTGAAGACGTCTACACGTATGATCTCGAGAAGAACTTCATTGACGCAGTCAGGAAGAGGATAAGTGGGCTAGGCAAGCTGGAGAACTTGAAGGAGGAATGGCCAGAGGCTGAGTTTCTTCTGAACTTGGAGAAGCCACTCATCGAGCATCAGATTCGCATTCAAGCCTATACCAGCAGCGCTGCCGATAATCTCGGGGATTCGGCCGGGATTCTCAATTATCTCAAGCTCGCCGAATCGCGACGCCGCATGTTCCGTCCCATGCCGATGAACTTCTTTGGAAGCAACATTCCATACTGTCTTGCCATGCCAACAGATCATCCATGGCTAGAGATGACTGAAGAAGCTACTGTGCGAAATATCCCCGAGCGAGGCCGCGAGGTGCTCAAGGGCTGGTTGCAAACGCTGGCTGGTGCCGATCCCAAAGTTGTTCCCCACTACACAGAGCTACAGGAGATCAATGATATGATCAAGGATAACGTCAAGCATGGTGAGGTGGGATTGCCTGTTAGCTTGTTGCCAAAGCCGTCGACGATGAGAATGGCTTGTCAGCGCTTTATCGCGGTGACGAATCCCGAGACTTCGGAGAGGCCTCATAGCTGTCCGTTCCTAGCGGGGGAGCATCTGGCTTCGGCCCATACAGCGGTTGAGGCCTGAGATCTGTAACCTTGTAGTAGTTGCAATCACTCTTTCAGTCCAGTTGACGAAGTTCATTCCATCCCAGGGTCCAGGCCCACAATCATAGACCTCAGTGAAATGGTTCATCTGTATTCTAAGCCAGCGTCTCATACAGTAGGTACTTCAATCAGTAGTAACATAATGTTGGACACGAAAGTCGCAGGAATTTTCCAATTCTTACATCACCCTAGGGTTCACATTGGAATGTGTGCTATTATCGTTCTAACTTGAAATCATGATGCATCATCTCTATCGCTTATATCAACTTTACACTAATTTTACATAACAAACGCCCGTCATTGTTCGACGACTCACCCAGTGGTAGATATCTATAGCCCCCCTTCAGATTGTCGATCTTGGCAATCCCTGAAGCCATCGACATCGAACGGCTGTTCGACATTGTCTTGACTGACCATTCCAGAAACGTGAGGTGAGGATAATTCGTCTCAGTAGACACCTCCAAGTTCTCATCAAATACTACATCTGACTCTTGCAAAGGCACAGACGTACTCCGTGCTTTCTGGCTCACGGTATCGGGTGTCAATAGCTTCATCTTGACATAGACCGGGCCGTTGCCTGACGATACCTTGAGGCCCCACACCATAAGAACGTCAACTTGGAGTTGTATTAGTGTTGGTCGCGGCGGAGCCTTTAACAAATATCCTGAGCTTCCACGAAACATTGCCTCGTTAAGACTCATGTAAAAGTCATTGGTCTGGAAGTTGAGAGCTGCCATCTGAACACCATGTTTCCAACATTGCAGAGGGTTGAAGTTAGATGAGCCGACCCTGTTCGGATCTGGATATACGCGAACAAGATGATGTGTTCCCGATAACTTGATCGAACCGTTGTCTTTGGTGCGTTTCTTGAAGTTTCCCTCAGAGACAGAGTAGATGAAATTCCTATGCGAGTCGAAATCTACGTCTTTTGGTAGCCGTCTGCTCGCTCCATATACTGCAAGACTCTGTAGTAAATCGCATGGCAGATCCTGATGGTCGCTGTTCTCTACATCTTCCATAAGACCGTCCAAGTTTAAGTACTCAGGTGCAAGTGGTTCCTGAAGCGGCTGTGGATCTCGAGCAACTTTAACTTTCAGAAGGATCTTTCCGCGGAGCTGGTTCGGTGATGGGAGTTTCTGTGCAAAGGCATCAATGGGCTCGACTACCAAACTCGATCTGAATATCTCAAGCATGGTACGTGCCATAATATCCCTCTGCACTGGGTTACAGTGTACTTCTAACGATAGCCACAAAGGTAAGTCAGAAGAAAAGAAGGCATAATTGTTGATAGTTTCGATCACGGATCGGAAGCTGATAGAAGTTGTTAAACTGTATCCGTGCTTGACAATCGGCTGCCCGTCACGTCCATCCCAGCAATCGATCTCCACGGATCGACAACGTTGTGAAAGCGTAGCGATGTAGCCTTTGAGCTTGGAGCGGGCGGCGACCTGGCGGCCTCGGAGATAGGTGTTATGGGAAGATGAGATGAAGTATTCGTTGATAGGACGGTCGAGGTCATGCTGTAGAGGGGTGGTGCTGATAGCTGAATTTTCCTTCGAGAGGAGGTGAGATACTAGGTCGACAACTGAAATGTCTGCAATGGGTGCGATTTCCTCCTTGGAGCTCTTCGAATCGATCAGCGTACTGGAGGAGTCGCTGAAAACTGTCGGGTTCTTCCCGAATTCGGCTCTCTTATCTCTCCCTTTGAGCTCACCCAAAAACTCTGCTAGTGCTTTCTGGGATGTTGGACCGATCTGTGGATTGTTTGTTTCGCGCTTCAAGATCATCTCCAGCAGAAGCTGATTGAACTCTGGTGAGGACACTCGAGTATGATTGTTTGAATCACCGTTCTTGGCTGACTCCGACTTCTGTAGCCCTTCAATATCTGTTTGGGCGCGCTCAAGAGGCCTAGCGACTTGCCGTGAAGGCCCTCTTTCGGCGTCTGACATTGTGACGGCCCTGCCGTACATAATAAGATGCGCCATATCGAGAACCGCGGGCAGAAGGAAGATGCATGTGAGTACGGTTACATGCCCGCAAAGAATGATATAGGCAACAAGCATCCTGCCTGAATGACTAGCGAGCCCAGGAACAAAACCAATGTGAAGTGCGAACAAGGCCAGCCTCGAGACTGAGAGAACGCCTGTAAGTGAGACGAAGCATGCAAATCTTGTCCAGAACGTCATTGATAGCAGTTGAACAAGCTCGCATCCTAACAGAACACCAAGCTGGACAGAGGTGTACGTTTGCAACCCGCCAATGACACTTCCTCGAAGGAACATCAAAGAGAACAAGATTAAAGCGTAGTATTGTCGCCCGGATTCTGGATCTTTGTTCAGCCGACCTGGGCTTTGAATGACCAGCGATCCCATCTCGGAGTCCCTTGTCCAACTCCACCAGAAGGCTGCTAATAAAACAATCAGAATTATGATTGCCATGGCTGAGTTTCGATATCCAAAGATCTGGTCGTCGAGGAATTGGTAGGTTGCCCATGCACTGATCGGTAGCATGAAACAGCTGAGGAAAAGCCTGACAACAGCCCAATACCGGTCTCTGAGCTGCGCTCCAATAGTTGTCCAGGTAAGCTTTGAGAGTGAGTCGCGGCTGTTCAGCCTGAAAATGATGTATGATGATAAGTAGAGAAAGAAAAAGATGATGAGTGATAGGACGAAGGTATTCATCCAACTTTGAGGTTTCACTGGGGAGCCCGTCATCTGGGTAAGTAGTTCCAAGCCTGGAGCTCCTGTAATTGTCCCATTATGTTGATAAATGCCGTCATTCACACCGGCTCGTGGATAGGGAGAAGAGGCTTCTACAAGGCCGGCCGGAAGCATCAAGGTAGACCAGCTACAGAGGCCGACGAGAGGTTGGAAGAAGCCAGGGTATTGAAGACTGAGAGAGCCTGAGAAAAACATAAACTGTATATAAGCTAAAAGATCGATGGCGCGTGCGATACGGCGGTTCTTTGAGGTCAAGGAGCTGGTGGGTGGTTGGGCCGGCCAACATGCTGCGATACAGGTCAAGGCGAAAGTGGCGATGGGAAGCCAGAGACTGAGAAGGCGAATGGGTTCAGGGACAGCGGGAGTGAGGACTGCTCGAACACAAGACAGCGGTTCGTTGTCTTTTGAAGTCAAATCCAAGGTTGTTCGGAAGGTATCCAGGAAAGCTGATCGTTGAAAGGAGGATGCAATGGTGAAATGAGCTCTCGGGCCGAGCCATTCGGAAGTGTAGCAGGACATGTTGACGATCTCTCCTGAGATTTGTTTAGGGTCGCTCCCGTAGTCAATAACTGTAAATCTCGGTACAACAGCGCCGATATCAATCTCACAGGCATTCCGATCCGCCTGCCCAACGATAACATCAAACCGCCACTCAAACGCATCCCTCCCCTGCTCAACCGCCGCGCGAAAACTCTCCGGAATGAGCGACTTATTGGTAACCGCATCAGCGCAGTCTTGAAACTGCACATATGCAGCCTGACAGCTTGCTGCCAAGAGCGTGAAAGGAGTGACTCTTGACAGCTTCATTGCTATCTCGATTCGGCCATGGCGGGATGTGAGAGATCAAATTGGGATGACAGGTGGATCTTTTTCTGCATGCTGGCTGTTCTCCCTCTTTTCTTTTCCTAGCTGGAGAAGACTAATTACTAATCTCGTGGGGACTATTAATAGGTGAAACGGCCAAGAAGTGCCTAGTGGTGTTTATTTTAGGGCGGACATACGAGATGGTCCACTTCGGAACATATCATTGCTATCTTGACCGATGTTTGAATGGTACTGTAGCTTCAGTAAGGTCTAAATTGGTATTTTAGACCCCTATCAAATTATGCACTGTCGCATCAAGATCCTCTGTTGTCTCTTTTTCATGGCTAGTTTGGGAGTCAAGGATCAAAACTCTCGCCGAATGCGCGGACGGGGAACTGAAGCTACCAGGGGTATCCCTGCAGATACTAAAGCGAGCCATACCAAAATTATTTTAGTGGTGCTGTCACTGAACTTGCCATGATGTCATTCATTACCCTGGAGAGTCGGAATTTGTTCATTCACTGTTCCCTTGTCTGTGAGGCAAGCTGCAGATGGTCGATCTCGCGTAGCAAGTTCCTTTAATAGAGGGAACTTTGGAGGCAGCTCTCCAGAATTTATTTCATCGCTATCGATTTATCTCAAATTGGTTAATCTTTGTGTAAATTTTACGAACACTAATTGTTCAAATCGGTCATCAAGTCTAAATCGTGAAAACAAAACATTACCCCCTTCTGTTATCCACGGCGAATATGGTGAGTACCGAGACTACCATTTGCAAAGCGACAGCTCTACAGACGAAGTTCCGACCTATTAGCCATCTCAAACGATGTCGGTGACTTTTGCTCCAAGCTCGGCTGGCTGCTGAAGAAGAATAGCCGGGCCTGCTAGTACCGTATCCTTTGTCGGTGCTCCAACAGTATCCGTCACAACAGCGATTATGATTCCTCTACTTTCGAAAGCCTCCGGAATCTTCACATCAATTATCTTTTTCTCAGGCCAATCTCCCGTGTCGATTGGGATCGTGATATTCCTTGGTCCGTGAAAGAAGGTCGTGTAGTATTGATGATCCTTTTCGAATTTTGGCAATTTGTCGTTATCCGTGAACTTGAAGGTAATGGTGCTTCCAGGTGTGACTGTCTTATGCACAGGGCTTACGTTGAGTGATGGAAGACCTTGACGTGGATTGGGGTAGATTGGATTTTCTTTGGGGCAGCTCCCTGTTATGACGAAACATTGGTCAAGTCCAGGATCTGGTTGGCGTATGGAAAGACGGTGTCCGACGGTCCAGAGAAAGGATTAACGTTCCAGATGTCCATCAGAGACCATACTTCGTGTCGTGTTTCGACCGCTGCGATAGCCGTCATGGCGCCTTGTGAGGTTGGAAGCTTGGCCATCTGGACAAGGCCAGTGAGGAAAGTCATACTGGCGATCTCGATGAAAGTGGACAGCACCAAAAATGACTCTGGATCATTGAACGGGTACTGGTACTTGCAAGCTCCAGGCTTCAACGACGTGTCCGAAATCTGATCTTGGAAAATACGCAGGTGACCAGCCTCATTATCACGGATCTCCTGAATCCGATCATAAGTAGTATTAGGGTAGCCAGCCTCGACGAAAGAGGTCTTATTAAAGGTTTCTACTCCTTGCTGGTAGAATGAAAAAATAGCCCATTCGGCGGAGAGGAGATTTTGCCAGACCATGTCATCCACGCCCGGCTTGCCTTTTCTGGTTGGCAAAATTGGATCCGTGATGTTGGCCGGAAATGGAGGCGTTTTCCCTCGATACGTACTGTAAAGAGGACTTTCTCCTGGTACAGGACCATAGTGGGAATATGTGAGCTTCTGAGCTCCAGAAGAGGATCTAGGGATTTTCATAGCTGCTCCATCTGCGACAGTGGACAGCAGGACAACGGCATGCAGGGCTCTTGCTAGAAACATGGTGTTTAATAAAGAGGACTGAAAGGGATGAAATGTTCGTGACAATAAGGTATCTAGAGAAACTTCAGCATCGAAAGCATGTAGGTCTTCCTGATTTATATAGCTGATTATTCCGTGCATTTTTCTGTCTGCTTACCTTGTGCAGTCGAAACGAACCCGCGTCGAAACTCTCGTCGAAACATCAGATCTATCTTATCTATAACTGATTTTGGTTTAGCTTCGAATATCAATTGAAGATAGATCTTTCCTGTCTAGTTCTAGCAAAGTAATATGATCCGGTCATCGGCTTACTTAAGAATTCATCGAATGGTGATCCGCATTCTTTCCTGTCATACGTAAGCAGTGGATCCACAAAGGTCCAAAGTTGGAACGCCTGATCGAGTATCGAGGCCATTGCCAAAAGCGGAAGCAGTTTCGATATGCTAGCCTAGGGAAACATGTCAGATATATCAGCCACAGTAGAGTTGATTGGGTATCTGAACGAGATATACAAAGCCAAGTCACAATTGACTCAATTATTAGGGAGGCGATCTGGACAGAGCCTTAACAAAACAAGTATCCGAAATTAACACGATAATGGGCCACCACAGAGTCTATACAATGTTCAAACCCTCCACGCAGGTGTGCCTGCCAGCTAACTTACGTAGCACCATAGGATATCCTGATTGGAATTTGGACGTCGATTGGTGGCACCGGAAGTCCTAATATCACCTTGGACACTCATCACGCGCCGAAATGTGATATAAAAGACTTGACAATCCCTAATATACCTACCCCTTCATTATCTTCCTATTAATTTCGACGATTTTCAGAGTGAACTTCGTGATCGAGAATCTATCTTAGCCACTTGCTTTCAGGTAAGACTATTATTCATCGTGATACGGATAGTACCCTAATATTTTAAAGCTTTTATATCCAATATGCACGATACTCGGATCTTGTAACCACGCATGGCGGATCTTATGCGGCACTATTAGCTACTGCTGTTTTCCAGTGACTGCAACAATATGCCTCAAAACGATGGGCAGGTTGAAGTAACTTGGACGGATCTTGATTTGGATTGTGTACCAGAGACATTGTTTTAAGGGCCAGATCGATAAGCTCGAACCTTTAAATCCTTGCTCGTAGCCAAAATATGAAGCTATTACGCTCATAAAAATTAATCATAGTGGCAATTGCTAATCTCGGGCTCGTGCATCGTGTTGTTGTCTTACTTGAACTCCAGTGATTCCCGACCAGACAAGCGAGGCTTCATGCAGTCAGCTTACATAGGTCACCAATTCCACGGACGGAGACATGGCCGTTCCTCTTCGGATGTTTGGGACCATCTTTAATCCGAGACTTGGAACGTTCTCTCAATGCCCCACGAAAGTTACACCATCCCCCATTGGCTCTGAGCAAGAATATCGCTGGCTATTAAAATGACTCAAATGAGTACAATAACATTATCGTTGCGAGGGGATGCCAAGAGGAGATTAGTGTTATCAGATCGGGTAGGTATTCAAGCTAGATCAAATCACAGGCTTGTCAGTGGGCCTGAACTCGATGGGTCTATTCTGCGTTACCGTGTCTGAGATGCTGCACTAGTTGCACGCAATTCTCGTTCAACTCTTTCTACAGCCGACTCTCTCTTTTAGTTAACATTTTATGCTTTATCAGCACTACTGTTCGCATGCTTGAGCCAATGAGAGAATCACTAGTGCTTAGAAAGCAACCTTTTTGATAAGCGCTTGCTTACGCATCGTTTGTGATGGTTAGTGATTTGATGATGGCATCGGATCTGGTGCGGGGCTGTCGACTACGCCGCTGATGTCGCCAACCTTCAAGGTACAAAGGAACACGAAACCCCTAGGAACAGTTGGCTGGTAGTATCTTCAATTGACCCTGAAACACCCTGCTTGATCTTTCACTGTGAAGCAGATTCGATATGGACACTTATCTTGACCCAATCAACCAAAAGTTTGCAGATGCGGCTGCTGAAGGTCCACCACTGTACACTAAGACGTATCAGGAAGCGCGCGACATTTTGGAAGGCATTCAGAGCTACAAGACCGCGTCGGATATCAAGACTGAGGAGATCAAAGTTCCAGTCAATGGCGAAGATGTCACCACCGTCATTTTCCGACCTGCTAGCGCTCAGGGCACGCTGAACATGATCTTTTACACGCATGGTGGCGGATGGATTCTTGGAAGGTTAGTTTGACTGCTGACGGGCTATGATAACATGTTGACAAGGGCAGTCCCACGGCGCATGGAGCATTGATGGAGGACTTTGCGCGCCAAACTGGTGCTGCTGTTGTCTTTCCCTACTATACTCCGGCTCCAGAAGCTCAGTATCCAGTTCAGTTTGAGCAGGTCTACGGTGTGCTCGATCATTTCGTGAACAATGGCGATAAGTACAACCTCAAAGTTGACCGTTTCGGTCTCGCTGGTGACAGCGTAGGAGGTGAGCAGTCCCATCTCTACACTTTGTGTGTTATCTGACTTGTTCCCAGGACATATGGCCATTGCAATGACCCAGCTTGCCCAGAGCCGCAACCTCCCCTCCAAGATTGGCCAGATCGTCTTGCTATACCCCGTCACAGACACCCACAGCAAGTCTTCAACCTACAGTACATACAAAGACGGACCCTATCTCTCCGAAAAGACTATGGACTGGATGATCCCCGCCTTTCTCCCCAATGAAGAAGACAGAAAGCTCCCATTGACCTCACCCCTTCAGTACGCCCCGGATGAGGTTCTCGCCAAGTTTCCGCCTACAACTGTCTTCCTTTCCGGCGCGGACCCGTTGATTGGGGAAGGCGAAGCTTTTGGCCATCGCTTGCAGCAGCTTGGGGTTGATGCGGCAGTTATCAAGGCGGATGGACAGGTTCACGATTTTGCGATGTTGGCACCTATTCGTGTCTCTCCCACTGCCCGAGCTGTGGTTGAGCTTGCGTCTTCAAAGTTGCTGAAAGCATTCGCTGCAAACTGAAAGGATCAGAGATTTCCCCTAAAGTCGTTTCATAGAGACATATTATCATTGGACGAGAACAGTGTTGTCGGATTCATCTCGATACATTGAGATCAAAGTTCACTTAATTGATACAGTTGTATAAGAATGCTCTATCACCATTTCAACCTGTCCTCGGGGTGCAAGAAGACTTCTGACGTTAAATTAGGGTGCTAAAATACTTAGTCTAAAATCCTCTAAATCTTTACTAAATTATGCTAAGTTTACCTAAGGCTTTTTGTTACCTAGGATAGAGGTCCTATGTTTTATTGCATTATCCTGCCTGTGTAGAATTACGAAAGAGTTCAATGGCTCGGCCCACTTTTGAGTATTCCAATTACGGTCCACAACTGAAACATTGGTAATACCCCGCTCGCAGTCCAGTCTAGACTTGCGATCAAGACTCGGTTTTGTTTTACCCGTACATCAGACTATTGATGCAGGTTGTCAATACCAACGCCTATAGGCCAAGGAACGCCGCTATTAAAGTTGCCAAGGCTGTCGGCTATGTGATTATAACCTTGCAATTCGTCGAAGAGTGTGATAACATCGATATAGACTTTGCTACGCGCTCACCGCTCCAAAGATGTATGGCCATAATAGCCTGTGTGAAAAAGCCATCACGAAGTGACAACCTGTGCATTATCTCACAGCATTTCAGCCAGCCTCAATAAGGCCAGACCTCCCAATATGGAACTTACGCATGCGTTATCACATACTCCGGGACATCTTTGCCGCTATGGCAACCCCAGCATGACCTGACTCAATGTTCACTTTGTTGAGTTAGACTTCCAACCTCATGCTATAGATCTAATAAATCCTCTGACTTAGGTAGCCATATCCCAAAATCTTCTATCTCACCTCTTACCAACCGCAGTCAGTTGCCTTTCAGCAAGGTGGAAGCAGGTCTTGTTTGTTACAAACCCATACCTAGAATCCCGAATACAAGTTTCTCACTGTTCAAAATTTGCTCATTACAGCTGATTTGGCTTTGTTCGCTCAGCCAGCCACAGATGAGGTCTTAGTACGTAATTCCGTCTTTGCTAGGGTGCTCTAGGCATAGTATCGGGGCTTATGAGCAGTCTCACTATTTTCAGCCGCACTTGCTTGCTCTATCTGATAAGACGCCAAGACAGGGCTTGCTTTGGGCAAAGAGCATAAGCGAGAATGGCCCTTCACTACTGGCTGTATCTAAAAACACGATTTATCACATTCCAATAACTTTACCGCCAAGATTTTACATAACCGCACAGATCACTAACCGAAAGGCAAGAAAGCGGGGGTGGCGTTTAGCTGAAAACTGAACCAAGACAGTCCCTGAGCCCTGAGCGCAACCATAGCATGATATTTGAAGTTCTTAGATATCTCTACTGTGCTACGCGTAGTGTTTAGATGGGGCATATTACTGGAAATGTAACTTGTCGTCGAGGCAAGACCTATCATACCAGCCAAGCTCACCAACGGCCAACATTTGATCACACGGTTCAGCCACTTCGTCAAGCGACTTGAATGGGAGGGGCTGAAGGAATGGTCCATGGTCCATATTTTTCATTCTGGAGAAGTGATGCGAAAGCAAATTGCTGGGGTTCAGGGTTCAGCTGGCATTAGCAGACGCCTGCTGGGCTCTAGGCCTTCGCCTGATACCAAAAACAGCCCGTTGCATATCCCAAGTGGGTCCACAGATAGGCTATTGTCACGGAAATGCGAATGTATGTGATTTGAAGTAATCTGGCCGAGGAGGACGGAATCTGTTGAGGAAGCCGAGATGAGTTTACGGAGGCGCTCAAATGCCGAGAAGTGCTAAACAACTGTCGGAACCTCGACCTATCCAAAGCACTTCATGTAGTCAAAAGACATCTATAAAAGGGCTCTTCCGTCTCCTCCTGGGAGCAACAACTTTCCAAACCAGAACAAGAAATCACTAGCAAGCCCAAGAACCTCTACCCACAGAATCATCGTCACCATGAGCAACTCAAACCTGGATCAGCTGGACGATGCCCATAAGAAGGGTGTTGTACTCGGCCTTGCTGGCTTTGGTGTTGGACAGCGCCTTGACATCGACGTCATGCTAACCGAGCAGCCCGATACCTTCAATCTTTACCTTATCGCCTTGATGGAGCTCCAAGGAATGAAGGATCTGCCTTGGACTACTCCTGACGATTATTCCTTCAAGCCAGGTTCGAAGAACTTGAAGATGTCCTGGTTCCAACTCACTGGTTTGTAGATCTAGCCAAGAATATTACATAACCTGCATAGCTAACCAGGCTTAGGCATTCATGGACTACCCTTGAGTAAATGGGATGGTGAAGGAGATCGGGGATACTATTGTACCCATAGTAGAGCGAACTTCGGTACTTGGCACCGCCCGTACTTGGCTATGATGGAGGTAAGACAACATGCAAGGACCTGGATATCGTCCTGGATGACTTGCTTACATTAATCGTCACAAATAGCAAACTCTCTTCCGTCAGGTAGCCAACATCGCCCAACGATTCTCTGAATCGAATATCCCGGATGAACAGAAGAAGAAGTATCTCGAGGCTGCTAAGAAGTTTCGTCTTCCGTATTGGGACTACTATCGTCCCCGAGCGTACACCAAACCTGTCTTCCCAGGAGTCGCCAAGCCCGAGGACGGCACGACTACGGGTCCATTAGAGTTTGGTGCTCCACAGATCTTCACACTACCCAAAGTCATGGTCAAGAGTCTTCCCGATAACAAACTTATGGCTATGCCAAACCCCTTCTTCCAGTTCAAGTTCAGCCCTGAACAATACACGAAGATCGCTGGTGACGAAGGTTTTCCGGAACAATTCGTGAGTATCACATTATCTATGAAGGAAGCGATTGTTACTCATACCATCTCTCACAGACGGACATCAAAGAGACAATTCGGCATGGAGGATCTGATGAAAACGCTACGAAAAGCATGAATGCGAAGCTGAATAAGATCCGTGAGGATGAGATCCGCATCTGCCTCGCTTTGATCCAAGACGAGGTCTACAGAAACTTCAGAACGTTTTCAACCAACGCGGTATTGGAGCCCAATGAGAAACCCAGAGCTACTCTCGAAAGGGCTTCCGGGTCACTCGAGGACTTTCATAATAATTATCACGGCTATATCGGCGGCAACGGCGGCAACGGACATATGAGTTATAGGGAGACGGCGGCTTTTGACCCGATCTTCTGGATGCACCATTGGTAAGTCTGTTATGAAACGTCGCACTTCAGTAACTAACAATAGAGCCTAGCCAAATTGACAGAATGTTCGCGATCTGGCAGGCTGCCAACGATGAGCCAGGCAAGGATCACTGGTTCAATGAGCTTGAGCCAAAGGACCAGCCACTGGGCAAAGAATTTCTGAAGCCGTTCCGTAAATCGGTTTCAGAAAACAACGAGAAGCAGTACTGGAACTCTGACATGACCAGGAAGACTGCAGACTTCGGCTACATATATTCTGATTTGGCGAATGGACAGACTGGGGACACAGTTCGGAAAGAATTCAGGGAAAGGTATGAATGGAGCCGACGAACCACCGTCACGCGAGCTTTCGGCACACCTCCGATTCACATGCGGCCTATTCAAGTCGGAGGCGCCCCGGTCTTTAATTTCAAGGGTGATACTTCACCTGGAGATGTCATCAAAGATCCTGATTTCCCCGTGGATGGGATGCATCAGCAGACTGTCATGTCCGCAATGACATCCAACGCAATGACATCCAACCCGCAGTATGCAGACGATTGGTACATCGATGTCGTGGTTGAAAGGTAGCAGTACATTTTCACAATATTCTGACATTGCTGATTAGACTTTACAGAATGTTAGCTGATGGGTCTTACACCATCTTCTACATCATCGGTGAGGTGCAAGGACGGACCGGCAAGGAGTGGTCGTCTCTCCCTGGCTTCGTGGGCATGTCCCATATCCTAGCCGCACCCAGAAGCATGTGCAAGAACTGCGCCCGCCAAGACGACGAAGCACAACTCGTGACCAGCACGACTGCGATCACTTCACTGCTCCTCGACTACGTCCAGATCGGAAAGTTAAGAAGTATGGAAGAGGACGATGTGAAGCAATTCCTGATTGAGAATTTGAAGTGGCGAGCCCAGACTGTAAGTGCGACTTGCTATGGCATTGAGTTAATAACTTGACCGACTGACTTCTTTTTTCCTACTAACAGGTAGTTGGCGAGGTCCTCGATCCCAGGGACATGGACAGGAACCACACTTTCAAACTCAGCATTAGTCGCAAGCGAACTCCAGTACCACGTAGCGCAGGTGATGTACAATATGACACTTACCCTGAGGTCATCCAGGCGATTATCAACAACTCTTCCTAGCTACACGATGGCTTCTAGATAGTGCAGATTATTTCTTCGACGCTAGCCGTTCTTTATTTTCGTATTTATCTCGTTGATAATGGAATCTCTTCACGTAATTGACATTACCTATGCTGTGACATGTCTGGTCATCCTTCACGGATTATGTCACTAAAGCAATGCTACTGTTGGTGGAAACGTGTAGCATAGCGTGGTCAAGGAGTTGGGTTTCAGCTTTGTGAGGAAACTGAGCAAGATGAACGAGAGCGATCTTCTTAAGTACATGGCTTCGCTTCACGAATGAAAGATCAAACAGCGTTAAATATAGGAGAGACCGATGGGCTGCGCTCTGCATACAACAGTAACCTCATAGCCTATTAACAGTTGTAGTGGCTCCGAAATCACTGGGGGTTTTGAGAAACATAAAAGAAAAACGGGGGAAAAGCCACAGTTCGCTTTGCAATATTCAATTTACTGTGACCATTTTGCGCACATCTGCTTCGGCAGTAATTTGCAGCAAAACCAACATTTAGGGAATACCTCGAGTTAGATTAGGACTGTAGACTTTAGGCTGTACGGTAAATAATGCTAAGAGTGATATGACCATAGGACTCGTGCTGCTTAGTCGGATAACAGATAGTTAAAAGGGTTTAACTCTCGGTACATGCGCAGTTCACGGTCAAGACGAAACAAGAGCGCAACCCCATCCCTATCATAACGAAGATTCTCCGTCAACTCCCCGTCATTATGATCGAAAGCTATTATCCCACAGAGTTCAAAGAACTGAAAAAGGCGGATCCGCTCCAAGACCGACATCAGTTCCGGCAGTGTTGCACGAACAGCTACACAATCGCGTATCGTGATGTAGAGTTCAGATCCTCTCCAAACAATGGGCAAGAGGGTGCTGCCGTAATACTCTCGAAGGGAGGCGAATACGCGATCTCGGCGAGCAAGTCGTCGTTGCGTTGAGTTCATGGGCCGTCGGGCATGGAACCAGAAGATGATTACCATGTCTCTGTCGTAAACGTGGTGGCCCATGCGGTTCATTTTGTCTGTTATATATTTAGCTGTAACCTGGTTGGAGTATTGTTGTGTGCAGTCTGGGTGGAAGACACGCGCTGCGTCTGCCCTTTTATATACCTGAGCGCGATGGACGCTGATGAGGTTTATTACTATCCTTGAATGGCTGGTGATGAAGCACTTGATCGGGTCATCATAAACACATCAAGGACTGATTAAAGTCTGTGAAGTCTACGCTCATCATGTCACTCCAGTGATCATTAGTTCAGAGGAAAACGTGATTTTTGTCACTACCAAGGAAGAGATTCTCAAAGCAAACACTGGGTTGGGTGACTTATGAAATGATATTGAAGAGGCGAGGGAGTCTTCCCAGATGAATGTCAATAACTGATTTTGCTAGAAACGCCCGTATCACCAACCCAGAGGACCACGTCATTCGTAGGGCATATTTCCGAGCTATCGAGTTCTATTTGCAGCAGGAGTGTTTTTCGCTTCAGAGCTGACATTTCATTAGAAAATTCTTCCTTTATACCTGTGGAACAACTCCAGCGTGTCGCTTCTGTGCTTTGATGATTCCGTCAAACGCTCCGTAGTCTTCTCCAAGACAGTCCACTCGAAAAGTTGAGGTTCTTTGAAACGGTCACCTTGATGAAAAAGCCCGGCTTTTTCAAAGACCTTTAGTAGTTCTTGGTAGAGTTGTTGGCCATCGGCATCCAAACATTGGGTTATGACAATAAAGAGCCTCCAATTGTCCACGTCACATTCCACAAGGCGGTCGCCGTACTTCTGTCGGATGGGCTCGAATAGATTGTTGCCAGCGGCCTTTTGGTTCTTTTCGATAGTATCAATCTCGTAGAACTTGAAGGCAACCGTGTATCCCTTTGTGTTGGTGATGGAGGTCATTTTTGTCGTTTGCTGCCAGTGGTTGGCTGGGTTGTGCGTTAGTGTTTGTGATAGGAGTTTGTTAGTGGAACAGGACCGAGCGTGGTCTGTTTATATGATTGGGTGAGTGCACTTCTCACACTGATAAGGTCTGCTCTTGCGCGTAATGTCGATAGTGATCAGGCACTCCGGCCATCGATTGTTGATGAATGGCTGTTAGGAAAGTGAGCTCATCACAATGTCTGCAACCTTAGATTCAGCGCGGAAACTCCTTTTCGATCACGTGCAGAGAGGGACATTGTTCCGAACCCGATTGAGAGACGAAACGATGGAAATTAAGAGGTGAGAAACATGCAGATAATATAGGTACAACTTTGTCTCGACGGGGAGCATTCCAATCCCTGTTCAATTCCAGGGCTTCTCGCTTGAGGCTTCGTGTGAGGCGAATAAGAACTGTTATCAATTAAAAGGTCTAATTCTTTAGGTGCAGGTACAGTCTCAGTCACGCCCCCATCCATCCCCCCGATATGGAACTGTCAGTCTCTCCTCATTGTCCATCACACCTTGTCCATAATTGCCCCCATACCAGCACCGAAATTGAGCAGTCAGTAGCTAGGAAGTATTTCAGGCTGGCGATGTCGGAAAATCGAAATAATCGCATTTTCCTTTGTCTTTTGTTCTGATGCCAAAGACCGCTTGAGCCTCCCAGTCGTCAAAAACTTTCATCTTGTCCAAAATCTTCCACAGCTTCCCCACAGCCTTGTCTGGAGTGCTGAACTCGATATTCAGTATGTATGTGAGCAGTCCCTTGTTGAGATTGACCTCTTGACGGCTATTAGAGCCGTACTTGTGGACGAGGGGTTCATCGTTTGGTTCTCGCTGTGGCGCAACGCCAGCTTTTGGCTTGAATTGTGCAATCATCTGGTGGTACTTTGGCTGGCCCATGTTGAGAAATAATGGTGACGATAGGGAATGAATGATGAAGGAACTTGTGTTTAGGATAGTGTAGTGAGTTTATGTGTGTGTCTTTGTGTGTTGCTGATTTTGCTGTGAGTTTCGAGGGAAAGCATCTGACCATGGCGCGTTCATATAGGTTGATGAACTCCAGTGCTCTTTCCATGACAGCTCATTCACGCAGAACACAGCGCAGTGATTTGGGTAAGGACAAGTCACTTACTGCGTGTTCAGCAACTACATGTGAACAGTGATTTGGCTGTTTCTCTCGAAACCTGGCACAGAAAGTGATTACTCACTGTTCATGGAACCTTTTGGGCAGCGAAGTAACCAGGACCGTATGTTCGGGTGACTATGCCCTGAATAGCTCACAAGAAGCGCTATGTGTATCACCGCCTCCAGGGCACAATTTTACAACTCTGCGCTGCAATTCATTGTGCAACAACCTCCATGGACCTTCCAGTTACCGGTAATATCCTCATCATTCACCAATCCTTTCCGCTCTCTCGGTCTGACTAGCTTAACCACTTCTCTTGAAGTCTCTCGACTTGAATCTTCTCGAATATGTAGATTACAAGTGCACAAGACCTGTAAATGGCAACCACCCATCCCTGACGAGTGGCTATGCACACATAATTCACAGCGAAGCATCGCAATTTAAGGGATTCTTAGGTTCACAGAAGAATTGTCTTTTCATTAATTACTGATAAGCTCCTAACTCAGAATTTCTCTCTTGAGTCCTTAGGTAACATATCGTCCCTCCATGTCGTCATCTCCCGCATCCCTGTCGATTCGTCCTCTACACCAAGCCGTTCTTGCAGATGTCCAAATGTGTTATGCCTACTGGCCTGGATAGGGGTCTCCCATGAGATACAAACAGTGACTGTCCGCATGCCGAACCATGATTCTTTCCTCCTCCCAAGTCTTGAAGACTTCAGTCTCCTTGAGCTTAGACCAGAGCTCTTCCGTCATCTGTTCTGCGGTGTCGCAGGTCTTTATGACCTGGATGGCGAGCTCTTTTTTTCCGACGTCATGATGACAAGCAACTTGGTCCTTGCCGTAGTGCTCTTGCAGTGCCTCAAGAAGTATCCTCTTGGGTTGCTTTTTACCCTTCTTTAACTTGAAGTGGACGTTGATTGATTGGGTCTGAGTAGCGGCGGACATGTTGATAGTGGAGATGGTTTGTGGTAAGTGTTTTGTGCGGTAAGGTCGATGATCTGTGTCTATGTGTTCAGTTGTGGTTGAGTTGAAGTGCAAAACGTCCGGCCATCGGTTATTGATATAGCTAGACGAGCTACCGTGTTTGTGACGAACGACACGTCCTCAGACCAGTCATTCAGTCATCGAGAAGGGAGTGTGATGCGTAGGATACACGAGCTGTCAGTGCTTCTGCCAAGATCACCGTGATTGATAGCGTCCGCGGCAGTGGCACATTGAGCCAGAACTTCATCAACAGGAGGACCACCTCTGATCTCACTCACTGATCGAGACCCAAAGGCAAGATGCATCATGTTCACCCGCAACGGTTATGGGCGAGATGTATTACGGACAGCTTGTATCAGTAGAGAGAACTCAGTTCAACGACAACGCCGATAGTATTGACTTCTATCAACTTTACTTTCGAATCTCGTCTTGTACTACGCCTTAGATCACTCTATGCCCTTAGCGAATGGACTGCGAGCTCTGATCTTTTGCCCATAAAAGTAAAGCAGCCATGGGATACCGGTCAACAGCACCCCAATGCTACCAAGCAAGCCACCAGTACCTTGCAGTGTCAAACTGCTTATCATTCTAGCTGTGACCAGTGGGAACACTCCACCTAAGATATTTCGACAGAGGCTCTGAGCTGGCAACGCCGACGAGGTATACCCATGATATGTATCAGCGAGATAGTTGAAGACCGCAAGATAGATACTGAAAATCCCCATTGAACACGATGTAAGAGCTATGCATAGAGATATCCACGAGATGCCTGGCCTGGCTGTCATGAAGAACCAGAAGAGGCCGATTGGCAGGAGGATAGACTGTATGCAAGGCGAGAGCAGACGTTGCTCCGGTTTAGACAACGGCTTTTTGTGAGGCAGCACTCGTTTTATGATGGGTTCCTGCAGTAGTGAAATTCCGATGCCCGCGATTGAACCTACAACAGGAGCAGCGTAAACTGCACCGATCTCGGCGTTGTCGAAGCCGTATACGCTGCGAAACACCAGTCCAATACTGCTGAACTGCATGTACATGATTGCCCAAGCAAAGGAGACCCATAAAGACATACAGAATACAATAGGTTCTTTCGAAAGAAGCCGTAGTGGGAAAGCAAAGCTTCGCCAAATCATGCTGACCTCGATGTTGAGACATTCCTCCATCGCAGGCGCAAAGTTGATCAGCTTTCCTGCTGATGTTTTCATGGGGGCAGCATTGAGGGCGAAGCACTTTCTGCGTAGAAGGACGTTGCTCCTAGTCTCTTCAAAAAGAAGGAATAACGTTGTTGTCGTTATCCCAATCGCGATAGCTTGGATAAAGAATATCCAACGCCAGCCTAGAAGGTCAACGACATTTCCGCTAATAAGTGGTCCAAGACTAGCACCGACCATGATTGTCATGGAGTACAGAGCCGCGTATTGCGGTCCTCCTTGCGGTACAGATCACTCACAACACCGCCAGTCAGCGATGCAAAAACTGCGGCTCCGTTGCCTGTGATCAGGCGAGAAACCATCATGCCTGCGTAGCTTTCGGTCACAGCGCATCCCAAGGTCCCGAGAAAGAATACAATGCCAGAGCCAACAAATGTCCAGTATCGGCCGTGCGTTTCACTGATGGGGGCAAGAATCATAGGAGTAAAGGCAAAGCCGACAACGAAAAGGGAAATTCCAACGTTGAAGAGGGTGTCACTGATGTCCCATTTCGCACGAAGGGGCTCTGAAGCCAGTGCGTAGGCTCCAGCTGCATATGCCGCGAGGGTCGATGCCATGAAAGGCCCCAATGGAGTGATGATCTTCTTCCGACCTGACCAACTGAATGGCGACAGGAATATGTCTGCTTCATCTTGTCTTGTGAAAAGTTCAACTCCGACGGACCTAAGATGTTCAGAAAGTGAAAATGAGGGCTCGAGAGCTTCAAGGCCAAGGGGCACTTGAATTTGGCTAAGAGTCTCAGTTGAAGAGGAGTTTTGAGAAAGAGTCTCGGGAGAAAGTCCCAGGACCTTCTCGTCAACCTGAAGGCGCTCTTGAAACTGAAGATGTTCCTGAAACATGATTGATAACACTGAAGATGTTTCTACTAGAGATTTATGCCTCCATTCTGCCGTTCACACTGCTGTTGAAAATTTATATCAGCCAGGAATAAAGTTTACGTCGGTCCTAACCGGGCAATTAATGAGGCTACTGAACTCTGTCGCTGGCTCGATGAAGCGGCCCCGGCAGTTTGGGATGTAACATCGGGTACATAGGAAATTTGGACGAGATCCGAGCGGGCTGATCATAGCGTTAAGGTTGGCGGGGAAGATGCTGTCTCGCACGATCAAAAGAGTAGATGAGTAGGATACGCATAGCATTACTTTCAGATATAGTCATCATTTATTTATTCTCTTTCTTTTAAGAAATGAGGAATGCTCACTCGGAATTGCACTTGACAGAGTCGAGTCATTCGAGTATCACACGAACTAATCTTCCCGCGATAACCCTTGTAAAAGCCCAACCTCCCCGTAACAACGGGCACGCCAAAAATGAGGCTATAGCCTTGGGCCTGAAAGAATCTTTTACAAATGACTCGCAAAATAAAAGTCCTTCTGCTTACAGATCAAGATCTCTATAGAAGCAACACAACTCTTGGTCTTGGAATGTCCAGAATCAAGTCTTTGGACGCACCTGGAGGCGTTTTCGGGACATTTTTACAGATGGAGCCTATCCAGCGCCTACCGGGGAATTATTGCGCTGTCCGTGCGGTGTTGCCAAAGCTAACGAGGGTTCTGCCACAGGGTTTCCCTAGCGGCGACTCGGGATTGAACTGTCATTAGTTACTCCCAGAGGTGTTTGCAGCCTTTTGAGGCCAAGAGCAGGAAAAGTCGGTGTTCTGCTCGGACCAACGGGTAATAATTAACTCTCCGCCCGCTCAATATCACCCGTTTTTGACTTTTTACCGTTTGTATTTCCAGAATACCACGCGGCGGCCGCAACTTCGAAGCCTACAGCCAAGATCCCTACCTCACGGACGAATTTACCAGCAAGTTCATCATTTCGTCGCCAAGGCTGCCGGCATTGGCGCCTGCATCAAGCATCTTGCCGCAAATGACCAAGAAGTGCGGCGCTTCTTCATCAAGGAGAACATAACTGAAGATCCGGTTCGTTCATTGGAAGAGTCGGCGTGGTAAAGTGGCGCTGGGATAGTAAAAGTTCTTTAAGCAATCGAGAAATGGGGCAAGGATTTTGACCAATCTCTGTGCTGCCGAAATTCAAGGGACCAAAGGCAGCAAACTGGCTGTTTCCCAGACTTGGCGCCAGGTCTGTCGTAGGCGCTTGACGATGGCCGTCATCGTGTTGGGCGAAAGCTGTGAGGACATCAAATTTCTCGTCCATGCGTTTCAAGGTACCCGTCAGCTCATCGATCGACAGGTCTTCCCTGCTGGGTTTTAACGATGAATCTCTTCACATAAGCGCAAGTGCACACTTAGCTACGAAAGTCTCTTTATTAATCAGCCAGCCCTTGGCTCTCATTCGTACGACGACGAGACTGATGTTGAGTCCTTGGCGGCGAGGATTATTCGTTGTTGGCGCCTGGCTCGGCTGATTGGACAATTCGACTGGACCTGGTTCATGTCCTGACCGGCCAGTAAATCACCCGCGGTGGAGCGGCTTTGAGATCTCCCCTTGTCAACGCACCAAGAGATGGGCGGAATAACATTGGTCCAGAACGCTAGCATTGGATGTAGGGTAGCGTAACCAGACGGGCCAACTACAATCAATTATTGTTCTTTCTCATTCCTACATCAATTGGTATGATATCGACATGTCAATATAAATTGAGGAATTAGAATTCGATTTCTCATTTCGAACATCTCTTTATGCTGTATCGTAATTGTCAAGGTTTATACGTGATTGAGCATAGATCCGTTCTTTTTACTGGCTTCTGTTCTGAGCGTTGAGAAGTCGTACCAACACTGAAACTTTGCAGGGGTAGAACCTACAGATCTAGAGTTAAATCTCCTATCTGATCGATCGCTCCTCAAATCCATGATCGTGAAACTCGAAAAAGAAAGAATTCGTGTCGCAATACTAACATCTCCGTAAAAAGAGCAATCAGCAATTCCAACATCTTGGTTTCAGACGGAACTTCGCTGTCCCGGGTGCACCAGCGTCTTGTGATGTCACAGTTAGCGTCTCATCCCTCGATTTAAGCTTAATATTAGTTGCAACACTGCGCCGCGGAGCTGTAGCCAGGCCTAAGGGAGCAAGAAAACCCAAGAGGATAACAAAATAAATTTGGCAGAGAGCCCCCTAAGCTTAGGCTAGTCTTACTTTAATAATTTTATCGCCTGGGGTCAAGGACCTGAGTTTTCTATCCTACCCTGGCCAGGGCCATGTCTGGCTTGGCATGTTTCCGTCAAGTCTTAGTGCAACCAGCCTGAAACCCGTCTCGACTCTCTCTCTTCCATTTGCCCCAGACATCTCATACGTATATGATACCACCAACTTATTCCCGTTCTTATCACGGAAGTTGATCTTTCCAAACCTTCGCTTTTTCGTCGTTCGATAGTCGTACGTTTTTTTTGGTTTGCTCAGCCCTGGCGGCTTTGGCTTTTTGTTTTCGTTTTGTTTTGTGTATTTCCCTTCGTTGCCCTGGTGGCCTTATTTGTCTGTTTATTAATCCGTCGATCTCTTTAATTTCGTCATGTCGATTTCGTCTTGTCCGGTGTCGGGGTCCGTGGGGGGAGAGTGCCCGGTTGGTGGTGGTTCTTCGCGATCGGGGCAGACGCGACGAGGTTGTGCGTTCTCGGCGGCGGCACAACCTGGGGATCTTCATGCTGCATTTGATGTGAGCAACGGTGAACAAGTATTGAGGAGGAGTACTGACTGAATATGTAGATTCCGCGGGGAATCGATACAGAAGAATGGCTTCGTGCAAGGTAGGATGTTCAAGGAACAGGGCAGGACAACAAGGCTGACATGCGAGTGAATAGAGAACGAAAGACGATCAATGAACTCCTCTACGCCGACTACCCCTCCCGCGAAGAAGTCGATTCCGTCAAAAGCCAACAAGAACTCGATGCCATGAACGCAAGCGACCACGATCTCCTCGCCATCGCCCTCGGCGCACCAGCACGACAAGTCCTCCAACGCGCTCAGGAAATCGGTCCCCAGACAGGATGGCGCGATGGATACCTCAGCGTCGAGCATGGTTTCTGCCCACCGGACTACGAAGAGCCCATTGCTGCGCTTGCAAGGTCGCCGGGTCGTATTTGGTCTGATCTCTGCGAGCGCATGCCAGGATGTTGCGCACGAGGAAGAGTGCGAGAAGCAGTCGCTGCACTGCCGCTCGTTGAAGGGACTGAGGAGAATATCCCTGATCAAGCTCTTTGGGGTGCAGTAGTCGCGCTCGGTATGCTTTGTTCTATTTATCGATTCGAGGATAAGCATGATGGAAAGGACGGACTTGCTATCACTGACGGATCGACAACGAAGCCGCAATGCCCCATGGGCGACGATCTTTGCGAAGAGCTCGAGGGTATCCCATTGTGCATCGCTCTGCCGTACTATCAGGTCTCGCGAAGAATGGGACGAACCCTGCCCCACCTCTCGTTTCCCGACCAAGCTTCCTACAACCTCAAGATCAGAGACGTCAAGTCCAACACTCCATACCTTGCGCGCTTCGACAACACTGATCTTCGATGGCCCATGTTCGGGGAGAGGGCTGAGGTAGCGTTTCTGAAAGGATGCGCAGACACATCTGGTAAGGTACTGGCTGAAGCCGTTCCGTAGCCATTCGCTGACTGCCTACAGCTTCGTTTCAACACGGCCCCGATGCCATCGCCGCCTGTCAAGAACACGTCATGACCGGCAACATCGAAGGTCTTCTCCACGAAATGATCCGCCTGAAAGAGATTCTCGAACGAATGCCCAACGCCTTTCACAGCATCTCGCCCAACCCCAACGCAGGCGACAACTACGTATCGGCCGACAAATGGGTTCGATGGGGTCTCTTCTCATCGCCCTTGTCGAAGCGAGTTCCCGCTGCTTCGGGCTTGCAGTTCCCTCCGTACCTGGTGATGGATGCTTTCTTGGGCCGCAAGACGTAGGCTGAACTCCAAACTCCTCTGATCCAATGCTGACATGAAATAGACACGCATCCTTCCTCGGCGTCGAAGCCCTACATCTTCGAGCATGGCTCCCCTCCAACCACCGTGCCTTCATCGCCGCAATCCAATACCACTACTCCATCCCCGAATTCGTCCAACGATCCGGCGACCCACGTCTAATGGGTGTTCTCGAGGGCATTGTCGAAGCCTACGCCGGCGAACGCGGCTTCATGGGCGTCCATCGCTACAAAGTCTTCGGTATCCTCGAAGTCGCAGCCAAGACTGGACGAACAGCCACCAACGGTCTTTCCGGCGCTGCTGATGCTACAAGGCCTTGGGAAGAGACTCATCGTCAGTTCTCAGATGCTATGAAAGAGCGTCTTGAGCCTTTTCGGGGCAAGCTTGCCACGGAGCCGCATTCGATGAGGGGCACCTTTGAGGAGTGTCGGTACATGGCTAAGGTTGCGAGCTGCTCTTCGATTGATCAGGATCCAAGCCGGTCAACTGCCATGGTCACTCTGGATATTCGGGACACCGGTATTACTTTCGCTCCGGGTGATCGCGTGGCTGTCATGCCTCTCAACAGTTGGGAGGAGTGCGCTAAGATGGTGGCTGCCCTTGGCCTGGATCAACACGTTAGGGAGCAAGTTGACACTACAGGAACATGGTCGCGCTTCGAACACCATCTTTCTACAGTCACGAGAACCGCACACAGACAACTCACGGTCATCGACATCCTCCGTCGAGGCCACCTCGCCCCAATCACAAAGGAATTGACCGTCAAAGTCCACGAGCTCCTCCACGCTTCGTCCAACACGGTCCTCCAAGTACTTGCAACCGAAGAATGGCCTGTCCGTGGGTCTTTGGGTGACCTTCTCCAAAAGGCCGTCCTCGATACACCAAGCCATATTTGGAACCGGGCTTTCAACCTCGAAGACCTAAGCTGGCTGCCCGAGCTCGTTCAGCTTGAAGTCCCCCGAACGTACTCCATCTCTAGTCACAACAACGAGCTACTCCCCACCACAGTCGATCTCACAATCTCCCGCGCCGAATACGAACTCTCACCCATATTCTCTCAAGGGCAGACCGTCACGAGAGCCGGTGTCGCAAGTGGCTTCTTCAATCCCCGTCCATTGTCTGCAGAAAACAGCCTCTTGTACGAAGTCCTAATTGGCGTTTCTCGACCGGTTGCCTTCCAACTTCCAATCGACAAAATGGTTCCCTGCGCTTTCTTCGCTGGAGGAAGTGGTATCGCTCCCTTCCGTAGCTTCTGGCAGCATCGGCTGGCGACGTCAGGTCTCTCTGGTGGACGCAACCTGCTCTACCTGGGAGTCCAGTCCCGTGAGAAGTTCTGCTACGAGGCTGAGCTGCGGGAACTAGTCAATATGGGCTTCATGGAGGTCCATCTAGCGTTCTCCAGAGATTGCCAAGGTTTGGCGTATGACGGTGTCGCTAAGGATCTTGTGGATAAGCCTACACCTCCTCGATACATCGACAGTCTCATCGTCGAGCAGGGTAACACGATTTGTGACATGGTCATGTCAAAGAAGCAAGGCGGTCTTGGTGGTCACTTGTACGTATGTGGTTCAGTGTCTGTCTTTGACTCTGTCATGAGCGGCATCCGAAAGGCTATGTACAACTACCGCACAGCAACCATGGAGACCGTCGACTTGATCATCAACAAAGCTTTCGCCGAGCGTCGCTTCATGCTGGACGTCTTCATGTCTCCGAAGGCTCTCCCTTGCAACCTCCCGACGATTTCCCTGTCTAGCCTCGCTCTACATACCGGCCATCGCCAAGACTCTCGAATGTGGATTGCCGTTCACGGAAGTGTTTACGACGTCACCGACTTCTGTCCCATGCACCCTGGCGGCACTCTCATCATCAAGTCCAACGCGGGTGTCGACTGTACCAAATCTTTCGACAACCTTGCACATACCAATAACCCCGACGTGTCGAGTCTGCTGACGAGGTACTTCATTGGTCATCTAGCTTCCAAGCCCGACTATCGTGATAGCGATGTTTCAACGCTCCATGATCTTTGGGCTTCGTACTTGAGGGTCACCGTCGAGACGCTTGTCGCCCATCAGTTTGAGATGAACGACATCATGGGCGAGTCAATTGACTCTCCCTCTGCGTATGATCCCAACGGTATCAGCAACATCTGGCTCCGAGAAGGGCTCCCCAATACTATTGCCATTCGAACCTTCTACGATTACCAGAATCGCTTGTTACAAGGCGGTTTCACTGCTCTGTTTGGATCAAAGCTTGAGGAGTTAGTCCTTCGCCTTTCATTCAACTTCGCCAACTCTGGTGGACCTGGTGCAGCTTCCAAACTACCAGACATTCTGGGTACGATTGCGCGCGCAAAGTCTGGTAGCGACGCAGTTCGCAGCGCAAAAGAGATCAGTGCTCTTGGGGATTTCGTTTGCGATCCATCTTCCGAACTGCGCTTCCAAGAGCGGGGAGTCCTCGACTTTACTGCGAAATGCGTGCAGCTTGACATTGAGCTCTTGGAAGATCTCCGACAAGAGGCGTGTAACGGTATGGACGCCTTTGAGAGCATCGCGACTGTTCTCGATTCCTTCGATGGGTCCAACTCGGACTCTACGCCTGTGGCTGCTTTGTCGTCGTTTCTCTTGCAGACGCTCGAGAGAATGGCACATCGGCTGGCGATGTTTCACACTCAGCTGGCACGTCTCTCGGTGTATCAGCCTGAGCTGGAACATAACCCAGCGCGAACACGATGGGCTTTTGTCAGACGATGCATCCGTGATGGTACCTTCTTTGTCATGACCCGATCACGGAGCAGTGAGGCCCCGATGAACGGCCAATCTGAGTCGTACTACATTAACGCGAAGTCCCTGGAGAAGACGACTTTCGACAACATTCTTTCCCAGATCAAGAATGTGATTACTTCCTCCACGGCAGAATCACCAACTACAGTCGTCCAACCAGCCACTGTCAACGATGTTCAACACGAAAGAGTCAGCACTCTCACCAAGGACGGAACGGTCGCCTCATCTGCATCGAGACTAAACGCCGGGGCAGTCGAAAGCATGGGAAGCTTCATGAAGAAGAACGAAAAGGCAATCCGTCGTCTGAGCAGCATGCCAAATCAATTACAGCTGGAGGATCTGCAAAAGGCTATTGCCATGAACGACAAGTCAGCTCCCCAGAAAATCGAGAGCGCGACCGCATCGGACATGACCCCAGATCGTTTCAAGCCTCTAGAACTCAAGAAAGCCCTCAAGCTAGACCCCAGCGCGTTGCTTGCTTGTAAGGACCAGATGCTCACTGCGCGAATGAGAATTATGGCTGGTTATGAAATGATGTCTTGCTCAGCTTCTCGACTGATCCAACCGGTCAAATGCACCTCAATCAGCTCCATCTCTTTCGAAGAAGCCGACGAATTGGTCGTCGTCAAACCTCAACCACTCATGGAACGCCTTAAGTCCATTCCCGATGACGAGAGCGTCCCATCTTCAGCATCGTGCACAACTGCCCAATCTCGTCGTAGCTCATTCAGTGGCAGCTCTGTCACAGGCTCAGTTGCTGATTCTCTCATCCAAACGCCCCCTTCTCGGCCATATGAGACTAGCATGGCCTTGAAGCTCAAGCTCGAGGGGTTGAATCGTCGGTCGCGTGGGGAGTCTGTTTCGTCCCGACAGAGCTTCATTTCGGCTTCGAGCGCGATGGATATAAGAAGGAATAGGTCCGTGTCGAGTAACAGAAACGCATCGAAGAGGATGTCTATCGATCCTGGTCATTCGAGGGAACAGTCGGCTGGTCGGCTATTGGCGTTCAAGCTGGGAGCTTTGGCGGGTGAGAGGCGATCCTTCATCCCACCTACATGGTAGACGTCTACGGTATAGTCGCTCAATAAATAACAGTATTTTGATAAGACTGTTCAGCTCTCAACACTGCGCTGTGGCTATTTAGTGTGGGGTTATATATCGCATGTGATATCGGCAATGAAACTAAGTCTGACCTCAACAATTTGACGTATATGCGGGCCGACAAGTGGATGTGTTCTGGCACCTGGAGCGGGAAATATTTTCCATACTGGGGTATCTAAGCCGAGGGCAAAAGCCTGCCAAGTTATTGGTTGGTTGGTTCGTTCATCAGGCCCTGGAACGAAGTTTTTGGTACGAGAACCCTATCACTATCACTATCACAACGCAAGGGCGTGCAGCTCGCATAATCCCGCGGTCTCCTCTGCACGCGTGTCTCAGAACTAAACCCAAAGCCGTCAGCAATACATGTCTAGTCAACACATTGTTCTCATCATGCATATGATCTGACATACAAGATTCCTTAGCTGAACGTTGAACCAACTCCACAGCCCCGTAGCCATGATGGTCTCAGGGTGTAAGAAGACTTCTGACGTGGAACTAAGGTGCCACAATTACTTAGTCTAAGATCCTCTATCTCTATACTAAATTACACTAAGTTTACCTAAGGACTTTTGTCATATAGGATAGAGGTCTGAAGTTTTATTGCATCCCCTTGGATGGTTAGCACCCAACGGTTGATTGACACTGCCGCCACGGAATGTAACCCAAGACCACATGCATGCGTTGGTTCGTAATGCCCTCAACAGGGATACAGTGGGAACCCCCTCTTCAAAGGGCACGAGCGGTCTGTTCTTACTTTTTAATCCCTCTTTTAGTTTTCGACGGCGTCAAATTTAATTTCAATCCGACACTTTTAGTATATCCTGTGCGAATATTGTACGAAAAATGTCATCCCCAAAGTTGCAGAAGTCTAGGTCACCTACCAAGTCGCCTCCGGGACCGCAGTCCCCTGCTGCAGTGGGCCAGGTTGCTGAAGAGCAGGCGACAATTGAAGTTGTATGATCAGCCCACGATGATTCTGACGGCTTTGGACACTGATGAGAACCTTGAGCAACAGGATGATGATTCGGATTCTTCTTACTCCAGATCGTGAGTCAACATAAGGTCATACGTTTCAGCGATATTCACATGATTGCAGCACTGGGATTACGGATACCGAGTCGCTTCGGTCGTCGATTATGGCGTTCAAGTGGGAAAATGGACGACGATACCACGCTTACCAAGATGGCTCTTATTGGTGAGCTCTCATTGAGCACTTTCTGATGTTTTAGTCGGCTGATACAAATTAGGGCTCCCAATGATGATCGCCAACAAGAAGCTGAAGACCTCATGTACGACAAGCATGCTCAATAGGCATTGGCACTCTTCTGACAAATTTGAACAGGCACGAGGTATACAGAATCATCCTCGGGAATTCGCTGTACGAGGCGCCCATTGGCGACAATCCTCAGGTAAGCAACGCCCCAAGATATGTTGTCGTTCTCTAAATGGGGGACAGAAAGTTCTCGACATAGGATGCGGAACTGGCATTTGGGCAATGTGAGTCTACATGGACAATGGACGACTCTCACAACAAGACTAACAAATGCAGTGAATTCGCTGATGAGCATCCTTCGGCTGATGTTCTCGGTGTCGACCTTTCTCCCATCCAACCAAATTTTGTCCCCCCCAACTGCAGATTCGAAGTTGACGATATCACAAACGAATGGACTTATCCCGAAGACACTTTCGATTTCATCCACGCCCGCTCTATGATAGGATGTCTTCCCGACTGGACCGAGTTTTACCGTAAAGCATTCAAGTATGTTTCCGCCTGAAGATGATACGAACAGCTTCTGACTTCTGTAGACACACTAAGCCTGGCGGTTGGGTAGAGAGCGTCGAGCTCTGGGGCAACTCAAAGTGTGATGACGATACCCTGAAGCCCGAGTCGCCACTCCACAAGTGGGTTGACGTCTTCAAGAAGATTGAATCTCTGACAGGCAAATCCTTCTTCTGGGATGATAAGATGCAGCAGTCTATCTCTGATGCTGGATTCATCAATGTTTCGGGTCGAAGGATCAAGGTGCCTATTGGAACCTGGCCGAAGGATAAGACTCTCAAGCAGTGGGGTGCTTGGAACCGTCATTTCCTTCTTCAAGGTCTCGAGGGTTTCTCTATTCGTGGTCTAACCGAAATGCTTGGCGTGAGTTGGCGTAGATGTCCAGCGATGGTGAAGATTTGCTAACGGTGGTGAATGTAGTGGAAATATGAGGATGCTCAGCTGTTCTTGGCTGACATGCGCAAGGAATTGACAAACCCAGCTCTTCATGCATACCTTGATGTGTAAGTCTAGCTTACTTTAGAGTATCAAAATGACATGCTGACCTAGGTCTGTTTGCAGAACTGTATTTTATGGACAGAAGCCAGAGGCTTGAAATACTGGTGTAGTACATGATGGCTTCATGGGATATATCTCGAGAGTACTGAAGATAAGAAAAAAGACTGGACTTTGAGCGAAAGAATCTCTTATAAACCTGTAGGCAATAGAATCGGGGCTCGTTACTCACCATGCCGATGCTTATTAGAAAGCCTGCTCTTGACGCGGTCACCCACAAACCCGCTTCGTGAATGGAGAATGACAATTATGAATCAAAGTCAAAAGGCAATGCTATTCAGGACTCAATTACTTTAACAGTCTGCCACGTCGCTGTATCTCAACATTTGAATGTGATAAGCTGAATCAAGTCGCCCACGAACAGCCGGCAACTACAAGGCACGGGTTTGAGATTGGCCCTTGTCACGAACAACGAGCCTTGGTCCATGATAAGTGTCAGAGACTGGAATGATGCGACCTGGTAGCCCGTTTTATCTATTGTATGGTCAAATACCGCCTCCTTGCCACGTTCATCAAGGAAGACGATCTTACGCAATTCGCCACTCAACAACCCATCGCAGACCCAGCCAAGACGATGCACAATGTGCTTCCAGTCCTTGTTAAGTGAAGATGTATAAGTAATAGGATATCGTTGAGATCTTTGCGGAAGATATCGGCAAGGTCAAGGAAAGACTGTATTTTCTGGAAGGCCCGGACAACAAACAGCTTGATCGCGAATTGATGCATACTCAGAGTAGCTAAATTACCGTTTTCTCACCTCAAGACACTTGTGGCAGGACACAAGGCGGATATTAATACACTAAGAAAGCGCTACCTCATTTTCTGTTCTTCTGAACAAACTGGCCAAGATTTGAATGTGTCTTTCATCATAGCATTGACAATACGTCTTCTTCGCAGTATGGCCATGAGTAATAGACTGGACTTACTGAATCCAACCTCTAAACACTCAGTAAGGCATCCTTCTTAATGAACTCAGATTAATCAGCGATCTTCTCAGCGATCTTCTCATGTCCCGTAAAATATGTCTCTTCATCAGCAGCTCCGCTTCTCTCGCCATTGACTCACCATCATTTCGGCGGCATTATGGATGGTCTACTCACTGAAAAGCTCTAGTCCCTCCTCGTTTCTAACAATCACTGAGCCTCTGGGGCGCTGCGTGACCCCTTGGAGAAAAGCTCCCGTTCATGCACCTATATAAGTGAGCCAGTCATACAACCGACAAGCGGTTCACATGTCCACAGAGGCTCACTTTGTTATCTGAACATACCTGCCATATTTATCCGATCAAGCAGCTACCACCCTGACACCATCACCGTCAAGATGGTGGGAACGATCTACGCAATGATGGAAGCCCACTTTCAGGCAAAGACCACGCAGATTGAAGCTCCGAAAGGGGACATCTTTAAGAAGTACAATTATGCACGGCAGTCAGCGCAAGTGTATGATGAGAAGAACAAGTTACTCAAGTTCAAAATTTACGACAACTTCGATAACGCAGCAAAGATGCTGGGTGAGCTGTGGAATCTGCTACGCAAAGAGAATGTCTTGGAGAACTGGGATTTTCAGGAACTGTTTCTTATGACCGGCATGGGGGAGGTTTTCAATCCTCTGGAGGATGAACGACTACTCAAGGTTTACGAAATGCCAACTTTAAAGTAGTTTCTCGATCGTCTGTTCCCTACGACCGCAGATACTTCATCCACATAGACAGTTATTGGACAACGCTTCAGCTACCTCAACCGAAGTTATGGGGACAATAGTTTGAAGTAGGAAGACAGAATATCAAATTGTTATGTGGCATGATTTTGATTGGCCTTTGACGTGTCTTCTTGACGACAGAGTCCGGCCACTTGAGTAGGAAAATTGTTACTGAATATAGAATCAAGATAAACCTCGTGCTGAGTTGAGATTTCAGTGGCATCGGAATGAGAGACGGATCCCAGTCGCGAAAGAATAAATTGTCACCAATGATTCAGTCGAGAGATGAGGGATAGTGAAGTGCTTCAATCCAAGACTGTGATGCTCATCTTGACGTTCATGAATCAGCATCTGCATTTGTTGTGTACAAGGGGAGTTTACCCTGAACAGGATGTATTTTTTTCTTAATCACAGTCGTCTTGACAGAATCACAGTCAACCTTAGCCTATTGTGTTTGTGTTCAACTGTCCATCTCTCGCAAGTTCATTGGAACAATGACAAGCAAAAGACATCCTTTTCACGAACAAGACTTCTAATTGCGCCTATATGAGTACCTTTCGTTACACAGGTGCTGAGGACTGATCGGTATAGACCTCTGACACACTCATCCCACCGCACACCGACACAGTTCTTTACCCAAACCACTCTATTAACTATCACAAAGTAACAGTCACTCGCAATGTCTGAGACATCACTAAACCTATTTCAAATGGACATCTGGTTTAAACGCAAAGTACTGGTCCCTAAGTTACCAGATCTTGATCTTCTGAACAGGGCTTGTGGGGGGCAGCGTTGTACTCTGGTGAACCCAAGCAACGGGAACCTTTTTATCAGAGTGGAATTTGACACGCCTTGTCGTACAGACTCCCCCAAAGCGGAGAAAGAGGCCGTTTTTGCATATCTTGAGGATGCTAGGTTCTTCGATAGCTGGGAGTTTAGTGAACTGTTCATTCGAGACGGGGATGGGAAACTTCATCAACAATTCTTCATGTAAGGCAAGAAGCTTGTTTATAGAGACATGGACTTCGACATGTTAATTACCATAATGATGATAGAAAAACATGTCATAAGCGAACAGGGATCATAGGGCAGATCGTTTTCCACTACGGATTGGGATCCAAGGACATGCAAATTGAACAAGAAGTTTGAACAACGAAACACTCATGTGTTAATTTCAGTTGAGGCTTGTCGCTGAGAGCTTAAATCAGCAGACAGAACCTAGTGAAACGCTTCGATACCCAAGTGCATTAAACTATTGCTGCAATGTGAATAGTTTTATTCTGTTTCCGTGAGTCTGTCTATAAACAAGATACTTCTAACTAGGATAAGTAGAACCCAGGAGCAATCCGAAACATCACGGGGCCTCGACAGATACTAGTCTCTATCACAATCGTACAGCAGGTGGCGTCAAGATGCACTTTCAGGTTTCTTTGCTACTTATATACCTCTTGATGTAGACAAGGTAGGAGGGAATGTATGCTTCAGCACAGGTTGTTGTAAGAGGTGCGTAACGGTTATAGACCCTTCACTCCAACTTTAAGTAACCAAGGATCCGAATCGATCTGACTCCTAAGTTCGCCAGATGCTAGGTCATTTACGTCCCATGTAGACCAAACAAAACGACCATGGAGGAACTCCGCCTCTAGTGAAGCGGCCCATACAGCGAAACCACCGGGGATATTTTCTGAGATATGTTAGCCACTGGGAGTCAGCATTAGTGTGACAGTTCAACCTACCATCTGACCAAGGTAGAGTGTCCTCGGTGTACCCAGACTTCCTCGCCGCTTCTGTAAACACGATCGATGGATGGAATGAGATGAACTATGGATGTCTTGAGTCGACACCGACACAACGAACTAGAAAGGCAGGTCAGTCAAAGAATCGAAGTGATTTTCGGTGGCTAAACCTTTTGTTTAGTATGTCCCGCCTGTTTGTAGAATCTTTCTACCAGGTATAAAGGAGCATGGACGTTGTTCTCAAAGTCCTGCCAGAGTCTATCTGCACCTTGCTCTAGGATTGACTTAAGCTCAGGCTGGCCAACAGCATTGACTATGATAACGTCAACTAAGATCCTTTCCTTCTCCAAGTTATCCCAAAGCTGTTTTGCTTGGTCTCTATTGAACAAGTCGCAGGTACGCCAGGTCACATTGGTGCCGGGGTAAGCCTCATTCAGCTTGGAAGCAGCCTTTTCGGCAACATCGCTACGGCGACCTAAGATGATGACGTCCGATGCACCCGCGATGCAATAGTTTCGTGCAATTGCGTGGCCGATTCCTGTAGAGCCGCCGCAAACGAGGACGGTTCGACCGGCTTGCGACAACTCAGGTCGCTGAGGTGAGATGGCTTCATAGGGTTTGTTATGGTTTCGCTAATATGTGTTAGCTTGAAGGGGAAGGATGAAGAGAACTGATCCTCCATACGATTGTGACACCATTGATGGTGGCGGTGGGCGAGTTCATTGTGGATAAGTATATGCTAGACGATTTTTCAATGGGACCTGAACCGCGAGAGACAGTACAAGCACCAAAGTCTGATGGTTCGACGGTTATTTATACTTCTCTAAGGTTGCTTATATGGATTCCCTTATGAAGGCGACGATTGGTAGGCACGGTGTATTTACCCTAAGAGGGCCCGTGGGATCTGATACCTCGTCGCTTTCCCTACTAGCGCTGACGCCAGAAGGGACACGTTAGTCCATTGCTTACAAAACCTAGACCGCATCCTCATATTCTTTCCGAATGGAGCCGGGAACTCATCCATAAGCAGAGTAGTCTGTAATCTGGCCACGTAGGACAATATCGAATCGGCGACATCTGTCAAAGGATGCGGGGTCGAGTCATCAACGTTGACACGGAATTCCGATCCAATGCAAACCTGCCCTGAAATTGGTCCAGTGGGATCTGACGTCTAATATCCGTGACACGCCGGATATATACCTCTTCACCGGTGATTGACTTATATACTTTTGAGCTACAACGCTAGCATACTTGGAAGTAGTAGTGAGACGCCGTTTTGTAGCTACGTCGTGAACAGTGACAACCTCATAGATTAATCGTCAGTTACGGTGCTCAACTATGAACAAGTCTTGTGACAGCTTTTTGCCACAAATATGACTTGTTGTCATTTAATTACAACGGAGGATGAGTACGAGGCTGATACTCTGATACTGCCGGTCCAAGAATGACCCTGTGAAAAGTTCGATGGGTTTCTTGGAATTCGAATTCTCACTCTTAATAAATGTCCTCCAGCGGTACATCACGATGCATCAAGGGGTATAAAAGCCTCAATCTTACCACGAGTAGCGTGTTCAACTTCAAATGACACAAGCATCTAAAGAAAGTTCCAAGCATAAGGCATATCACTTCATTCCCAGCCGACAATGACTAAAGTTTCTTATACCAAGATGGTTGTTGTCTTTAAGCAAAAAGGCGATTTAGAATTCTGGACAAATCCCACCCCCGAGACTTTGATCAAGGAATGCATTGACCCTTATATGAGACCGTGTGTAGACCACGCAGCAAAGACCATCAGGTTCACTTATGAGAAAGAGAATGACAACGCTCAGATAATGAAAGCCGAGATGTGGCCAACGTTCTACAAGCTGCAGATGTTTAATGACTGGGAGGTCTCTGAAATCACTGCTTTTCGCAAAGATGGGAGAACTGAGACCATCAGCGCCTGGGAACAAGGTGTTGCTCCTCTGACATTACACCGAGGGCCGACGTGGCGGATGGATTGAGGGAAAAGACCAACATAGCCGGAGGATTGTGTACTGGTATATGAGTCTGTTCAAGGAACTTAGTTTTTTATTCAAAAGTATGTAGGAAATAGCTTTATGAGGCTATGAACAGGCCTTTGAAAAAGGAGACCACAGACCACTAGATTTGGCTTGTCCGGGACATGCCGCTTGATAGTGGAATGTTCATCAAACAGTTCCGAATGGTAATTTGAACAACAGAGTGTCGAGAGGAACATGTAATGATTTATCGTATAGCCTCGAATGTATTTAAGATCCACTATTCGCCACATTGATGTTTCTTCTTCATCCAAACTATCGCCTTTGCTAACAGGTTACAACCTTGACAACTTGTTTCCTCGACGCCAGCATCCTACTAGCTTTTAAGCTCCCAGATTCATTTCAAAATGTCTGATATGTTTCTACAGGTCACTTTTGCGATTAAGCCAGACCGCTCACCTGATCTCCTGCGTGACGCTGACCGGCTCCAAGCAGCCTGCGGCAGGGAGTGCGAGGTTGGCATCGTCGCTAATAATCTTCAAGTGACGGTAAGTACAGATTGCAAAGATAAGGATGTTGTCATGACTGGTCTCACGATCAAGATGGAGCAAGAAAATATGTTCAACGACTGGGAGCTTGTGCCGGGATGGACTTTCAACCCTGAGAAAAAGGAATACTGCTGCCGTATTCTTTAAGGGTAAGTTGCGCTGTCGTATGGTGAGGAGATAAATGTACCTAGGATAGATAGTCGAAAGAACCTGCTAGAAGAATACTGAGAAAGTACCAAAAGTAAATTGTTGATGTCCTGATTTCCTTACTATCCTGAGCCGGCAGATTCACTCGCAGAATTCATCGTTCAAGTTACTAACAAGCATCCAATTCCCGCCATGTGTCAAGCTTTGCCAGTCACTAACACATTATCCATGGTGACGAGTAAGCCTTTTCGATCTAACTCAAAAGGACGGCGATTGTCTATTCAGCGACAGTACAATGCGACTGATTAGGTGCATCAACACAAGGTTCTCTAAACATTGGCCAGAAATGAGGACGGCGATTCGAACCAAAGATGAGTCGCCTCGGATCCTCGCTTCTTTTAGGCAGTGTCGTAGATCAATGATCGGGGATTTAAGCGGGAGAGAATCCCCGAGTCTTCGTGGAGGAGGAGAGTTTACTGGAGGAATGGCGGCCGCGTTTTAATTCAATCTTCAAGCCGGTTTCTCCTGAGACACCGAACGGGTCTGGGTTACCAGCCACAGTAAGGAGATCAAGCTGCGGACGAATATGACAATGCATTGGCTGAAGGGCTATGCTAGGAATGACTTCCAGAGTATCACCAATTGACCACATATCTGTCGTGTGACTTTTCTCCGTTCCAAGCCTATCATGATGTCAATCCTCAGCATTAGTCCAAACCTTCTTAATGCTAAGTTACAAGCCTTGAATTCCATGAATTTAAAATTCCTCCTCAATCCTGCTTTTCTCTCTTACGGCCGTCTTAGCCGGAAACTATGCATATAACCAACACCTCATCTTGATCTCGATAATCTGAAACGGTGACGACGGAAATGACGTGGGTGTAGCTAGAGCTAGCTCCGTAGCTCCTGTAGCTAGCTTGGTAGCTTGTAAACCAAGACGTTGGTGGATGAGGTCTAGGCCAGAAATAGGCTGGTGGCTGAGACAGCCCTGATGTCACGACGCGGAGAAATCATCATGAGCGCATCAGCCATGACGCACTAGAGTTCAGCCCCAGATTTCTTGCATGGGCTGGTGAGTTGATGAAGAGATAAAGGGCGGTGCTGGCTCGATGGGTGGCTTGTGTTCTTCTGATCTTATCGTTTATCACTGAAGCAATTGAAACGAATCACACAGTAATCGGATAACCGATAATCAATATGAGTGGACTTCGAAACAATTTCCAGCCTGTCTTGGCTGAAGATGCCCCAAGGTCGCAGAACAATGTCGAACGCCGAGATTCCGGGCCATTGAAGGATATTATTGGTAAGAAAATGCGAGCTATCAAACAGAGGTCTCGCGATTCTGACTCTTGCGCTACAGCTCAACAGGACAGTCTTTACAAGTACATCAGCGTAAGTTTATCTTCAACCGTTGTCGTGGCTGGTGGCTGACACTGCTTAGTGGGAGGATCCCGCACGTACTATCGGATCTTACTTCGCAGCCTTGGGCTTTATGCTTGCCGTCCATCATATGCACCTCACCCAGCTGGTTCTCAAGACTATGGCAATTGGCCTTGGAGGTACAGTTCATGCGTCTAGTGCTTTAGTCAAATGTGGCTAATTCTTCGTTGCAGTCATGTCAATGGCCGAGTTCGCTGGTCGTTCCTTTGGTCCCAATAACTTTGTGTCTCGCATGCGACCCCGACAGTACAAGACTGTTCCAGAATCGACTCTCAACGCTACTCTCAAGGATATCCACGACTTTATTCAGTATGCTGTCGTGCAAGCCCAGAAGGTTGTCTTCGCTGAAGACTTGGAGAAGACCTTTGGGGTAAGTAAATGTCCATCGCTCAACTGGCCCGTACTGACAGTCAATAGGCATTCGTTGCAACTGGATCGCTCTACTTCCTCATCCAATTCATGACGCCGTTTGGTATCGCTATCCTTGGTCTCACCACCATCTACATCATCCCTCTCGTCACCTCCCCGCGAGGACGAGGCATCGCCCGTGATGGCATAGCTCGTGCGCAAGAGATCAGCAACGCAGCTGTTGATCAAGCCAACTCTATCGCCCAAGACCCCAAGGGCACCATGGCCAATATTTCTTCCATGGCCCAAGATACCGCTGGTAACTTGAGACAACGCGCTGTCAACATGGTTCCTGGTTCAAAGCAGACTGAGAACCGAGCTGATGTTACATCAACTGTTGCTCACAACTCTTCTGGACCCACTCAGGCCAGAGACATTTCCTCCAAGTTCCCTCAGGACGATTCCAAGTCTTCTGAGCAGTCAAAGCATCTTGCATCCATGGGCGCTCACGGTACTTCAGGTAGCTTCGACCGATCACCAGTCAAGACTGTTCACGTCGACCCCAGTCAGTCCAAGAACTCCTCCCAAAGCAGCTTCGACAGCTCTTCTTCTCAATCCAAGAACACTCCCTCTACTTTCTCCCATAACACCACTGAAGATTTCCCCTCCAACACCCAACCCGCTCTTGGCAAGTCCAAGGAGAATACTCTTAGCTTCTCTCACGGCGCAACTGGAAGTCTTCCCTCTTATGGACAAGCTACCTTCAGCAAGCCTCAAGATATTACTCCCAGCTACATGTCCAGCAAGGCCAAAGAAGCCACCTCCAACTATTCCTCTAGTCGTCCAGATGATCAGACCTCCAGCTTTGGTTCCAGCATGAACAAGGACATGTTTTCAGGCTTTTCCCATGGCACCACTAAGGACTTCTCGCCTTCCAGCAAGGACACCTCCAACTTCCCTCCTAGCAAGGATCAGGATATGCCCGACTACGCTCAACACCGAAAGTCGCTCAACTACTCCAAGTTCCCTCACGTCAGCAACGACAACTCTGACATGCAGTCTGGCTCCACCACCCTCTTTGACAACCAGGCTCCCACTGGAAAGAAGCCTTCTATTGACGAGACCAACTACTCTCTCCAGAACAGAACAGATATGACTTCTGACTACCAGCATTTCGTTCCCCGCGAGGCTCCCAACCGTGGAATGTTTGGCTCTCAGGCCGATACCTCCATGGGCAAGATGCCTCTTGGTGAGCTGATCGACGAGAAGGAACAGGCAGGAGATAAGGCTCCACCAATCTCTGCTGGCGGCCTGAATGCAATGAAGTAGTTGCATCTATGCTGGAGCAAATCCCCGATCTCACAATCTTTGCTTATGTGGTTCAGTTTGTGGTCACGTTACCAGCCCTTTGAACGAGAGAGATCGGGGAGATACAGCCTTTCTCCCCGGAAACTGTCTGTAAATCTCTTTCAGAGCATGGCCAAGGTGATTGCAGACTGAACATGATTTGGAGTTTGGGCAAGTCTGGCGCACATATAAAATACGGAAAACCAACCCGCCATCATTGGGTTGTAACATGTTTCGTCATCGGAAGACTGTCACCATGTAACATTATATATGAAATTATTTTATGATATTAACGACCTGATTTATTTGAATTCTTCTACTTTTCATACTCCGGATCGTGACTTCTGGAGATGCTTGTCATGTTTACGGACTTAGACTGTGATATACGCTGTTACTTCTTAGCCTTGGCTGATAAACGAGGTTTGGTACACGTCCGGGACCCTACAAAAGACCTTAGTACTACCCTCTGTGAAGGAATTTTGAGGCAAGTGAGATAGTATTAAAATAACTACTTACACGTAAGTTAAAACGAACGTTGCCGTCGCACAGTCTGCATGGCCAATATTTGAAGTAAGCTATATGAATATCAGCCTTCCGTTAAGACAGCGCCGGTGGTTGCTCACATTAAGAGTCCTCTCTCCAAATGGCGTGCTGGCATGACGAGGTTCGTTATAATAATGGTGATTATAAGCAGTCTGGTTGATTTCCTGGTCGAAGGAAGCGAAAGAGACGCATGCCCAGTTGTCGCGAACGCTCAGGTACGGGTTACTTGCAAGGAGACGAATGTAAACCGTAGCGCCATTCTTGCTGGTGAGTGAATATCCGACAATTCCTGCAGAGCCGACAAACGGGGATTGTGAAGACATTACATGGCCGCCGTCACCTTTCTGGAAAGGTTTGACCTTGGCACACTTTAGCACGGGTGTACGACGCGGTTTGGGGTAAATCTTACCGTTGTCGGGCCTGCGGCAAAGTCGCCCCAGTCACTGAATGTTGTTGGGTTTGGGACTAATGTGAACGGTGTTTGGTTATCGACTGCGAATAAGATCTGGTTTTTAGTCATTTTGTATATGTGTTGAAGGAATAGCTAGATTTAGGGACGGCAAATAGTAGGGTATTATATCGCAGTGGCTCACAATTTCTCTTTTGCCGAAGGTAGGCATATATCACTGAACCTGTAGCTCTAAATACCTAACCAGCCCAGCGGTCTAACCCCTGTCAACAAAACGCCAGTGCAGGAACGCCTTGTGAAGCTATCGATGACGCTAGACTCGGCCATCCAATCACTTTAGCCCTTCCCCCATCACTTTGCAGCTCGGCTGGCTACTCAGAGGCAACATTTCAAGCCACGCTAGTTAAAGTCCAATAATGATACGCGAGTAGTCGCCTACTGATATCTTGAAGGGTTCAGCTGCGTGCGTGCTACCGATGAATCTTACCCTGAATTGATCAAAGTGAGACAAGCCAACACACGCTATTATTTAGAATAGGCAGAATCGTGGGCGATGAAGTGGCAGGACACGGATATCACGGCACATGCTAGATGGCCATCATACTGAATGGAGAGAAAAGAAGCATATCTATAAGACTAAATCCTCTGAAGAACATTGGCTAATGCAGTCAATCAGTACACTTATCCTGGAATACCGAACAGCGCACGCCATGGAGCATTGATCAATCACTTATACAGGCAATTGAGCGCCATAGGATCAAACTCGGCGCCACAGAGACAAATAACGAGAACTAACTTGCAGTTTATGCTTATGTCACAAATTTTAATGTCTTCGATATGTACTAAATCAAGATTTCATCCGCCAGAGGACTGGCTGTAAATTAGGCTGAGGCCACGTGATTATCCTGGCCATCTCCAACTGAGGGGCATGATTGATGATGATCATCTGACATTTTGGGTTCTCTTTGAACGTACTGCTGCTTGCAGCATAACATAGGAGTAATGTCCACAACACCGCCAGCCGCGATCGCCGTAGTCCAGTGGTGGAACCAGAACCTCGTCCACATTTTGTGCCCGTTTTGCGACAAAATCCACCAGCACGGTTTCACAGGCTATGATGTTGATCAACAGCATCGCGTGGCACATTGCAGCTACCGATTCCCGAGAGATCGTACGTATCGCTTCAACTTCCCATCAAACGGATTCGAAATAGATAGGAACAACTTTTATTTCGTACCGGGCGGCGTGAGCTTACCTGAACAAACCCCTCGCGATCAGCTCGAGAACTTGAAAACAAGGTTCGGAGAGGCGGTTGATGCCAAGCCTCTGTGGGGAGACGCGGGCGGAGCTCAACGCGAGGAAATGGATCGCATCGTCAGCAACATGGTCCGAGGCGTTCTCGAACCCCTTCTTGAGTTCTTAACAGACAACAGAGGTACCCTAATTCACAGCACTTTTCTAAATGGTGTCGAGTCATGGGACTCACCTCCCGACACGCATTCTCATGAGGATGATGAGGGGGAGGATGAATATACCCAGTCTCGTCCAACCTCCGGCAAGACTGTTTTGCAACTTGCCGCGTGCGAATCATATCCCGAAGTCGTCAGACTCCTCCTCAAAGAAGGAGCTGATGTCAATTCTGCTGATTTAGACGGCCGAACTCCTTTTATGGAAGCGGCTTTATGGGGTCGACTAGAGAATGTGGAGCTTCTCTTAGAGCATGGGGCTGATGCAGATTTGCATTACATTGATAACGATACACTACGTCGTGCGGCCGATTTTGCAAAGCCAAAACGAGAAAATTATCGAACACGAAGTTCTAAGAGGTTGTACAAGGAGAATGTTTATCAGATGGACACTGATCGAAGGACATTGATCGAAGGGAAATTGTCCGACTTCTTGAGGATCAGACTACCCAGCCTACTCAACCTCCTATGCAGCTTGATGGTTTCTCATTCTCTTGCCGGTCAAATCACGCACGGTCACTAAGTCTGACGACCCATTACAGCCTTCCAACAGAGTGGAAGACAGTCGCAAGGTTAATCCGGGGTAGAAACTTCCCTGAGATATCTGCGATGAGCGGTTGGGGTCACGATGAGGATGAATTGATTGGTGTTGCCGGACGGGAATGGACGAGTGAGGTTCTTAACCTGTGCAAGATAATAGGGTTTACGCCAGAACCTCATAATTACGACAATGGAACTCCCGGAAGATACTATGCTTGCCACGCTGAGAAACAGCTTATCACATATTTTGTTTACAAGCACTGTCTGCTGGGTCAAGAGCTGGCTGTTCCTTCCGAGCCAGAGGACGAAATTACTTTACTCATCAACATGATGTCGCAAACTGTATTCTCCGATCAGGAGTGGGAACGGCGCCTAAGGAATCGTTCTAAGGAAGAAAGAAATTATATGTATCATTCAAGGCTAGTGGCTTTGAACGACATATTTCTGCCTCACCCGCTGAAGAAGGCTAATGTCCTTGTTAGTCGACCGGTTTGTAATGATTGTAGGGCGCTTCTACGACATGTGAATGGTCAGCTGGGCTTAGAACTGCGTTTACACAACTCAATCGTGCATACAATTAGCTAAGACTTTAAGTGGAAATGCAAATGCTGAGAATTATTGCTATGTGCTGTGTGCCAGCGATGAGAGGATTTTAACATGAAGGCTCCTATCAGATATCCAGATGTCTGGTATAGGCCATGAATATGTATTGCCAGCGAGATATAAGTGGATACAGTCTCGGTGCTCAAAAGCCGTGTCTCCAGACATGAAGGTATTTTCACGATCTTTCACAATGTCGGATCCCTGGTTGCCGCATCTCAAAAAGCGCGATACCCCTCCCTGGGGTCTTTACCCTTTCTATTAATAATACACTACAGTAAACTAAGGAATCGATCGAAGTAAAATACGCGAGTGTTCACCCGAGAAGGTTCATTAATGATTCACCTGAGACTGATGCGGATCCCCCGAACTGGTCAGTAGATAATTTCTGTACCCATGAGGGCGCTTCAGAGGTTGGGAGTATATTTCCTCCTTCTCGAAGGGCAGAAACCGGGATGATATAAGCGCTATGAGATGATGAGTTCAGTGTTACTTGACGGGGAGATGTTTTCTCATACCGATTGTCCAGACTGGCCGAACTGAATGCGCCCACAACCTCTTTGAATGTCTGTTCAGACCAGTCGACTGAGTCCCTGTACACAACTGACATCAGTCATGGACATGAGAGGAGGATATATTTCTTCCTGGACTTACATCTTGTTGACTACTATGACGAGTTTCTCTCGTGGGTTAACCATACCACTGGACAGCGTAACTGAGAGATTTTCTGCAGATTGGCCCCAGCTAGACGAATCTGAAGCATCAACAACCCAGAAAGCAACATCTGGTGTCTGGCTTTCTAGAGCGACGTGGTTAGCATACAACAGAATAGGAAAAGATGCTGATGACATACTCTGAACGGTAAATGTTCCAGAAGGGGCGTAAAAGGACAGAGCACGTCCATTTTTCTCGAAGAATGGTACAATTTCCTTATACTCACTAATCCCCTCACTTTCCAGCTGCTCTAGTTGGGGAAGCTGAAGCCCGCACTATAGCGACTTAGCATTTGCTTGAACCTCGATTACTTAGGGTTGCGCCCACCTTATAAATGAGGCTGCCGATCAGGGCTTTCTTACCAGCCCCGTGATTTCCAAGCACAGTGAGAGATTTTGTGCCCATGATGTTCATTTAACGTGGACTTTACTACAATATAATATCAGATTGTTTGGAATGCCCAGAATGATTCGACGATGGGGCGGGGTAGAGAGGAAAAATTATTTGCTGAGTCATGCGCCTTTGCCGATAACACACTAACCATCCGGGGAAGCTAGACTGCGGGGCGGCCCGTCCACTTTCTGCTCAAGACTTCAGAAGGCTTGCTTTATGAGAACACGCCACCAGCAGCCCAAGAGCCGCAGTACTAAAAAGCGAACCCAGCCGACGTGATCATTTTCTGCATGTTGCTTTAGAGGTAGATCAAAGCCTTTCAATCATCATGAAGCATGTAAAACGCTTCAAAACCCGGGTTCTTGGGCGGTCGGAGTCGACACCCAAGCCGACACTTGAGAGCAAATCCCCCCGCCTGGACGAGTCCTCAAGCAGTGTATCGGAGCCAACAAAATCCCGCATTACCACACATAGCCTATCCATGTTAGCGGACAGCAAGCCAGATGAGGCAGGTCTCATGGACTTTCCGGTAGACATTGTTGCGATTCATGGCCTCAATGGAAATGCGGTCTCAACATGGCGACACGAGCCTGATGGCACCGTCTGGCTTCGGGACCTCCTCCCCAATTTCTTACCTGGATGTCGGGTCTACACATATGGCTATCCTTCAAAAATATGGTCTCAATCTTCCGAAAGGGTTCAGGAGTATGCACTCAGCCTACTGGTTTCTTTAAGGGATATTCGGGAAGATCTGAATGCCGTAATTTACCTGATTCGCTCATTCAGCTCCAGTCTGACACCCTTCTTAGACCAAACGATCTATCATATTTGTGTGCCATAGTCTTGGTGGAATTGTCTTCAAACAGGTGCGTATTTCCATCAAGAGAAGAACATGAAATTGACCTACTTCAGGCGCTTGTTGCTGCCCACGAAAACGACGACCTGTATGGGGACGTGCTAAAGTCTATTCGAGGCGTTGTGTTTTTGGCTACTCCACATAGAGGAAGTAATGCAGCAAGTCTAGCCACTATTTGCGGTTCAATCGTGAATCTCTTCACGTCTGCTGGATTAAGACCGAAAACAGTGAGGACCGACCTGCTCAAAACTTTGATATATGACTCGGATACGCTTCAAGACCTCACGATGTCAGCACGGAACCGTTTAGGCAATATTCACGTAGTTTCGTTCTATGAAACTTTGCCTCTGCCAATGGGCCCGCTGTCCTCCTCCTTAGTAAGTCTTTGCAGCACTACACGCAATAAGCGCCTGTCAATGCTTTGGCAACGCAAGCTTACCTTAGGGACAGGTTGTCAACCCTGCTTCTGCTATGCTTGGCATTCCGTACGAAGAAGTAATTCCCATGCCAGAAGATCACAGAACAATTTGTCGCTTTCCTGGCGAGACAGAAGGCTACTTGAAAGTGGCGAGAGCTCTTCGAAGGATTGCCACCAAGTCTTCAAATGTCGCTCCAACAATGAAGCGCAGCAGTACGCACTCATCCAATATTGGTAACCACCTCACGACTTGTTTTATTGATCAACCGCTGATTGTAATCAAGTCCTTAGTGGCTTGGAAAGAACCTGCATGTTGCTTCTTAGTGATAACGATGTCGCGAAAGACGTTGAACCGCCCCCAAAGCCAGTCCCTGGCACATGTCAGTGGATACGCAGCCACAGTTTGTTCGTCTCTTGGCTCGAAAAGGATACCAATGCTCTCTTGTGGCTAACAGGTCATCCGGGCTGCGGCAAGACAATGCTGTCCTACTCATTGGCCCAATATTTTGATAATGCCTGCAATAAGTCTCGGAATGTCCTCATCTATCTGTGTCAGAACAAGAACAAGCAGACGGATGCGAGGGCAGTACTCATCGGCCTTATCCTTCAGATATGTCATCGCCATCGCTCGCTTGTTAGATACATTCGTTCAGCGTTTGAAAAACAAGGATCAAGCATCATTCAGTCCCTCGCCACGCTCTGGCGTATTTTTCTTAGGATTACAACGGACCCCAAATCCGGGCCCCTGTATGTTATTCTAGACGCGCTCGATGAGTGTGAGAAGACATCGTGTCATCAATTGCTCGTCTCGATATCTGACATGCTCACCAACTCTTCTCAGTCGATAAAGGGTGGTAGCATGGTCAAGTTTCTTATCACAAGCCGGCCATTTCTTCACCAATCCTATGCCAACAGCCAAAAAGTGTTTCAATCTCAAATATCAATCGATGAAGACCAAACTGGCTACACTGAAGACCTCCAGACTTTCGTCCAAGAGCGAATCAATGAAATTTCTCTCAACAGGCAATTCTCAAACGACATCAGGAATTTTTTATGTGAAGCGATAATTTCTAAAGCTGATCGGACTTTTCTGTGGATTCACATGGTTCTCGCATCGATCGAGAAGAGTCTACTTACTTCGAGGAAAGAGTTCCAGAAGATTATAGCCAGCATTCCTGAAGGCCTCGCTGAGATATATCATCGTTATCTGACTGCCATACCCTTGGATCATCAAGAAGACGCGTCAAAATTACTAAAGCTACTTCTAGCATGCTCCAGGCCCCTGTCTCTGGACGAACTCAACATCGCATTCACCATGGAGCCTTCGTACACCACGGCTGAGTCGATCATGCAAAACTCCCATAACTCAATTGCTCACACTGTTCAGGGTATCCTGGGGTCTTTAGTAAGGGTCACAGGGCAACAAGTATCCCTAGTCCACCAGTCTGTGAAGGACTATCTCCAAGATCAATTTATCGTTAGCATCGACAGCCCTCCTGCGATACGTATGGCTAATCCACAAGGCTCCGCCCTACAATTAGCTACTGTATGCATCCAATACCTTCTTCTTGATGATTTCACAGTCGACTTCTTCCCAACAAATGACTCGCCTACTGCGGCCTTTGCAGACGTCTTTGGCGAGCTGCCTCTGGGCGACTTTGAAGACGACGACCTAGACTCCAATACGTCGTTTCACGATCCCGCCATCCTGCATTCTGAAACTTGCGATTCATTGGTCTCAGACTTTCCTTTTTACACATATGCATCGTTGCACTGGGCAGAACACTTCGCCAGATGCGAGGAAGATGCACCAGAGGAGCTCAAAGACTTTGCAAAATCACTACTGAATCCTGACACAGCAAATTGTCGTAACTGGCTTAGCTTCTATCATGCAAAAGCTCCAACACCACTAGATGACGACCTCATGGACCAGAATCCAATCATCCTAGCATCGCAGTTTGACTCGTATACTGTCCTAAAATTTCTGCTTCTTGATTGTGAGCCTTCCCAAGTCATTAAAAATCAGAGTCTTTACTGGGCGTCTCGACTTGGTCATGACCGCATCGTTACTGCTCTTCTACAGTCAGGTGCTGAGCCTAATACGCGGCAGTTGGAGGGGCAGACAGCACTCACAGTTGCATCCGAGCACGGCAATAGATCCTGTGTGACAGCTCTGCTCGCAGACAGTCGGACCAATGTGAATGCTCCAGGCAGAAACGGACGGACTGCACTCTCGTTTGCCTGCGGAGGTGGACATGATGACATCGTCAAAGAATTGCTGAACCAGAAAGCTTGTAATCCCGACGAACCGGATAATTCAGGAGCAACCCCATTCTTCTGGGCCGTAGGGGGGGGTCATCACTCAATCCTTTCTACCCTAGCAAGGTTTCGCAGTGTTGACATCAACCACCAGGACAAGACAGGACGTACGGCCGTTTCATGGGCTTCTGGAGACGGCATGGCCGACACCCTCATACGACTAATAAAACTTCCACGCATCGATATCAATGCCAAGGACAATAAAGGGAGATCTCCTCTCTCATGGGCAGCAGGAAATGGTTGTACGGATGTAGTTGAAGTACTCCTCGCAAATCCAAAACTAGATAAGACGAGCATCGATAACGACAACAGAAATGCGATATCATGGGCCTGTGTACGAGGACACTTTCAGGTTCTCGTCAGGCTTCTCGAAGCAGGCTGCCCAGGTGTCGATGCCGAAGATATCGATGGATGGACGCCTCTGGCATGGGCCATCCATACTGACTCGCCCGATACAGTTCAGACTCTCATCAGCAACGAAAATGTTTTGATTGAACGGCGTGATAAAGGTGGGAGGACTGCTTTGTCATGGGCTGTCGAATATGGACATATAGAAGTTGTCAAAGTGCTTCTTAGAGCCGGCGCTGACACTGGGACACAAACTGGGAGTGGCAGAACCCCAGCGATGATAGCCAAGGACTTCGGCAGGGATGACATAGTAAAAGAGCTCGAGGTGTACGGGCCATAGTGTCAGTATGTTATTGTAGATGGTCATGAAGATCTGCTGGGGAAACGAGGCCATGTAACCTCCGCATTTCGGTCTCGGCTTCCGTGGCCGAGGATGCAAGCCATTGACGGCTTTGCTGTTACCTTTGGTCAAATGAGTAATTCTTGAGATCTGAATCGAAAAGACATTCTGACTGCCTGAATTTAGTGGTTTTGGCTAATTGATCCGGACGTGCATTCGTCATTGTCCATGCGACGGCACAGTGGTTCAGCACCCCGCGTTTCCAGAACACGAGGTTTGCAATGGTCCAGGACATTCACTTTCCTAGCAGTCTCTCGGATAACGTAGAATGTGTCCCAATTTATCGGCCTTTCTAAGTTCTGTCCACGCTTTCTAGAACTTCATTTCTTTGTTTTGTCGCGTACGATTTGCGTCAGTGGTGGACGCTGGAATGATGACGTAACCAGCTCTGTGATATCATGTATCGCCATATCGGTGAAAAGCAAGGGCTCCTGCTTCGGACTTCTCGCAACTCATCACATCATAACTTGAGAATTTCACCAAGATCAATAACATGGTTCGCGTATTCATTACAGGCTCGTCAGACGGTATCGGTCAAGCTGCCGCAAAGCTCCTCGTCGAGCAAGGCCACCAAGTCGTTCTCCACGCCAGAAACGCCGATCGCGCCGCTTCAGCCAAAGCCGCCATCCCTAACGCCGCAGCCGTTCTTGTCGGCAATTTATCGTCGATTGAAGAGACTAAAAAACTCGCCAATGACGCAAACAGCGCCGGGCCATTTGATGTCGTCGTGCACAACGCAGGCATCGGCTATGGCTCAACAGCATCGAGGAAAATCACTTCGGACAAGATCTCGGCTGTATTCGCAGTCAACACCCTCGCGCCATACATCCTCACATGTCTCATGGACAAGCCCAAGAGCAGGCTCTTGTTCATGAGTTCAGACAGTCACTACAGCGGTGACGAGACTCTCAAGAACGCGACTCAATCGCACTCTTACGGCAACACCAAGCTTCACGACACAATGCTCGCAAAGGCCTTTGCACGACGCTGGACTGACATCCAAATCCTCAGCATGCATCCCGGCTGGGTAAAAACCAAAATGGGAGGAAATTCAGCACCAGTTCAATTGAGCGAACCAGCAAAGGCATTGGCAAGCTGGGTCGCTGGTGAAGGGCCTCTGACAAAGGCTACGTCTGGTGCGTTCGTTACAACCAGTGGAGAGAGCAGACCTCATCCTGGAGCGGATAATGTGAGCAAGCAGGAAGAGCTGCTGGAGATCTGCGAGTCGGTTTCTGGCGTCGAGGTTCCAGGAGAGTAGAAGATTAGTGCAAAAAAGAGATGCCTCGCTATTGCTCGCAATCGTTTATAGGAATAGCCCGATGCGGGGGTCGAACCCGCAACCTTGAGATCGCGTACTCGTAAGAGTCTCACGCTCTACCGATTGAGCTAACCGGGCGTGGCTCTGATTGGTTGAGAGGCGAGGGCCAATTGGGGCACAGTTGATTTCGAGGGGACACGGTGACTGAGGCTTCTTGCGTAGCCAGAATGAAAAGAATTAAAGTAAAATGGTTTCTCCTGAGAGATTCTAAAGATCTATCGATTTAGTGTTGTATGTACTTGCTTGGGAGCTTTCCATAATGTTACGAACTTGCACATCCTGGTGGAATGGTCACTGGCCACTGGTTGACATCTTATAGATGTTAATGGCGTACCGCAAATCTCAAGTTATTTCGTAGTGCGTACGAAACCCGAAGTCATAAGATAAGGGGAGGTATAAGTCATGATAAAAAGAAAGTAAAATAATTACATATTTAGGATATCTGCAGCATACAAACGATGTTTATTCCCAACTTGATCACATGTCCAGGGTAGTGTTTGCGATAAGATTGCTTATCTTATCTGCCTCTCGGCCAACCAGGCGCAAGGCCACCAGAGTGTACAATGTACTGATCCCAGCCTTTCACTTCATCCAGGAGCAAAAAGAACAATCTCCACGACTTCGCAGAGCTCTCAAGAGCAAAAGGAAGGGTCTGGCCGGGGATTGAACCCGGGACCTCTCGCAAGCTGAGCTATAGGGTTTACCCTAAGCGAGAATCATACCACTAGACCACCAGACCGGACCAGGCATTGCTGCACGTGATGATTGTTGTTGGAGTTCGGGGATCACAACGGGAACTAAGACGATGTTGTTTGCCGAAGCTCGGTCGTTGGGTTGTGGAGCGCGGATGGGATCCCGCTAGACGGGAGAGGTCACCTTGAGAAGACATCATTCGGCAAAGACATAAATCGTCCCCCTTTCCCCATGAGCTTTGAAAATGGAATCAGTAATCGCAAAGCCCATGAACCATGCCGTCTCCCAATTGCCAGCCTCAGGAGCCGAGAGAGAGGCTTGTATATCCATTGATCCCGAAGGTTTCTTCCTGCGCCCTCCGCCGACACCTCACCATCTATCGTCCTTTATCACACCGGATGAACAGTTATTCCAGACCATACATATGGGCGCTGCTGTAATCGATGAAGGAAAGTGGTTGCTGGTAATCGACGGCCTTGTGCGAAAACCATTCGCCCTCTCCCTGGCACAACTCAAGGCGTTGCCTGAGACTTCTGTTACGTCCTTTCACGAATGTTACGGAAGTCCGCTGAAACCGCCGACGAGTAATCCTTGGCGCATTGGTAACGTGGTATGGAGTGGTGTTCGACTGTCGACTATTCTCGCTCTTGCAGAGCCCCTTCCTGAAGCACACTTTGTCTGGTCAGAAGGTCTCGATCATGGAAAGTTCTTTGAGTACGAAGCAGACCGTTATCAGAAAGACTTACCGGTGACCAAGGCACAAAGGCCTGAGGTACTTCTCGCCTGGAAGATCAACGGTGAGCCACTCTGTAAAGAACGAGGCGGACCGGTGAGACTTGTTGTCCCTGGCTGGTTCGGCACGAATTCGACAAAGTGGCTTTGTAGACTTTTACTAGAGGGAACTCGTGCACCTGGCCCTTTTGCATCAGTCCTTTACAACGAGAAAGACCCGGCGGATCCTGAGGGAGTGAAGATGCGGCCGGTATGGGAAGTCGAAGTGAACTCGATGATAACGAAGCCTGCGGACTCGGAAGCCATCTCTGCAGGGTTGGTAACGGTGGAAGGCTGGGCTTGGAGCCATGATGGTGTTGCACTGGTAGAAGTTAGTAAAGACGAAGGGCAGAGCTGGGTTCGAGGAAAGGTAGATACCAAAGAAGACCAGGCCTGGCAAAAGTTCACTGTCGCCGTTGAACTTGAGTCTGGCATTTTGAAGTTGATTGCTCGGGCAACTTCTGAAAGTGGGATGCAGCAGCCTTTGGCTGGAAGGCGCAATCATGTCCATAGCATTACGGTAAATGTCAAATGACCATGTTCCGCAATTCTCATTGATACTCAATCGTTCGAGGACAATAGACTTCCCGCCTGTCAATAGCACTGACAAAGGCGACTCGGGAACAATAAAGAGACCCAACGTCTGTCTTTCTTCTGCCTGCGTCGAGCAGTGCTGCCTCTTTGTTTAAACGAATGGTCAGAGCTCCCTACCAACCCTCGTGACTTCGATCTTCCACTATGAATCACAAAGGGACACCATGAACTGAGACGCGTTCTAAAAAGAGATAAATTAAAATTCTGTAGAGAAAAACAGGCCTTCTCTTGTCACCCAAGGATACCGACATAAGCTCGAGTGCCATCTCCTCCTCAACATCACAACATCCTCGACACTACTTCGAGCACGCTGCCCATCATGGCGCCCTTTGAACCCAAGTACACCAATGAGGTTCAGCAGGTATGCGTACTTCTATTTCATTATCGTCCCCTCGCTAACAGCAACAGATGATGTTCGTCGCTGGTGAGACGCAGGATATCGCCAACGAAACCGCCTCCCTCGTGGAGCAGATTGTCCGCGACCAAATCATCCATATCGTAAGCATAACAACTCCTCCCCCTCGGAGATATAGCTAATCCATAAGCAGCTGACCAAGGCCAAAGAGCTCTCCGCCCGACGCGGCGAGAAGTTCATCGCCATCAAGGATGTCCTCTTCCAGGTCCGTCACGACACCGCCCGCATGACTCGCCTACAGAATGTGATCCGGTGGAAGAAACTCCGCGGTGAAGCTCGAAAAACAACGAACGAGAAAGATAAGCCGGAGAACGATGCCGAGGATAGTTTCTCCGACACCGACAACGCCGCTGAAGACACCGCCAAGAAGACCACCGAGGCTTCCGCTGCTCTCATGCCCTGGGACGAAGAGTTCATGTTCGCCGTCCGACCTCCCGGCGGTGACGCTGATGCTGTCCAGATCAGCGAAAAATCCCGCGAGCGACTCATCTGGGCCGACGAAGTCACCAGCAAGATGTCCGGAGAGGAGTACACCAAATGGTGCTCCTACCGCAAAGCCTCCTTCCACCGCGCCAAAGAGGCCCGGTTCCGCGAGTGGGCTTGCATCGGTGTAGTTGCTGACCTGCGAAAGAAAGACGACGCCATTGAGATTCTGGGCTCTATCGCCGTGGAAATGGTTAAGCGCCTGACCGACATGGCGTTGTCTATCCAGGCACAGGAGATCACGACTCAGGGCGGGAAGGAACATGAGGCAGCGGCGGCAGCCCTTCAGGCTAGAAGACAGGGCCTGTTCCTCATGTCGAACCCGCAGCGACCTGCTATTGATGCTGGGCACATTCGAAAGGCGTTTGAGATGACGCAGTCGCAGCCGAAGCGACGGGGGTATCAGCTGAATCGGATGGTTGGACCGAAGCCTCTGCAGTTGATCTGAGATTGAGTATGGGAGAAGGGATGATGGAGGATGAAGACTGGTCTACCTCTTTCTTTAGGAAGGGATACATGGAACTTGATAGATCTAGACCATAGATACGGCACAGAATCTCACGACTCGACGACCTCTTTGAGCGCTAGAAGTTGCGCATTCGTCCACTCCTTGACTTTGCCTTGCCATTTGCCTCCTGCACCTCCGCCCTTGATATCCTTGATGACTACCTTTACCTTCTGTGCCATCGCATCAACAGCAATTTGATCACCAACAATGACAACCGGTCCACTACCCTTTGGCTCCCCAATGGCGATAACAACTACAAAGCCCGTGCCCTGGAGAACATCCCTCGTCTCCCCGACAATCTTGTTGATAAAGTCCGTATTCCCGTCGTAACGGTGGATATACGCATTCATCCTGTTTTGCACAATGGTGCGGATAGCCTGCTCGCTTTCAAACTTTGCTACCTCAAGTAAAAGCTTCCTTTCAGATCGTTTCAAGTCGGTGACTGTGTCGGAAAGAGCTGTTGTTTTAGAGACGACCTCGCTGGGGACGTTGCTGGATGAGAGGAGCTTCGCGATGGAGCTGATGGCGCTGACTGATGATGTTGCGAGCTTGATGGCTCGATCGCCTGTTATGAAGGACAGACGACAGTTCTTGCCATGGACGGATTGTGTTGAGCCGAGGATTATGAGGGAGATGTGAGATGTTTGGGAGAGATGAGTTCCGCAGCATCTGATCGAAGTCAGTAGGTGATGGGACTGTGGAGGATGAACTTACGTGTTTGTGTCAAGATCTCTAATGTGAATAACGCGTACAACACCATCTGACTTGTCATAATCACCTGGGAGCTTATCGTGCTTCGCGTCATCCGGTATCTCGACCCGAATCGGCAAATTCTCTCGAATGAACTCTGCACACTCATTCTGAATAGCTTGCATCTCCTCCTCCGTTGGTTTCCGCTGCAGGTCAACGTAGTTCATGCTCTCGTCAGCGCCCATTCCCCACCCGAGAGTTTTGAGATCGTGGCGGTTCTGCATCACAGCGGAGAGGAGATGTTGGCCGGTATGCTGCTGCATGTGATCCCATCTCCGCTTCCAGTCGACTTCTTGACGGATTCTGTCACCTGGGGATAAGGGCTTGGGGGAGGAGATTATGCAGCGGAGACCTTGGCGTTGAACGTTCTTGATGGGGATGGGGGTTTGATCTGAGCCTGAGAGGGGGGTGATTGTGCCATGATCCGAAGGCTGGCCGCCGCCTACTTCAACGTCAATAAAGTCTTGTCCAGATTAGAAAAGGGGGAGTGCAATACCTTCTGGGAAGAGCACCGAGTCGGCGCACTCGATTAACCACTCATCATGCGAATGAGAATGCCCATTGCTCTTTTTCGACTTGTGCGCATGCTTCGGCGCCCTCTCACAAGAAATGACTTCAGTTTCGAGGGTCTTGAGGTATGAATCTGATTGGCATGATAAGTCGCCGACAACGCGGCCTTTATTGGTTTGCTCTGATGTCGCCATTTTGAGGATGGAGATGCCAAGGGATAAAGGACCCGTTCAGTTGAGATGTTTCAATGACGTAGTGGGGTATGCTGACAAAGACGGTATGTCACTTGATCAGCTGAGATTTGCAGATTAAGTCGGGCTGGAGATGAGTCCCTTCAAGCCGCGCTTTATGACAATACTGCTACAAACTCGGTTTGGGGATTTAGGAGATGATTTAGATTTGGGTTGAACTTTGTGTAGCGTTGAATTACCCCGTTTTCAGAGTAACGGTCAGCAGACCCCGTCAACAGTCAGCAATGGTACCCAATCCATTTCACTGTAACGAGATCCTCAACCAAGCAATCGTAGATTGTATGATGCTTGTGACGAACAGAGCATTGTCATTCGATAAAACGGAGACTTGCGCTGCATGTTTGACGCAGCCTCACTTCAGCTATCATTGCTCATCTCCCTTTCCCAACGACTAATCATGCCACTACAGTCCAGTCTCCAAGAATTGGATCAGATCCTCCTTGTGCTCACTCTGCAGATCATTGATCTTCTCCCCATTCTTGTACATGTGGAACGTCGCAGGTTGCGAAACACCGACCTCCTCCGCTAGACCCTTCAGGTCGTCGATGTCGACCTTGACGAAGCGGAAGTCCTTGAACTTGTCCAACTCATAGGCGCTAGAGTTCTCAGCAGGGACCTTTTGGTAGAGTGAGGAGGAAAGACTCACTGAGCGAACGTGGCAGCAATGTGTTTTGACTCTGCGCTGTGCGTGGAGTAAAAGTCCACGACGACGATGGGATACTTCTTCAGAGCATCTTGGAACTCGTCTTTGCTGTTGGATATCAATCAGTATATCGAACATTTGACCGTGGGGGGCTGAAGGGGAAACTCACGTTCGGATGTTGTGCACCATCTTTTCTGGATTGGGGGGTAATTGGCGAGTCTGATCGCGGCGAGTCAGTGCGAAGTTGGTGTGCGGATTGGTCTGGCCTTGGCCCGAGTCAAGTACGTACAGTAGTAATTGGCGATATCTGAGACGCGCAACTGTGAAGCGAACTCTGAAATGATGAGTTTTGATGTTTTGATGTCGAAGCTTTAATGGTGACGTTGTTGATTACCTATTGTGAGACCTTTTTAGCTGACATCATCATGCCGTCATTACGAAATATCGCGACCTTCTCCTCCGCACTTGCTCAACACCGAGTACCGATGTTCGGAAAACAGCAATGGCGAGATTCCGATACTTCGCCATTTTCCTCTTTATTTGGAAACGCAATTTTCTGAGGGGAAATGAACACAGCAAAAGTCTCGAGCCATGCCATCGACAAGTGATTGGACAAAGCTGAAGTTGGTTGAGACTTTCCCGTGCGTTAGCTTGATACGTTTCGTTAACATGTCATACCAAGCTTTAACAACCTTATCAATCGCAAAGGAGCATTGAAATAGACTGCACTCAGTCACAGGCTGCCTTTACCAATGAAATAACCATCTGTCAACGTTTGAGCCAGCAGGCGAGACGTCGTGCTATGTGATTGGTGTAGTCACTGGACAAATGTTTGAAGCCTGGCTTAGAGAAAGAAGAATATTGAGGAATGGTATGCGAAATCACCGCCATAGACTATAGAATAGTAACGAAAATGCAACATTCCTGTATTCTTGTGAATACTTCCATAGTTGAGACTTCATTAAACAATCTCGAACAGTTGCTTCTCCCAGCTTCTGGGAGAAGGAAGAGGAGAATTGAACCCCTTGGTATCTCCATTGTAGTCCAACTCGAAGTACCCCAGCCTCGAATATTTCCCACCATGTACCTTTTTCAGTATAATACCTTCAGCGTTACTATGCCAGCCAGGATCGATAAGAAGCAATGTTATTCGCGTCCAGTCCGTAGCAAGCTCCTGTACGTCGAGAAAATGTTTAACCTTGGCATCGACATATGTGTGACCACTGTTAAGATATCTTATATCACTCCCACCAGTACCAAACTTCTCTTTCGGCTTTTTGGGCCTTGTGTATCTCCAATCCAACTCAATTGCACATCCTCTGATTCGAAGCACAGCACCGCCCTCCTTAAGCTCACCAAAGGGAGCCTCGGGAGAGACAAGCTCACAATTGACATCTTCAACCTCTGTGCAAGAAGACCTTCTCGCAAAGTTACACTGAACTCTGTTGCTGATGGCTACCTAGGACCATGATGGCCCTTGCCACTCGGTTGGCCTTGGAAACTTCTGGCGGTCGCAATTTCTCCACAAGAGCGCCCCAGGGAGATCCTGGCACCACAAGCCTGCTGCATACTTTGACCCATGCTGCAACCCATACATGACGCTAAAGATCTTGGCCAGGCCTGCGATGGCTTTGATTCTGTCGGTAGATTCAGAGAGATACCTATCTGTGTATGACTCGACGAGACCGTTCCAGGTCTGGTGGACAGGCCATTCACCTGGCTTGGGTAGTACACCGCCTGGGTGAGCAGCAAAAAAAGCAATTGCATCCAGTGTATGGCCGACTTCAGGAAGTGTGTCGGTTCTTTCTCGCCAACCACTTTCATTGTATTTGAAGGGATCGGTTTCCTTTTTTGTTTCTCTTGTCCACCCATCAACGTTGCCCGGCGAGTAACGTTCTTGACGACATGACCACTCCGTCGCCCAGTTCCCAATTATCAGTAATCGGCGAGAGAGTAAGTATTCCTGTAGCACCCATCCTCTTGTGTCCAATCTGGTCCCGAATTCGTCGCTTAGGGCTGACTCAAATGACAATGTGACAGTTCCCTCTTCCCCATTGAGATACCGAATCATCATAGAGCTCGTTCCAGAAGGGAGAACCCTTTTATGTAGAAAGCCTTCTTGGGCATCATTGGCACGTTTGGCCATGATGGTTAATGTTGCGTGGGTGTAGACCTCGGTCATTTGGCTTATTTCCAGAGTCTTATCGTCAGAGCTGTCCTGGATAATGCAGAATGAGTCTACCTACAGGTAGTCTATCCCGAGTCTTTGCGTCGTTAATGCAGCATCTTGAATCGTCTTTGGAACCATTTCCCAGGAGATTTCCTCCATAGAGCTTTCAAAGTTGCTTGTGGTCAGAGTGGCACCCATGTTGGCACCCCAACAATAACTCAATGCAGTGTCTCTCACACCTTGTTCCTTCAGCGCCTTCCCAGAAACCAATTTCAACTCGCATCTTGAACCCCGTGGTCGTACACGGATAAGGCGGGAAGGCAAGAAGTGAGGTTCAGATACTGAGCAAATCAGGTGGGTTTCGGCTTGCTCTCTATCGCATTTAGATATCCAGTCCTTAATAGATGTGATGGCTTCTTGAGCCAAGGGATCAGCTAGTATGGGCTTGCTATAAGTAACCCGCCTTTCGCTCTCGGCCAATTTCTCTGTGTCTGGTGTGAATAAAGTGTGAGATCGAAGGTCGCGGGTTGACTTGCCTTTCTCTTTCTCTGTCCCCAAAACAAAGTCCATACCGCCGTCAAAGAGCCCATGTGGCTTATGTGCAGGAGAAAAGACATAGCAATTGTCGAATCGGGGATCAGAAGAAACGGCTGACCCTTCGTCTGTATGTTCCGCGGACCAGATCTCAAATTCGAGCACCTCTGCTTTGGTGACCATATGCTTTACCGGTATTAAGCCATAGAAAGCATTCGATCGGATATAAATCTTTAGCTCTGGAGTCAAAGGACCTTTGCTGAATTGTGTGAGAAGATACTTCCCCAGGCTACAACCAGCCCGAGACCCTTTATCCAGATCATCCAGTCCGATGCCTGTAAAAGCCATGGTCTCTCAACTGAAATGCCACCGGGTTGAATCCCGCGCTCTCCAGTCCAACCCCGGTACATGTGACACAAATACCTCTTCTTCGGCACCGTAGAGGTCGATCTTTTGACAATGCTCACAGGTATGTGGCGTCAGATAAGGGCTTTGGCCTTCTTCAGCACCGATAGAGGCCATTTTAGATCAAACTGGAGAGAAACACGTTGTTGTGAGAGAACATTGACAGGAAGAAAATTGAAGATGCTGACAGTCAGACTCGGTCAGACAGACGTGGTAGGTAAAATGGGGTGATAGCAACGTTGGATTCATGCAACTCTCTGTTATCTCCGCGTCTAAAATAGTATCCTGGCTAAGCTTAGGAATAGCCGGGCTTAATAACCTCGCCGATTAGGGTCGTCTAAAAGAAGGCAATCATAACCTAAGCTCTAACCAAGGCCCAACCTGAGCTGCTATATCTAAAGCGGTAACATTCTGTTCTTCCTGCAAGATACTCTCTAAGCAGACACCTCTATGCATGATCCTTTTCGGCTATCATTTACCAAATCTCATCACACTTGGTCTTGTCCTTTCCACAGATGTACTGTAATGGCAGTTAGCTGACAATACTTATGTAAATCGCAGTGATTTACTTACCGTGTATGGAGTGTCGGGGCAATCATAAAGGTGGCAAGGTCGTCCCATGCACTCCTTGGTACATGGAACAACTCGAAGAACAGTAGCTCCCTCGCAGATGGTACTGTCACAGGCATCGACTGCGGTGGCAGCGAGGGCGAAGAGGGCAGTGTAGAAGAGCTTCATGATTGTGAGAATAAATCGGCGTTGATTGGTCTGTTGAGATGGTGTTTTCGTTGAGATTGTGAGTGACAGAGTGCGTTGAAATAAACTCATTCTTCTGAAAGAAGTACGCTTCTTTTATAGACGTTGCAACATCGAGGGCCTGGGACTCGGCAGCTGAACATTTCGTCATACATGATCAAAGCTCGAAGAATTAATACGGAAGGGCCGATTTCGAAGACCGATTGAGGAGCTTCGTGCTTCATCGTGGGGTCAAAAGAAAGAAAGTAAGCATCCGCATGGGTAACGATCCGCGTGAGTGAATTAAGCTTACTTCCCATGAACTACGTTTTGCAGATCCTCCTTGCATCGTCATGTGAGCGTATCCAATCAAGCGAACCTGTTACAAAGGTGCTGACGGCGAGGTCATTGCAGATCTTCGTCTGATACACGGCAAAGCGCCAGGAATGTCCTTATAAGGAAGTTCAAATAGTCGTATAATGTGTCAACGTCAGCTTACATGAAACATAATACGAATACTGTCTCACGAGGACGGTAGGCTTTTGCTTCTTACACCGAGATGGAGTCCTGCGTAAGCAGGGAACTCCAACTCATGACGAATAACAGCCATGTATTCCATTTTGATCTAGTCTTGGCAGCTGAATCAGAATTCATTGGGCGACCTGTCAACTTTATGATTTGCATGAAGACCCAAGCCCAACAACCCTTTCCATAAGCACCTAAAAGCCGCGACGTGGAGTCTCATCCTGCCATCAGTTGGCGTCCGATTTTAGCATCAAATTGGATTCTGGAACTTCTCCAATGGGCGATACACAGTGCTATAGCTAGTGAAATCACGAAATAGTCGACATATGTAGTATTTGTGTGACAATATGAGATACATGGTTATGTTAGAGCCCCGCCGTTCTATGTGAAAGATGCATGTGTGAATATCTCAGGAAATCTAAAGTAAATAATTACAGAAGCTCCTTATCCCCCATGTCCAACCCGTCAAGACTCGAAGCTAAACTTCACGCCAGGTAGAATCTCAATACTCCCAGGGCTGCCATTATCACCAAGAAGAGTGAGATGAATGTACCTCTCCTGATCCTGGCTGATATCCAGAGTAATCTCTTGCTTTCCCTTCGTAGAACCAGAGTGAACAACGAAAGGCCATTTGCCCTCTCCAGTAGTGGATCCATGAATTCCGTCGTAAACCCTAGCAATGGCATCACGTTCCTCCTTGCGCACTGAGATCGAAATTCCAGAGACGCCAACCGCGCCAGAAGGATGCTTCGTGTAAGAAGGTTCTGATCCATCGTCTTCCTTGTAAGGCACTCGCAAGTGTCTCGGAGTGCGGTCGAGACACCAGAATGGAGCTTTGCCTGGATGCACAGCCTTGCCAGAAGTAGTGTAGGCAGAAGCAACGGACCACTTTAGCTCAACCCCATCTGGTCTGATACGACCGCCAGCAACTGGATCATGGTAAATAATCTCAGAGTTCGCTTCCTTGACGCGCTGTTGGATCACTCCGAAGTCCTTTTCACTGGGGAGTGTATACGCCCAGTCGACGAGAGTGTTCTCTTCCAGCTCTCCCCATCTATGCGCCTTTCGCTTTTCTGGATCCAAGCCATCTTGAAAGGCGATAAGCTCGATATAGACACCATCAGAAAATTCGATTAGTTTGTTGACTGTCCGGCCGTCCGCATGAGCCCCGCCATCAATTACAGCGAGGGCACTCTCCAATCGTTTTGGGAGTTCTTGTAGCGTCTGGTAAGACACTAAAATCACAATGTGATCTAAAATAGGTTGGAGACTGCTGCTTTCAGTCATTTTTAAAGGTGGCCAGATGTTGAAAGGTTGAAGTTTATGATGAGGGGAATAGCTTGCTGTTGCGGGCATTTTACAGTAGCCAATTGCGTGATCAGAACCAGTATTACGTCAACACATCAAAACTCGCGATAGATGAGGCCGCTGAACTTTCTGATAGAAACTGCTGTTGGGTTGGACTCGCTCCATGTTCAGTCATAGGTCTGCAGATTTTCCTTCGTAGGCCTCTCTGGATCTGTAGCAATCAGGTCGAGTTGATCCATAGCATCCCATAAATCATGTTCTCTCACGTCACAGCGCTCAGAGCTTTCACCTATGGGTTGGGGCCCATAAGCTTCCCAAACCACCCCAACCAACTCGGCATCTCGCAGTTGCTTATCCGTAAGCTTTTGAGCAGCAAGTTCCTCCCTAACCTCTACCATTCTTGGATCCCATTTCATGCGCATCCATTCGAAGAACTCCGCCAGGCTCACCTCGTGGCAATAGCCGCCTTCGAACTCTATAAGGAGACTTTCAAATAATCCAAGCAGGAAAGAGTCTTCCTCTTCAATCTCATGGAGCTCCTCTTCAGGCAAGGGACCTGAAGGGTTCCTAACAATGGAGCAGCAAACGTGACGCAGGCCCAGCCTAACAAACGTATGGTATCGTATAATGGCCGCATAGATCCAATGGAAGTCGTTGGTTCTGCCCCAATGCGCTGAGAACAGAGCATTTATCAAGCGTTCAGTTGTTCGGGGAAAGTCTTGTTCTGATGTGCAAGGGAGCTCATTCCACCAAGATATCCCCTCCAAGAGCTTGGCTAGAGGAGTACAGCCAGCTGGGGAACACCGGCAGCGACATCTGTCGACGGTGGTCTCTGAAAACACCGCCCCGATAGCTGCTGATGACAAGGGGCAGTCCAGGGTCAAATATTGACCTTCGCTGGCATAGCCCGATTTTCCCAAGCTGGCCATAAAATAGTGAGCCGCCGTCAATTCTATTGCCGGTGCAGGTAATTTTCTGGCAGGAATCCTTGACGAGACACCCGTACAATGATCAATCATCTAGCAGAAGTATGAGGAAGAAAACCGATGGTTCGCCCACATAATTTCCATATGGGTTTCGCGACTCATATGAAAAGCTAAGCAGCAGATGAAATATGCAAACTCGCAGTCTGAGTAACAGAAACCTAGCTGGTGGGCATACTTAGCGACTTCACCATCATGAATAAGCGAGTAAATCGATCCATGGTTGTATGATAATTCCTTATTTTCTTCGTAAACGCGGAGCTTCATTGGTACCAGGCAACCTTGAGCTTCGAGTTGGTGTTGCACCTCTGCAGCATTTTGGTCCAGGATCCGTGTCCGATAAATCGCTAGACCTTGCCTTTCAGCTGGCAAAAGCCTTTGATAAGAGAGCTGTTTCAACCCTTCTCTCCTTTCTGCTAGACCTTTGATTATAATCATATGGCCTTTTGTACAGTTGTGACTTTCGGACCACAGTGTTCTTAAACCGATACATAACGAGGTCGGAAAAAGGGCTGTATCTAATCGAAGAATCATTTCCAGTACTTTGCACCCGTTGCAATCTGCTTGAGGCTCTTTGGTATCCTTCCATGTTCTTTTTGCCACATAATCGATGGGATAATAGCCACTGTTGTCTCGAGCGCAAAGGGCTTTAGCGTCTACATATTGAAGTATAACACTTATAACTGCGATATCTTGCATTTCAATGGCGACGTGGACCGGAGACTGGCCACAGTAATTGCTTTCAGTGAGGTATGACGGGAAGCTCTCTAATAACCGTTGGACTTCGTTTCGGTCTTGTCTCAGAACAGCCTGAGTCAGGGGGCCAAGTTCTAGATCTACGCGGTCTACTAAGTCTGAGTCGGTCGTGAACAGAGTGAGACTTACTTTCGGCTACCTGTGGAAAAGCTTGGAAGAGTTTATATCCAGCACCGGAACGGGCTTCAGTCGGCCACCATAATAGACCCTCACTGGAACTGCGATAGCCTATTGGTTCCCTGTAGTTGGACAAGATAGTCGCTGCAACTTGATCAGGTCTCGTGCAATTGGTAAACCACCTACTGGTGGCTATCAAAGAAAGAATGGGTATACTACACCACAAACATGAGTAAATGTTCTGCAGAACTAGCAAGATTGGGGTTGCTTCAACTCACGCTGGGGTCCTGTTTGTACAAGACCTTAAGTCAACAATGATAGTCAACATTTGGAGTAGTTCTGCGATATTATCGGCGTTATACCTGGCGGGTACCTGTAGCGCTTCGAGTTAGGAAATAAAACAATATGTGGATAAAAAGAACCTACTCTAAAATGCTTGTATAGTGCCGACCCCAGTATTGTGTCACCATATGCATTAACATCGGTTACAGAAGCATAGGAGTTTTCATAACACCAGATAAGTCGCCTAAAGCATGAGGCCAACAAGATGCGCATGTCATTGCGAGGTAGCGTTTCATGACGAGTGATTGCGTCCACTAATCGAAACACAGGGGATACCCTTTCATCCACTGTCGCAATCCAGGTCACCGTTTGGCCATGTCCTAGTATTCCTGCACCTGTTGTGAACGATAGCGAGACTCTACTGGCACGTCCCCATAGCCTTTGACTTGTGGGGACCAAGAGGCTCAAGACTCACTTGGTTCGTGGGGTTGATATAGGAAGCTTTGACATTGGACATTCGGGCGCATGATGATCTCTTGATTTAACTTCAGCTTCGAGAAGGAAAGGTCCCCAATGGCGTTGACTGTATCGCACTCGCTGTGTTTTGCAGGAACAAAAGGCATTGAATGTCATGCTACCGCCACCCTGGTAGCTGCTTGTTTGAATACTGGGGGTGAATATATCAGATACTGGGCTCTGGAGCAAATTGGTGTCGACACTAGTGTTAGAGGTGAGGTCCGACACCTGCTGGGCCATCGCCCTCAGCAAGACCATTAAATCCTTGGAACCCGTGTAAGTATTAAAGATTCTCTAACGTCTTTTTGGATGGCGCCAAGTCTGTCATCATGAAGTTGCGATGTTTTGTGTATTTCTTCCAAAGCTGTTTTGCTCTTGTCCGATATTATGTTGAGGTCGGTCACAGCCTGGTGCATGTTGTGGAGAGCAGAGGTCATTGCGTAGCCAGTGTTGCTACGTAAGAACGAATGTTACTATAGGATACAAGATTTATAAGCACAAAGTTGTTAATACTTACAGTTGAAATACTTGCAATATGGTTTGTAGAGCGCTGTTCGTACGCGAAAGATTCTCCTCGAGCTTTTCTATGTTCTGCTTCTTGAAAGGATACTTCAATTTCGCGCAAAACCGTTTGGCCCCAGCAGCGTTACTATTTGACAGGGATATCGTTGGGCCTCTGAGATCTTTCACGACTGCCAACAAATTGTTTACCGCGGAGACGCATGAGGCTTTGCATGAATCGATTGCATTCTTGGTCGGAGGATCGTCAGTAGGCACTGAACTTATCGCAACATCCAACGCAGTGAGGGAGAGTTGGATGTTGGTCGCGTAATTGCGTGCTTCCTTTAGGTCTTCTTCACGGCCGTCGATGTCATCGAGATATTGCGAAATCTCTTTGAAGAGTTGCAAGCCTAAAGAGACAGTGCCGAACGCGCTGCCAGCTATGCCGAATGCCTCCGCCATACCGCCGAGTCGAATGCGTGCGTCCCAGGAATGCGAAAACGGCAGAGAGTGAGGAACAGGAATAAAAGAGGTACAGATTTGCTTAATCGACGGGAGAGCCTGGTTAAGATGCAGGGATCACGTGGCTCTCATCTTTTCTCGATAACAATTTGGTGCCCCCAACCGCATTGACTACCATTCAAGGTTGACAGTAAGGCTTTCAATTAGCTTGCAAAACGGCGTGTAGTGAGTTGAATTGAGCCTGGCTAAGCCCCGTTAACTGCGCTAGGCATCACTGAGGCCCAACAAAGCCCCTCACGAAATTGAAGACATGCATCTTGATTGGACTTCAATGTGCATTGGTGCTTACTGTGGTCACACCAGGCTGTAGATTTGTTTACATAACGAAACTCGTCAACTATCATCCAGATATTCTTATAAAACGAAAATGCTGGTTATGTTTGAGAGACACTTTCAGAATCAACACACGAGTTGCCCGATTCAGCAGAGGAGGATATAAATGCAGTCTTAGGCACCTAAAAGATAAGGCGAGCTGTATTCTGATCTATTGGCATTCAGCAGACAGGAATTAGCTTCAGGGCTGTCTCTGTTGAGCGATGCCTGGCCAATCGTCAATTAGGCAAATATGCAAATGTCTCTTCCACTGAAAAATAGCGTTTCATCGTGTGTGAGATCTTCACTCACGTTCGGCGGATCTCGGGCAGCTGTGTCACATGGCCATTACCCGCCACTTGATCTTGCTCTTCCTGAACCGAAGCCAATATGGGAGATGATCGATTCTTTCTGAACTTGCTTATTCTTAACATGCTTTCACGAAAGGCTCGGGTCTTGTATACAGCAAAGCGGTAAAGAACTTGGATCAATCTATGTAAATACAAAACAAGGACTGTGATATGCTCACGTATCTGACCTGCAGAGAGTATCCTGTTTGACTACTCTCCGTGCTGCAGTTATATCTGTAACGAATCTATACCATCCAAACCCCAACGCCAGGATCCATAATAAACGAGTGTTGTAAACGCCAATGACTCTAAAACTTCCCAACTCGACGACAGCGATCTAGGCGGCGGGTATCACCCGAGTTGAAGACCACGCACCAACACCGGTCAAATACTGGTCCATAGACTCTTTTCTTCGAGGCCTTATAACAGGCTTTTGGCGATCTGGAACCTGCTTGGTGTGAGTCAGCGTGACGGAGCTGACTGAAGGTTCAACACGCATTGAACCTGACCGTTTGTGCTCTTGCGTAGTGACAGTTCCCATGTTGCCTGATGTGTTTGAAAGGTAAGTGAAGATTCAAGCCAGCGATACGTCCTAGATGACTGACCGTTTAAATCTATAAGTGTGATATAAGATTGTTTAGCAGATGAAGTCATCGTGGCTATAATTCGAATAAGGCGCGCGATGCAAGCCTCAGCTATCAGATAATTCTGAAGAAATGAAGATAATATTTGGAGGCGCGAAGAATTCCACGATGGTCATTTTTGCTGCTGAATTATTATCTGCATAGTCAGTGGACAACAAAGCCATTTTATAAACAAATTGCCCAACTGCACAATGATGCTCTCTTTCCGCATTCCACGATAATCCCAATCCTCCAACCCCTCATGAAGGGGCTTTGCTTGGGGCACATGACATGTACACGTGAGATAATAAGTGCGAAAACTACCACCAGTTGTTAGTGATCACCCCCTTCCAGAAAGTCAATAGAGTTTGACGGGACCGAAGGGGCGAATTTTAATATCAAATGTGCGATCGTCGTTGATTGATATGGGTGAGATATCGGTCCGCGCTCGGAGACAACTCATCGACTCGGCGCTAGCATCAACAGCGCCAGGTCATAGTTTTTAGGGCTGAAATGGTCCGCCTTGTTTTAAGCTTAGATCGATTGGAGGGGGCTGTAACAGCTCAGCACGTCCGAAATGCAGTGAATGTTTGACCATCGAAACGAGAAATCTTGTGCAATCTAGGGACCTGAGATTTGCTGTGTTGGTGAATACGAAAATGCGAATAGAGACAACGCAGAGGCCCAAAGGAGAAGGTAACACGCAGCGACACTTTTACCCATGTTTTTCTACTTCGAAAACGGTTTCGAGGCTGTCGGCAGTGAGATGAATTCACTGGTGTTGGGCATCTGCACTTTAAGCACCCCTCAAATCCTGATTTGGAAGTTGAGCAGCAAAGCCAATGGGCGATTCTCGGAGGATACTAAAAGATGACGGAATCCTACATGCAGAGTGACTACGCCTTTTGGCATGTAATCAAGCGGGGTCAACTTGCACTTCATTCCTTTGGCCCGAGAAGTCACTCATGCGAATGATGCCAACGCATCAAGTACCGCGGCTATTTCTTGGTGCGAGGTATCTAATGCAGATCGCAAGATTGACGAGGTCGAGAACCCCACGCGCCCTGACCCAAGGATCTGTCACTGATGACGATGTTCCCTCAGACGTTGGGAACCGTTGTGTACCACGTGAACAAAGCGACGATCAATTTACAGGAATAGGTCGCGTGATCAGATGAAAGGTGATTGAGAGAAGTGGCGAGGAGGAAACAACGAACTGTGCCGATCATAGGCCGTCGAGTTATGAACATGCCGCCCGGCTCCGGACTTTGCATGTGACACAATGAACTTGATAGTGAGTATGAGAAGCCCGAGGCAAGACGTAAAATATTGTATTGATGTTGAATCATAAAGTCGAGAGGCTAATCCTCCCTTGACTTGACTGTCTCGACTGAACTTCTCCAGTCGACTTTGATCATGTAGATGACTTCGATAAGCGCAATAACCGCAGAGCCACCTATCACTCCTGACCAAACACCATTCAGACCCAGGTTCCAAGGACCCAATTCCAACCAGACTGCGATGGGAACAGCGGCAAAGTAGTTGACGAAGAACACAACCCAAGCTGACACAGATTGTTTGGCCAAACCACGGAGAACACCGTTGCATCCGCAGACAATGGAGTCAACCACTTGGAAGCCCGCAACAGCAAGCATAGTATTCGTAACAATTCTTCGAACCTCCTCATCGTTCGCATAGAAAGGCCCAATGTAATTCCTCAACAAGAACAAAACGGCACCATCAAAGAACCCTAAAGCAACAAACATGATCCCATAAAGAATCGTAACCCGTCTCGCAGCATTAACTTGCCCACCACCAACCAAATGCCCAATTCTCGTACTAACAGCAACACCAAGCGAAAACGGAATATGCCACATGACAATCGACGTAGTAGTCAAGATCGTCTGCGCAGCGAGATGAATCGTGCTCACATATGACGTGCTAACGGTGATGATCTCAAACGCAGCCCACTCCGCCAACGTGACAGCCGATCCGGCGGCAGATAGCCGAACCATGGGTCCCCAGCCCTGCAGGGCACGACGCGTAAAGCCAGGCCAGCATTCGTGGGTCGACTTTTTGAAGAAGATGCAGATGAGGAGGAGGGTTGGGCGGAGGGTGTTGGCTACTGCTGCGCCGAGAGCGGCGCCTTCGAGACCGAGGTTGAGCTTGAAGGCGAAGAGCCAGCTGAGGATGGCGTTGATGGGAGCGCAGACGACCAAGACTGCCATGCCGGTGTTGAAGTCGCCTTGGGCTTGGAGGAAGCGCTTCAATGCTTCAAAAGCGGCATAGCCGGGGATGCCTAGTATGCTGACTCGGAGAAATGAACCTGCTTTGACGGCGAGGTGTTCTTGCTTGAGGATGAGAATCAGGAATGCGGGAGAACAGATCCAAACTGCAGCAACAGGGATAGTAACAACTGCCATGAGAAGAAGCATGCGCTGGACATGCAAGCCCACACCCGTCTTGTTACCGGCCCCATACGCTTGTGCACATAAGGTGTCAAGAGCCGTTGCCATTCCTTCATAGAGGGCAAGACCAGCTATGCTCATGGTTGTGACGCCAATTGCGGCGGCTGCCAAGTCATCGGGGCTAAGATGGCCAGCTGCTGTTGTTGTGATAACGCTGAATGAGTATTGAAGTAGATATGTTGCTACCAGAGGGACTGTGTAGCGTGTGATGAGCGATAGCTCAGCCCACCAGTCGTTCATTGGCCATTCTGAGACAGATCTCTCTTCATTGTTTTGCAGCAACGGGGCCGCTTCATTGCTGGCCTCTTCGTCGAGAGAAGTCATTGCCAATTGATCAATATTTCTTTTGCAAGGGGAAATACTATCCAAGTTACCTGGCACCATGAGGTTTACATAGGGGTTGTTGCTTTGACTCACAGATCCAGATATGGCAGTTGGTTAACGAACTTTATCCGATCCCGGGCGGGGAAGAAGGATGACTCTAACAATTTTGAGTCAGCAACACATGCAAATGGTCGGTGGCAGCGTTCATAAAATCTGCACAACAGATAACAGCGCATTCAGGTCATGATTTTGACATTTACAAATGATCATTCCACAAATTCATTTTGCAGAACTTATCCCATCCATTCGCATGTCTTGCCACAAAAAGTATAGCAAAGAGCCATGAGCAAGGAACAAGGATAACCAACACATCCTTCGTTACGTACTAATCCATGCTCTGACCAGCCCCAACTGACCCCTTGAACTGTGGATTATAGTGGCTCACCAAGTGGCATCAGTGACCCTCTGTAACCCCCACTCACGGCACCTGAAGGTATCGCACAAAGTGGACGATCACATACGAGCACCGAAAATGGCGCTCGGCAGTTTAATTTGATTGAACTCTATTAACACGTTGAAACCACGTTCTCCAACGATGTTACACAACCAATTTCGCAAAATCTTGACCGCTAGATAGAGAGAAAAGAGTATTCTCACAATGTCAGCAGTAGCTAAGACATTGATCCTTAGTCCAAGCCACGGTAAATCTCTCGGGGACCAGGGACCGGCCCGTAAGCCTGTTCCCTACAGTGCCAAGTGGACCGGAGATAACCTTGGCGTTAATTCCCAGCCAGCGAGTCGCAAGCCACAACGGACATATCAAATGCGCCCCCTGGATCCAGTTTATCTTCAGCGACTGGGGGATTTACCGGGTGCAGCCGCTTGATTTTTCTCGGTGGTTTTGCTTTGTTCGATACTTGCTTCCAACCGAGTACGCTAGTGAATCCTACGGGAGAAGGGAACTGAAGAAGCTCAGATCTATCGTCTTGCGCCCGTGGTGCGGCTGAGGCAAGGAGGAGCTAATTCTCCGACGTTTGAGCCTTGTAAATCATAAGACATGAATTAAGGCAAGGAATAATGCCATTGTTATTACTAACGCTAAACTGCCCTACATTCGATATGCACCTTCGCTGGATCCCATTGAATCAGCCCGTGAAGTATGTCTGTCATCGTAAGATACTTCAAAATCACGATTCACCATGACGCCCTCAGTCAAATTCCTCACACTATCGCTTCCACTCGCTATTTCAGTTCGTACCTCCCCCATCACGTCCCTTCGCCACGTTGGTTGATCGTTATGCCTTGGTCTTGAATGTCTTCGTAGAGCACTGCCTAAGCCGCTACCTTGCTTCGATGTTTGTTTCGTTCGTGAGTCGGAAAGAGCTGTCATCTCGAGACCGGTCCCTTTACCGCTGTCTTTAAGTTCGTAGGGGGTGTTGATAGCTGCGACGGCGGTAGAACCGAGTAGACTGTCGATTACGCCTTTGAGACTTGGGATGCAGACTGTTATTACTGAGAGGCCAAGTGCAATTTGACCCCAGATCATCATCGAGACAGCTTGCCATGTGACGTCGTCTGAATTGTTAAACATGTATCGTGCGTGAACGAGCTCGGGTATCGTGATGATCGGGACAATGAGTCGTGTGCCGAAAAGCGCCATGACGATTATCTTTCTTCGCATCGAGGTCTGGACTTCCCACATCATCGCAACTGGGAGAATACACAGAGCAATATCTGTCAAAACGATCATGATACCATTGTACAGAAAGATTGGTCCTTGATTCGGACATTGCGCTGCGTTCTCAGCGAGCCATGGCTCCGGCATTAGGCATTGGAAAGCGGTCGCAAATACTCCAGAGATAGCCCACGCAATGACAACTCCACCAAGTATCATGTTGGCAGTATTGAGTCTACCTTGTCGATCGATCTGTCGGATAAGAAGCCCAAGTGAGACCTTCGTCGTCGCATAAACAAGAATCCCGAATATTCGTGACGCATACATCAGCTATACCGTATTAGCAACATTCCCTAATCACCAGAAAAATACTAACCTTGCTGAACCGGCCAAAGTTCTCATCAGAGAGAGCACCACGATGCTCACCAAGCCCATGATTGCAAGCAGCAACAACACAAGCCGTTTGTATAAAGTACAACAAAGCAGCAATCAGCAGCACCACGTCGAAATCTTTCATAGAAGTAATGTTCAGCCGGATGATCAACTTCCCAATAATACCGAGAATCGCATAGATGAAGAAAATAACAGCAGTGATGACAACAAGCGCAGCATGGTTACTCTCCGTCAACGGGTAAAACGGCGGAGCCGCTTGCGATACTTGGTCCATCGTCTGCGTAGCACTCGATACCCTTCGGAGCATTAGCAAGGGACCAACGTGTTGGTTTTTAATGCTACCGAGCAGACGGGGAGAGGGTAGCATTCGGGGCTGTCAAATAAATAGAGTTGCATTGGGTGAGGTGACAGCATGAATGTGAATGACCAGGTAATTAAATTAAGACATACATACACGATGAACCATGAATGGAACGCAAGGATTGCATGATCGTGCCGTGTTTTGACTTCCTCAGCTGCAGTGATTATCTGTCTGGGTCGTTGAAGTCAGCGGCTTGCGGTGCGGTCCTCCCATGTTCAAGGTACTGGGATATCTACTCTATCTCGGACCACTGGGCACCCACGTTTCAAGCTTCCCAAGTACTGTCCACTTTTGTACGTCTTCAAGTGGAGATTTATTCTTCTGTACTGTGGCCTATAAGATCATTATTGTCTCGTCGATCTATGCAGGTTGGTGATGACAATTACAATCCCTGCTTTCTCGCTCAGCAAGATATGCGGAGTAGTAAGCCAAGCAATGCAACCTCCGTTCTCTCTTTTACCCCGTCTCTTCGCTCAGTATTGATCATTAAGAAAGGAGCAAAGAGAACACGAAAATATGATATCTGCTGTGGCTGTTGGTACATAAAGCCTGGTCCCTGCTAGCAATATTCCTTCGAGTCCACTTGGCGTTACATCTCAAGCGGTTCCACGAGATATTTCCCAACGAGAAATGATCTGCAACGCCACATTCCTACAGACAAAACCCGTTCGATTTCATTGCCGGCCTTATTCGCGGCAATCTCGCCTCGCCTAACTCCCCCTTCCATCCGTTGAGGATCTGTCGCTCAACTTTGATGCCAGAGCTTCTTTACTTGTTTCAGGCAATAGCTCGTTCGCATTTCCCCGATAGGTCCACTTTGTAGGTAACTCGTTGCTGGCACTTTTATACCTGAGGATCTGCTTACCCCGAAGTTTGTTGGTTCGTGTTCCTGCATTCAATATCGCTCGCATATTCTGGGTTCACGATGTCGCACGGTAGTAACAGCATTGAGTTGGAAGCCTCGGGCAAGCAGCAGCCTGTTCCTGTGAGCGTTGACGCTTCGGCTAGGCCGCCTGAGGGTTCTGACATCTACAATGTTACGCGAACGCGAAAGGTGTTTTCTTTTTCGCAGCTTTTTGCTTTTTCGTTGACGTATATGGCATTATGGGAGGGTATGTGCTCGTAAGTTACTCCTACTCTATGTCAAAGTCGCAACGATGCTGATGGTGGTAGAAACATGTACTTTGCCCTCTTCAATGGCGGACCGCAAACGTTCCTATTTAGCTTCATTATCGTCTTCTGTGGCGCCATATCCCAGGCTGCGTCGTTGGGAGAAATGGCCTCCATTCAGCCTGTCGCTGGAGCTCAGTACCACTGGACCTTTTATATGGCACCTCAATCGGTGAAGCGATTCGCGACTTGGATCCAGGGATGGTCGACATGGTTTGGCTATGTCTCGCTGCTGGCTGCAATCGCAAACGTCACTATCATCCTACTCGAGTCGATGATTAGCATCAATCATCCCAATTATGTCGCTGGTGGATGGCATACTTCCGTTCTTGTCATCGCCATGTGTTTGGTCCATGGGCTGATGAACGTCTACGCCTTTAAGCTCATTCCATGGATTGAACTTGTCGCTGGTGTTCTTCACGTCTGTCTCTTCGTCATCTTTGTCGTTGTTCTAGTTGTCATGGGGCCTCGAAACCCTTCGTCGTTCTGGCTGCAACGCAACATCTCGTCTGGTTGGGACAATGAGTACATCGCTTGGAACCTGGGCATGCTGACTTGCGTATGGAGTTTCACTGGTAAGTTATAATGAGAATTCCCATTGTGACCTCGCTAACTGTTTACAGGCTTCGATAGTGCTATTCACATGTCCGAAGAGACTCGAAAAGCCAAGTCTGCCGTCCCTCGCGCCATGTTCTGGTCCATCTTCATGAATGGCGTCCTCGGCTTCATCATGGTCAACGTTCTCATTTCCGCCATGGGCTCTGTTGAGGACATGCTTGAGCAACCCAGTCAGATTCAGGCTATCCTCCTTAATGTGACTGGCTCCAACAAGGCCACCACCGCCATGATAGCTGGTCTCTTCATCATCTCATTCAGTGTCAACCTCGCCAATATCGCATCCGTCTCCCGTCTTACATGGGCTTGGTCCCGCGATGGTGGTATGCCTGCTTACTTTGCGTATGTCAGCCCTACTCATCGCGTACCTACCCGCTCCATCATCCTCACCGTCTTCCTCGTCTGCGCTCTGAACCTTCTCAACATTGGCAATACCTCTTACGTTGCTTTCGGTGCCATTACATCTCTCTCATCTTTGGCTCTTTACCTTAGCTATGCTATTGCCATTGCCAGTATTATCTACGTTCGTCTCTCGGGATCTACTATCAAGCTTGGGGAGTGGAATCTCGGTCGCTTTGGCCTTCCTGTCAACATCTTTGCTCTGGTTTATACCCTTTACGTCATTATCTTCCTCCCCTTCCCATCAACTCTCCCAGTCACTGGCGAGAATATGAATTACTGCGGCCCGGTCATGGTAGCCGTCCTAGCTATCGCTGTTGGGCTGTGGTTTACACACGCAAGAAAGCATTGGAATGGCCCCAACTTGACCATTCTTGAGTTTGTCGTTGCAAACGCATCCGAATGATCATGAAGAATGGCCGCTTGAGTATTCCAATACATACATATAAAATAAAACAATGGACGTTCTTTGACCAAATCTTTCTTCAACGTGCTGACTGGCTTTCCTTGACTTCTGGGATACTACTTCAGGTTCGTAATTCATGACTCATACCTGCCATTAATGTTTGTGCTCATGCGAAGTAACTCTTTCTCACCGTGGTATCATGCCAATCTCGCCGAATTCTGTTTAAATTTGGCCTCAATTGTATAAGTCTTGCCCGTTGTTTCGTCCTGTAATATTGGGTCTCTTTCGCAACATAAGCAGTGCTTTTTTCATTTTGAACCAAGTTTTACCAAGAACTGGACGTGCAAAAACCTGATAGTGAAGCGAGGTACCTATACAAGTCGAAAAACGCGAAATAAATCTTTAAATGCTCACTTTAGCCAAGTAAGAGATTCAGGAAACAATTTTACAAACAATCGGAGGCATGCTTCCTCTCGTGGGTAACTTGATAATCTTTTTAAACCAAGATGTTCAGATACAGGGTAGCTAGCTTAAAAGCGCGTCCCGATTCACCACGCGGGGCGGTAGCAACCCGGCTAAATACCGGCTAAGCAACAGGGATTACGGGTACTCCCTCTTTCCATCGGCTGAGTGCTTGAACCATAAGCATTTCTATTGACGCAATACGTTAGGAACGAACGAATTGGTACGAAAGGGGACTTGCAATATCAGTTTTCTCAGGCTGGACAGCATTTAAGTTTATTTTCTCAATACAGGTTCAGCTGGTATCCGACCATTCCGTAACTATTTGGCAACTATTGACTGTTGGTGCTATCCTACCTGTTAGCGTCTCCGCTGTCTTTTAGCGAGATAGATAACAGGTCTGTTAGCGAGGGTTTAATCTTCAACCAACAGTTGTAAACTAACGACCAACGCTTCTTGGCACATTCCAGATCCGGTCTCCGTCCCATAAATGGCCGTTCTAGAGCATAAGATGATCCATCGCAATGACAGGACTGCAAGCGACCTGAGCGGAGTCGAATGCAGGGGCACGTAAAATCTTCCTCTTCGGTTCCTCGCTGAGCCCAATTGATCACAATGCCAAGTAAAACCCTCCATTGATGCAACGTTGTCTTCATAGGAGTAAGCAGAGAGGAGTGATGATGTCCTTTTTTAAAGACTGTGCCGCATGTGATCACCAGGGATAGGTTCGTTGGCGCTGACATGATGACTTCTCGTAAATGGGACCTTCAGCTGCCATTGGGACTGCGCAAGCTGCACGCTTGGACTGATGTTGGTTGTCATCAGTGTCATCTGACATTTGTCCAACTTACCAGGGAGTTGGACTCGTCACTGCTGTTTCAGAACCTTGAAGAGAACATCAACATGCGTCGTACTCTATGTAGACCATAGTCCTGGAGACTTGAGTAATTGGCTTTACGGTTACATTGATAATTAACCATAATAGACAGTTAGTCGGAGAATCGTACTGTTAGTACGCGTCGGATGTGCGGTTCGAGTGCTGGTCCTGTCTGACCAGTGTCATCACAGATCCCTGTCTCAGACTTACGATAAATCCAATTAGCCTCACCAAAGGGTCCTCCATGACTCCACATCGCAACCAACCAACACCTTGGTAGGTCAGTATGAACCGCGCCGCTATTGGAAATAAGCCCAAACCCAATTTCCCAATTCTTACAAAAGGTTCTCTTAGCCCCAAGAAATCCGTCAGCCACCCGTTCTTTCGTCCTGTGTCTTGTATCCACTGGAACCAACAGCCGCACCCGATATTCAGGATGGACGTCATTACTCTCGACCGCCTTAATCGACAAAGGGGTGTCATTCTTGCTATGGTGGTTCTTGTACTTATTGGCCTTGTCATCCATATCTATGCCCTCATATTCTCACCAGCTTATGGAACTATGAAAGTTGGACGAACCTTTATACCTTCGACTGCACGACCTTTCTAAGTTTCACGAAGCTACGACACAAGATAAGCACACAGCTGTCAAGGTCTTATGATCAATGGACAGGAGCGGCGACGACGACCTGGCCCCTTCCTGGTGGACTGTCGACGACGGTAGATCTGGCGACAACCCAACAGAGTAGGATACCGACACAAAACCTACAATAAATAAAGAGGTTGACGGAGTTGGAAGACAAGCGAAGGCTACAGACCCCATCTGATCATTATTGCGCAACCTTCTCCAGATCGAACCTCAATGGTCGAAGCCTATCCCAACCGAACAAAGTGCCGACCCCAGCGAACATCGACCTGTATTGCCTCAATAAGTCCGCCAAGATGAGGAGTTCATCACTCAACATAATCCCACGAACTTGCAGTTCAGGCTGTTCCTCGGAGAAATTGCATGGATGAACACCACTGACGAGCACGACTACCACGATGGATGTTTGGCACTCTTTATAAGGCATAAGACTGCTTTCAGATGGCTTAAAACTCAGGGCCTGAACCTAATGGCTGCTCGGAATATTGATAAGGTTTCCATGAAGGGGTCGTGATGAGGGCGAGCAGCAGCAGACGAACCTCAAGTGCTGCAAGGATACACCGTGTTTAAAGGAAACCGTATATAGCTTAGGCAAACTTGGGTCCCGTTTCTCGAAAGACAGCTCTTGATTCTCGGTTCTCGGTTCCCATTCGACATGGATTAGTATATCCATCCTCCCTGGGATCTTCATAAAACAGTGCCTTACTACGAAGGTTGGAAGATACAGCCATAATAGAGCAGGCAAGGTAGTCAAGGTGGATAGTCACTGCAAGCTGGCACTAACGGAACCATAAGATTTTACGATGTAACAAAAAACCGTTGAAGTATAAAAATGATATTAATATTATGTGTCCCTCGGTGTAAATTAATTCTCTGATCTAGACCCCACGCTTCTGACACTTGATATATCCGAAAATCCATGAAAGACACCCAACTCCGGGTCATACAGCCCATTAGACATGCCTGATCTCCGAGACTCCCGCTTCTTCGATCTCGTTTCGGTGAGCCTTACCCCTGGCAGGACAACGGCTGGTAAACTGATCGGTGCTTGTGCTGAGTCTTCTGTTGTCGCGAGTCCTGGGAGACAGTGACGAAAGATGGGCCGTAGCATAGGGAGACAAGCTACCATATCTGTCAGCGATGGATATCAATGGAGTGTGAAGGGAGGTCAGTCCGTACCGGAGAAAACTGCCATATTTATCTCGACGGCCGCCCACATCATGCTTTGTGCCATATCCTTTGGTATGTCGTCGGTGCGAGGGTTATACAATTTCGAATGTACCAAAACAAATATCGACGCAACACAGACTCTGTACGGCGTTAGACCAGAAAATTACCAAGGGAAGCTCAACGTACATGGTTCCAGATGTAAAAAGTCCAACAACAGCCAACTTTTGCGATAAAGGTAGCGTCATCTTCATAACTTCGATGACGGGTAAAATCAAGATAACGCAGTCCATAGTCGTGTGTATGAGGATCGTAGCAAAGAAGAAATTCGCTTCATTAAACGGACATTGAGCGCCTTGTATGCTCTTGTCCCAATATGCTCGGATTGGAACGCAGTGAAAAATGACCATGAAAGTCCGGATAGTTATCCATATGCTCACAGCGAAAAGCAAGATGATAATGGCGTATCGAATCGAGGTGTACTTAAAGACGCGCCAGTAAAAGCAGAGAATACTGAGTTTGCAAAATGCAATCGAAGAGGCGTAGAGAAGTTCGCAGATCCAGAGTAAAAGCCGCGAACGGTCTCGAATACGGTTCGCTTCGATTGGATCTGCGATCGCGAGGATGGACTGGCCGAGTTTGTAGCTATGCGTCCCTAGACGAGGTAAGCGGCTGCGGTCGAAGTTGGAGGAAGTCCTGCGTACAGTATATCGTGACGGAGCAGTAACTTGATACAAAGAGCTGGAATGAATTGTCAGCACGTGCGCATTGGTTCGGAATAGTGATCAAGTCAACCCTACCAAGGCGATTATGGCGAAGTAATCGTCGAACCAAAGGTTCATTTTGGTCATTCGTCGCGCCTTGAGTCGCAGACTGAGGGCTAGAAAAGCTGCGACCCAAGTGATGCTGATGGCTGCATAGATATCGGGCTGCAGCCCGGCCATGACGCCGGGTCCGTCGCTATTGCCTACGGTTCGTCTACAAAGGTTGTAAGATCATCTTGGTCATCCAAACTGCTCGAAATGACGAGATGAAAGGAGGAGAAATTGTTGTTATCTCTGCCTCGGCCGTTTAAGGAGCGGGGAACTATAAACAAGAGGGGCAAAGGTCATCATTTGTTTTGAAAAAAAGCCTCGCCGTTTGGAGGCCGAGCTCTCGGGACCAGATTTGAAGGTGCCATCGCCGGTGGAGGAAAATCCGGGGTTTAGGGGCCGTTATGGTTCTGGGATCCGCAGAAAGACGGAGTGAGAGTCAGTGAGGTTTAGCCTATGTCGGAGGGGAACCCGGTGGCTTTTAATGTTCACGAAAGATACGAATTGGTTAAATTTTTGAGAGCTTAGACTAGTACATGAACGAAAACACAATTCTTGTGACTTTTTGATAATTATTCTAATGTTTTTTGAGAAGAAGTTTCGTCTGTCAATTGGTCGCCAAGGTTCTGTGATGGCGAACCCCTCTTTGCATCGGAGGTTGAGCCGTGATGCTCCGTGGTGATCATAAATCGCTATCTCCGTGGAGACTCATGCTAAACGACTTTTGGTTAGTTACGATGCAAAGCTATCGTCTTTGCTTAATGGACCGAAACTCAATTCGTGATCTATCAATTATGGCGGAAATTTCAAGCCTTATCTCATTAACACCGCAACTGCCGCCAGTTGACTTGCAGTGTTCCGTTTAAAAAAGCACGAATCTTTGCTCCGAGAATGAAAGAAATCCTACCGTGGAGCTTCCCCGCCGGAACATTGATGTGTGTAACGCAACAGTGCTGACAACCAAAGCCGGCGCTAACCAGTGGTATACTGCTGTGATTCGAAGGACCTAATATCTAAAACATCGGAGTGAAATCAGCACCTTATTTCGTCTTCTATTGCAGCTTAGAGCCAGTTATAAAATAATTAGGCTCCATTTGTACAAGCTATTCAATATAAAATAATCACTTTGACCGATGACATCGATTATCTCGTGGTACTGAGCACAGTCTGATGCGACCCAACGTTGAATCATGAGATGCGACGGAGCAGACCACGTCCGATCTTCCAGAAAGAAAGCGGGAGCCAATCAAGCGTGTTATATATAGCTGAGAGCAGACTCCCAAATTGCAATGAGTACTTCTGTTGTGCAACGCTTGATCAGGAAATGACTTGAACGCGTCTCCTGGCGCCGGGAGGGGGGCTTTCTACGCCGCCCTCATGCAGCTTGACTGTCTTCACATGAAATGTTTCGAGAAAGCAACTACGACGATTGCAATAAACAACCACATTTGCTGAACAAGCAGCCTTATAAGTGACTTAAAACCTCAATCTTGTCTCTTCTCCCTCCGTTGTCTTTCGGAAGGATTATCCAGATGCGCACATCCTCACATCATGTCTCGGCCACAAGCCCATTTACAGTATCTAGCGGCCGCTTCATATGCATAAAGCCACGCAGCATGCCCTCCTGCAACCCAATAAAAAGCCAATGATATGATTTATCCTGCACAAGGCCATCACATCACCCGCCGGCAAAGCATGCACTGATGTAATTTAGCCAAGATATTATGCCGAGCGCGCTGCATAGAGCCTACAATGGGCTTATACAGACGTTGAATAAGCACATTCGCTGGTTGGTAATTCGCCAAGGCGCTCGCTGCAACCCACTTTCGACAACAACCTGTAACGCATGTCGGCTCCCAAAAGTTCCTGTAACCTATTTCGTCATTAGGCCTTGGATGCAGAAGATACAAGAAGCTGCCGTGGTCTCAGAAATTGGAGTGGTTTTCTGCTGTCTATCCTGCTTTGCGCAATACGTTAACCGCCACTATGCTGTTGACTGAAACTCATCTTGAAACTCCGCAGGCCTTTGGTGCGGCATTCATCCTCGGAGTACTCGTGCATATCTTTGTTTTCCGTCACGGAGAATGGGATCTTTGGACTGTCAAGCTTATCAAGGCATGGGCATCGTATGAGGTCACTGTCTCATTGTTTCTCACCCAACTCTACGCGTTCTCAGTCTGGCAAGCTTTATCGGTGACCAACAAATGGTTTGCCTCATTTGCTACCGGGATCACGATCAGTTTGCTAGCATATCGAGCTTTCTTCCACCGACTGAATCGCTTCCCCGGTCCATTTCTTGCGCGACTTTCCGCTTTCTATCCTACTTATCTTGCCGTTGACGAAGAGCATATGTATCTTGAGGTACAAAAGCTTCATGAGAAGTATGGAGATATTGTGAGAATTGGTATGCTCATGTGAAGTACAAATAGTTCCTCGACTGACACCTTCAAGGGCCCACCGAGATCTCAATCGCGACACCAAGTTCGTTCCGTGTTATTCACGCTACAGCATCACCAGTAACAAAGTCGCCCTTTTACGGTATTTCTCATCCGTGGACCAATCTTCTCGCCGAGAGACGAAAAAGACAACACGCCAACCGTCGCAAAGCCTGGGACAAGGCGTTCACGACAAAAGGTACAGTGCCCTCGCCCTACAGCAGACGATGAAATCTGACAAGAGTTAGCCCTTAAAGACTATGAACACCGAGTCCCCAAGTATACTAAACTCCTCACCGATCGCATCGACGATATGAAAGGCAAGCCATTCAACGTATCTTTATGGGTCAACTTCTACACGTTTGATATCATGGGTGATCTCGCCTTCGGCAAGAGTTTTAATATGCTTGAAAACGGCGTAGAACACGACTTCTTTATTGAATCTCACCAGACACAAGGCTTTATGGGCGCGTTTCGACGACTTATTTGGTTCTTCCCTCTTGTTGCGGCTATACCGATCCTGAACAATCCGTATCTGAAGTTCCAGGCTTTTATCAGGAATCAGGTCGAGACCCGACGAAAGGTATGTATTGAAGGGCACAGTAGAGAGTTATCTAACTTTTGCAGAATCAACCACAAGAACCAGATGTGTTCACGTATATTCTGGAAGATTATGATGCACTTGAGAAGCCAGCCGAACAAGATTATAATAACCTTTGTGGAGATGCTCACTTGATTGTCATCGCTGGCAGGTAGGAATCATACCTCAGCTGTTGATAGACCGTGCTAACTTTGCAGTGATACCACTTCTTCTTCTACCACATGTCTCCTACACCATCTTGCACTCCACCCCGATGTCCTAGCCAAACTTCGGGCCGAGATTGACGATTATAAGAGTACTCACGAAGAATCTGACCTCATCTCGCTAGGTAAGCTACAGTATCTACAAGCTTGTATCGATGAGTCTCTTCGTCTTTATCCGGTTGTCCCGTCAGGTCTTCCAAGGATGACACCGCCGAAAGGGATGGATATTGATGGTGTTTACATCCCCGGAGATACGATTATACATAACCCTTCTTACACTATGTACCGAGGTATGACTCATGAGTAGCCAGCATAACTAAGTTGCTGACAGAACACAGATGAGCGTTGCTTTGAGAAGCCGAATGAGTTCATACCTGAGCGATGGACTACTAGGCCGGAGCTGATCAAAGATGCCTCCGTTTACGCTCCATTCTCCACTGGTAGGGTTTCCTTTTTCTTCCTCGCTCCAGCCATTAGCTGACATGACAGGCCGTGGTGTTTGTGCTGGTAAGCAACTTGGCCTGATGGAGATGCGTTACGTCCTTTTGGATATTCTCTCACGATACGATATTGCTTTCGCACCTGGAACAAATCCCCAGGCTTTCATTGATGGCTTGAGAGATTGTTACACTCTGGAGCTGCCAAAACTGGATATGGTGTTTACCCCAAGAGCCGGAGCCAAGGTCGGAGGATAAGATATTTGTAATGATTTTTGGAGACATTTAGAAAGAGCAGATTGCAATGTTAGAAATCCAGGTAATAATGGAGGATTAGCTATGGTAACTCGTTGAAATATTTATCACTAATTATCCTTATGCTTCTTTGCGGAAGATTCATCACAAATCGCTGCACCCTTCCTCCAACGGCCAATGTCAAAATCAGGGTATGGATAAGCCGTGATGTTGATTAGTTGTTCCAACGGAGTAATCCAACCATGCGTGGGCATCACACTGCACATTGTTAGTCAAATCCATTTACCGCTACGAATACTCACGTCGTAGATCTTGGAAGGCCATCTTCCAAAAGTTGATCCAACCACTGCCTCATCTGCTGCTGATTACCCAAATCAACACTGAGCCCAGCCTCCCACGTATCAGCCTCGTAGACAAAAATCGATGAGTTTTTGTCAGGACATCGCTCTGTAACCATTACGTAAGTCCAGTCAGCCGCATTAGGCGCTTGATCAGCCCAGTTGAACCATGCTTGGACCTTGTTGTCGCGCTGAACGTAAGGGTGTGTTTGACTAAGATCTGTCCGCTAAATAATGCAATGGAAGCTCGACCTACTTGAAAGTGATGAACTGGGCTCCTGGAATGCTAGACCAGTAATCCATTGCCATCTCAGGGATGATTAACTTGGCGCCAGCGCGGACGTAATCGACTACGCCACCACCATGATCTCGGTGATGATGCGAAGGCTAAACTATTAGTTAACGCATAAGACAGGCTATGATATACGTACCGCGACATAGGTAACCTTCTTGCCAATGTTCTTCTTAATCCACTGCATGACAGCCTCACTCCAAAAGGGCGGTGCATCGCAGACAACAACTTCAGTTTCAAACTCAATAACAAGCTGCTTGAATCCAAGATCGTGGCTATCATCGAGGATAAGCCAATGCAACTGCAAGAGATCGGTAGGCCTAGCTGATTTCAAAGCATCGACGCTGACATTCCTGACTGGTGATCCGAGTAAACTCGTGCTGTAATCTGCGACAAGGCCACTGGGAACACCAGGAGGCCTTTCCGATATATTTACTTTCTGACCATGAGGAACAAGATCGAAGAAATTGTGGCGGAACTTGGTTGTAGCGTTGATTCTGTCAATGACAAAGTCTTCGAGGACCACGTTGAGTCGTTGGCTAGATGAGTTGTAGATAGTCTGAATAGTGTGGGGGAAGTTGATTCCCTCTACATTTTTGTAGTTTGAGAGGTATACGTCCTTGGTAGCGTTTCCGTAAATCGGATGTTGTTCTTCTGAGCGGACGATATATGGTAGGTATGTGTCTGGATCGACAACGATGAGGAGCTTGTCAAGATTGCTATAAACTATACGGTTTTAGCAAAATGATTGATTGAGAGTCTCGAGACATACCCGCGGGAAATTTGATGCCATTTATATAAACATCGCGTTCTTCAGAACTTTTCGACTTTCGAATCTTGATGTGTGAGCATGATATCTGAAGACTCGATTATGTACTCGACTCACCCGCTCATCAAGACCAGGAGACTTCATGATAGCCTCGGCAGCATAACTAGCAGCCAATGCAGCTTCGCCAGTTAGCAAGAGTCCACTTGGATCGGAGAACCAAATCATACCATCTACACAGCCGGATGTAACGTTCCGGGGAAGGAAGACTTGGTTGTTCCCTTGAACAAAGCAAGCAGAGTCACCACCGCCAGTCCAAACCACGAGAGAGAACTCCATGGGCTCTAATTCAGGTGATGCCCATCCCCACGAATCTAAGTTGTCAGTTGTTGTCACAAAGCCTGGATGTTGCACTCACGTGAAGGCTGTATACGACGGTCCATTCGTTGACGAAGCACTGGGTAGTCTAGTTCATAAGAGATGTTCTGCGTTCCGGATGTTGCTGCTGAAACATCTGCGCGCATGAGATTGTAGCTTTGCATAAGACTACGAGAACGGTAGATTCTAACATAGTAAGCTTAGTTAGAGTAGATTGATGATGAGATTCACCTTTGGCACTCGTAAGTTACTTCGACAGTTTTGAGAGCCCCTCCTCCCCAATGGCAGCGATTGCTTTTTCTAGTGTTGAATTCGCCCTGGTTTTCTTATAAGATAAAGACAAAGACGGTGCTGTGAGGCCTAAAATGGCCATAAAGATTGATATCAGCTTCATCTTGGCTACAAGAGGGTCGATATGCAGCGCAGAAATGTTTCTGGCCAAGGCCGTCAGGACATAGCTTTGGGAAGGATTGGGGTTGATCCCGAAGGGCGCCGTAGGTCAAAATTAAGCCTGGAGAATAAAGAGACATTTAGAAACCACCAACTTGTTTACTCCATCCTTAAAGATGACCCTTAGTAGCGTAATAGAAGTACGGCGGCCCCATGGTGGCGCAAGTTTGTGTCCTTGGCGCACCTGGTGGCCATAAACATGTTACATGGCAATCACTAGCGATGGATCAGATTTCTCTGAAAGACTCAATTTTGAATTGCTCATAGCCTATTATTTGTGCAACAGCTTGTTGGAGTAGGCAACATGAGAAATGGCCAGCTCAGGAGCCTTCGTCGTTTGGGTGCAGGATCTACTTTTCACTCTCAAAGCCTTGGCCGAGAGCTGTACTTGTCACTGTTCAAAGTATTTAGAACCTTCTCAGTCATAAAAATGCCATGTGCAAAGCCATTTGCTTATTTTTCTATTCTAGGTATCATCTGCTCCACTTACTGAGCAAGAAAGTTTCCAAGATAATCGGCCTTTCCAATAGGAACGCCCTTGGAACGTAAGATGGAGTAGCCAGTGACGATGTGGAAGAAGAAGTTTGTTTGTCCATGGTAGAGTGTAGCCTCCTTAACGGTGAGATGGAGGATCTTATCAGGCCGGGGGCTTTGAGGGGTCAGTGAAATCGTCACAGTTTATACTTTTGAGGCAGAACTTACAGTTCCACCTTGACATCCTCGCGTGAGTTAACATCCTCAGGCTTCACACTCTTCACAGCCTCAAGAGCCTTTTGAATTCGAGCATGCAGGTCGGCAATGGTCTTTTCGTTATCCTCGAAAAATGTGGGCTCAACGCCTGTCAAGCGGCCAATGGTTGTCTGAACAGCCCTGGTGGCAGTTTGCACTTGGAAGACGAGGGGGTTTTGATCATCTATGAGCCTGGCTTGGGGGAAGACTTCATCGGCGTTGAGGCCTTTTTCTTTGGCGTATTGCTCCGCTTTTGTGAGGACGTGGTCAAAGGTTTGTAGACCTTTGATAAAGGTAGGGATGATGAGGTCGTGCAGAGAGGTAGGCATTTTGACGGTGCGAATTGCGAACGCGAGGTGACGGACTTGAGTAGTGAAGAAGTGATTGATTAATGAATATGGAGTATTTATCTTACGATTAGGGATATCTAAGTCATTCATATATAATCCGATCCATTAATTGCGCATTTGTAATCCGGAATTGTGCGATTACCCCGACGAACATCATATGCCGACGAGCCGTTACCGGAGGAAAGCGGTGAGGCGTGAGCTGAGACAATTAGAGATATTAGTCAGATTTACTGAGTGCAATATTGATTACAAATGACGAATATTGTACGGTTGTGACTCTGTCAGTCATCACGACCCCAGTCGAATCTCCATGGCGCGACATGTCGTGATGTGGGATTTGGGCACGTCATCTGCAGGAACCTCACGCAATGACAGATTGCCCTGAGAGTTTTCCGACAATCTACGCGATAATAGTTGACGAATAAGCTTTATCTAAAATTTGTAGAATTGTGTCAGTAGTGAAGTGACAGTGCCAGGGCATGGAGATAAGATTTCAGGACGAAGCTACGTAAGGCCGCCGAAGACCTTTTCATTGGTTGTATTGAGTGGGATTGAACCTTGATGTTCTGTTGAGGCTTATCCGGGAGCTTAAACATGCACAATACAATGAGTACGAGGCCAGATTATATCGACTTTGCTATGTATTCTCGACTTTTTGTTGACAATACTTGTAAGACGCGAGGTGTAGGCATTAACTGTCAGGTTTATCAACTCACAATTACGCTTTCATCTGCTCTAGACATCACTGTCCTCTGACATCTTGTTGTTGATTACATGTTTATTAACTAGGGGACCCAGGAATCAATATCCTTTACTACACTTACCCTTTCTATATTTCTTTAACTCTCCCTAAGTGCTCGTAGACAAGGACTTTAGTAGTTTCTAAAGGCAGCAAATAGTAACAAGGTTACTCACTAGTCTTCATATTCTCAATTATCCAAAGTTATATCTGTAACATCCAATAATAACTCTTGGACGTGAAATTATGCCTGTCATACTACAAAACTCTTTAACAAGAATCAGACCTTGAATGAACAACTTGAACTTCTAGATGACTTGGCGGAAGCCGTTGGCTATAAGTATTGTTCTTACTTAGCCTTACAACCAGATCTCTCTTTTCTTTTCATATCATTGACAGATAAATTCAGCCGTAAGACACAATACCCATCGTCATGCTTTCTCACAGGGCCAATCCCAAGAAAACACCAATCGCAAAGAGTTTTATTACACTCACAAACACCCTATGCACTATATCAGAACAAAGATGCTACGACAAAGACGCACAAAGACGAGCACTATTAGCTATTGATACATGTCGCAGATTTCGCTTCGCCGAACTCACCCTCCAGGAACGTGCGGTCAAAAGAAGAGAGTCGAAATGTCTTAATGGCTCACAAACGGATATGGTGTCTCGGTTGCCAACAGAGATCTATGCCATGATAATCAAGCACCTCGTCAACGATAGGAGTGGAAAGTCCCCAGAGGAGATGGAATTACGAGCGCTTACTTTGACATCTCTGGCATCTACTTGTAGAATCTTCCAGATACTTTGCGAGAGGTACCTGTACACGAACCCCAGATCCCAACGATTATCGGAAAGTGTCGAATCACAGTGGCTTCTTCATTTCGCTCTGGCTGTTGAACCTCGCAGAGCTCATACTATCAGGTCACTGAGATGCGAATCCTGGCCACCTTGCTTCCAGTACGAAGCATGGTTAGAGACCCTCAGGCTATGTACCAACCTCACTCACCTTGAACTGGTTTGGACATACTCGACTCCCGAGAACATCGTAGAGCGGTTGGGTAACATGGTTGCTGCTTGTCCTAAGGTTAGTGAGTTCAGCTACGGTGGCTTGTGGACCTGGAATTTCTTTAATGAGTCTCGGGCTACGACTGTCGAGAAAACAGCAAAGTTTTCGCATCGATACACAAAATTTGCGAAACAGCTTTGCCACTTGGACATATCTGGGTCAATCAACTGCATCACAGAGATTCTTCACTTTGATTACCCAGATCTCAAGTCTCTCACTGTTGACATAGTGGACTGCGTAAAGGGAGATGAATTCTTTCAGGACCTGTCTTCTCATACTCCCAATTTAGAAAGACTGGAATTACATTGGGTCGAAGAACTGTCTCTAAATGACCTGCGAACGGGATTCAAAGCATGGGGGAAAACATTACGGTCTCTTGCTATCAACCACCCCATAATCAGGTATCTCAGTGACGGAATCCTGGTTCACATATTGCCCCATCTTCCAAGATTGGAGGAGCTTTGCATGGGTCCGCAACCGAGATTCTGTCTTTTGGATCTCCATGCTATAGCTCAGCCGGACGCTCCACGCCTGAAAGTGTTTCGATGGCGAGTGGATGAAGCGATGTTCCATGACCCATTGGCAAATTCAGAAACCGTCAACCAGGCCATCATTGATATCTTTACTACGCATTCCGAGACTCTCAACACCTTCATTATAGATCAAGAATTCGACTTTTGGAACTTTGGCACGGACATTTTCAAGCACCTCCAGAAGGCAAAGAATTTGGAGAACCTTCGGGTACCATTGCACGATATACCTACCAAAGAAGAGATCCAAGGTCTTATCACTGCATGTCCGAAGCTCGGAAAGCCAGACACAAGACTAGTGGTGGTTAGAGAGTTCTTGACTGAGTGCACCTTGAGGACCATAAACTACAAGGAGGATAATGTAGAGGTGGTAGAGGGTAGCTGGGGAAGTGTACGTCATCCTATGAGATGGTCATAGCTAGGCCAGCATCACAATGCGCGTTTGCATATATTAATGTTGTATCATTAGTTCGCAGTTCTAGCCTTAGATTCAATCCAACAGTATCGCGCTACACTTGCATATTATGCACCCAACACCGCTAAATAGGGAGACTGTTTAAACAGCCAATTATCAATAGCCTTGCAGATGGGCGATTGATATAAATATATACTCACAGCCTAAGAGGAACAAAGGACGGGGCGTCGCAGACCACATGTTGAATTAGACTCTAGAGAGGTCAACTGAGGGAATTCGGTCCTGTCTCAAGGTTTAGGTAATACAACCCTTCTCGAAGCTTGCTTGCCTGAGACGTCGAAATCCTGGCTATTACTAGCTCGGAAGTTAGAAAAATGAAGACAAACTTCGAGCCCTGTGCAAGAACATTCAAGCTGGTTCGTTAGAGGGCGTGCACCTCTGATGAGACTTTACAGCAAACCCCTTTTGCTTTCAATTTCGAAACGCAGACCAGATCCTTATACAAGTTGAAATATATAAATAAAGCAACGTGTCTTCTGCTACCCATCTCTCTCTACCTTTAAGACCTTATCCTTCAGACCCAAGCTTGAGCAACATCACTTTTGCGCAAATACTTGACCTACAAGCAAATCATTTCTGCCACCCCAGTTAGGTTCTCTCTGAAGAGAACTTAGTACTAAAACGCTATGTGGAAGAACGATCCACCAAAGATTGCGCCGCCTAGGCGCATTTTACAGAAGAAGAAGGGACCAAAGAGTCCACCTGAGAGCAAATTGGGGAAGAATAAGCCATCAAAGGGTCCACCTGAATGTAGATTGCAACAAAGCATTCAGGCATTAAGAATTATTGCAAAGCAAAGGCCCGATGACCCCGAGGCACAGCGTCGAGCTCAGGTCGCAACAGATCTGTATCTTGAGAGCTGGTCGCGCCAAAAGTTCCCGACCCCGGTCATCGCACACGACCCAGCAGAATCTCGGCGACAAACAAGTTGGGTTCCCAATCTCCCTAACGAGATTTACTATATGATTTTCGATTATATCATTGGTGAATATCCAACTTGTCCGCGGAGCAAAAGGAGGCGAGAAAAGACTTTGCTATCCTTGACCTGTTCATGTCGGTTGTTTCAAGGAATCCTCGAGACATACCTGTACAAACACCCACGAAGTAGCATGTTCGATGGGACTCCATCCATCTTGATGTTTCGGTTCTCTTTGACCATTGAGCCACGCCGGGGACCTCTCGTCCAGTCACTGTCTATCAACGTCAAATGCATGTCTAGCAACTCCCTTTGGCTCAAGATTGTCAAGCTATGTCCGAACCTCAGTCGCTTGGAGATAGTCGAGACCAACAGGGGGCTTTCTCGCTCCCACCTCGAATTTTTGGGAAAGCTCTTCTCTGACTGCCCAAATGTTACGAGGTTTAGTCTTGATGCAGGGACTTCTGACTCCGAAGTTAGCAAGGCGTATAAGACTAACAAAGGATTCTTGAGGTTCTGGAAACAGCTCACGCACGTCCAAGGACTTCCCCGTTCCAAGCCATCAGATATAATTTCGATCTCTAAGGGATGCCCCTCACTTCAACGACTGAGGATTGGCTCTTCTAGACATCTCGATCTGGGGAGTCTTTTGGACGCATCCAAGAGATGGGGCAAGACTTTAAGGACTCTTGATCTCGACTGGCGCACGACGACGAAAGCTTCTATTATCCCTCAACTCCTGGAACAACTACCGGTAGTCGAAGAGGTTTATCTGGGGCACCTATATGATATCTGGCCATCAATACTTGCGCTGTCTCGCCTAAGCCCACCACGACTCAAGCGCTTTAAAGGAGTGAGCCACCGCAAGTGTGACGCTGTTCACTCGCTTGAAGTTGAGACAGCTATATGCGACATGATTACCGCTCAAGGTGATACTCTGGAGAGCATCAGTATCACTGGCCAGCATGATCTGCACATCGGTGTTTTGGAGGCAATCAAAGGGGCAAAGAAATTGAAGTCTCTCGATTTAGAGGTCGGTCGACTTCTGACTGATGAGGAACGGGAAGATCTACAGGCATCATGTCCTAAACTGCGAGCTTCCGTTAAGCGTTATGGGGATAAGTCCCATGAAAAGAGAGACTCCGACTGGTCCTATGCGAACTGTGGTGGCTGGGGATTTATTCCTGATGAGTAGGATCAATACTGTTTAAACAGATAGTAGTAGTCTTGCAGATAGCAAAGCAATAGTAGAAAAGGCTCGCAATCGATCGTATGTATACTTGACCCATGATAATCCCAGGTGCAGCGTTTGAATTCCACTTACAGCAGTAGAGCTCTGACGTATATTTATGTGGCATCCCCAACAGTTCGTGCTTGCTGAGTATGTACTGGCAATTTTGATCCAGTCAAAGACATTAGTTACTCTGTACAATTTAGAGTTTCACTCAAAGCTTATGACGTATTAACGAGACATATCAAGCCAACACACAAAAGAAAGTTACAATTAACTTTAGCTTCTGGAGGCAATAGACACCAAGCCTCAATACCAATTAAAAATAGAATAATATGCTTTTTGAATGACTCATTCAGTAACCTTATTGGCTTTCATAATGAGCAAACCTTCGTTTTCGCCCATCTCCTCATGAGTGAATATAAATCTCAGCTCCTTACTGAAGAGCAAATTTTATTTCCTTTTTCCTATAAATACTGCTTCTGCCTTGGTTTTCGAGCTAAGAAGGCTTGTATAGAAGATACTTGCAGGTATTTGCCAGACAACATCACTTGGCTGGGCAACCTAGACTATACCTCCATCACAATAGGCACTGGCATAACCATTGAGAAGAGAAGTAGGTTTCAGGAAACGACATTCGACAGTATAATCAGCTTACAATGACGGCAGACAAGAACCTCGATCTTTACAAATCACGTGCCATCGCTTTCCCACTACTTGGAATCTCAGAACAAAGCCAGAAGACAAGATGGCAGACCGTCATGCTGAAGCCGCGGTTGGCATTCGCCACCAGGCCTCCAAGTCAACAGGGTCCCTAGACGTGTACTCGGGTTTCCAAACCTCCAGGCTTCCAACAGAGATATATCAAATGATCGTCGAACATATTGTCTTGCACTATGACAGTTGCAGCAACGATCAAAAAGCAATCCGCGCCAAGACTTTATTATCCCTAGCTCGTACTTCCACGACCCTCCAATGTCTGACCGAACCATATCTCTACTCCTTTCCAGAATACTCACGACTGGAAAGCTCTCGAGGCCTGGACCGGTTCCGGCTATCACTGGCGGTTAGTTCTCGTCGAGAAAACCTTGTCCGGGCTCTTGAAATCGAGTGGGGCCCTCAGATATCCTCTCAATTACTGGTTATAGACATAGCACGACGGTGCCCTAATTTACGTACTCTCATTTTGAATCCTCCTGAGACGGATTGGCAGGAGGATGAATTCAGCCAAACCTGTAATGATAACTTGGCTAACCTGTTCTCCGTCTGTCCCAAAGTCAGGAACCTGTGCCTGGCAACATATTTCCCAGAAGACTTTCCGATACCTGAACAGGACAGGCGGATTGAAGAGTTTGTCGGGCAGCTTTCTCATGTTGATTTGAGCGGTTCGGGATCCTGGGCCCAAAAGGCCATATTGCCTTATCTGTCACCGAATTTAATATCTTTCATGATGACATTCCCTGAAGACGATCTTACAGGCTTCCTCGAAATCCTAGGCCAACGCTGTCCAGTCTTGCAGAGACTGAGGCTTACGGGCTGGGGGATAACTCCAGAAGATCTGTCGACACTCTGCAAAGGCTTAGGTTCGACACTCAAATTGCTGTGCATTGACGACTTGAATTATGACGGAAGTGTCCTGAGCTTGTTCGTTCCCCACATGCAAGTCCTGGAGCATTTGATCTTGGGCACAAATTTCCCTCTTCAAGGCCAGGACATGGAGGTCATGTCCAGCCTATCATGTTTGAGAACATTTATCTCAGACGTTCGGAACGACAGCACCAGCAATTTATTTTTGGGTGAAGCGGATATCGACTTGAATCGCGCTGTGGCTAGCTTCCTCTCTGCGCACAGGATGACACTGGAGACGGTGTGGCTAGCTTCACTCCACAAATGGGACAGGGATGTCTTTGAGAACTTGAAGCTTGTGCCAAACCTGGGTTCCGTGGGTCTGTCGTTCATGGAAGGACTTGAGAGACAAGATATTGATGATCTTTTAAAGGCGTGCCCTAAGCTTCAAGAGGCATTAGATCTTGAAAATCGTCTTGATACGATGTTTAGTGGTGGGACTAAATCGCATGACCTGTCGATTGGGTATCATTACCATAAATGGTGGAAGGAAGATCCGCCCGGAACGGGATAGTGGTTGGGCAGTAGGGTTACGCCAACCTCAGCATAAGATATAAATTAAGGGGGATGAACTACGTGGAAGTCGCCGAGTATAGCAATGTTTCCATGTCTTGCATGAAACCGACATCTCAATAACAGCTCTTGCCAGAGCAACATGTATTTAATTTTCCTATTTTCTTACTCATAAAATATGCATTCTGCCTGAAATACTCTCCATTATACATACAGTTCTAGTTCATGATGGTAGCCTTGTCACTCTCCTCGAGGACATCATCCAGCATCTGGACGGTGGTGATTTCGCCCTTACAACTCCAATGAGCGCGCATCTTTCGCACAGAATCGTAAAGTCTTTCGGGCGAGACCGCGTCATAGTTGATGAAGTCAATTTTCATGCCATGGTCTTGGAGCCAGATGAGTAGGTAGATAATATCGCGGACGTCAGAGTTGAACTTCACCACAGACTGAGGGCGTGTGCTGCCAATGTACTGACATGAGCGCTTCATCTTGGTGAGAATAAGAACGCTAGGGTGGAGGATAGGTATCGATCCTGTGTAAAACCGGGTTAGATATAAAATAGACGGCGGGGAATAAAGCTATTAGGCAAATCCGCAGGTTAAATTAAAAACGCCGATTAGCCGGCTGACTAACTAACTGACTGACTGACTGACTGACTGACTGACTAGCCACAGGCTAAAGATTGGGTATCCCGATTGGGTATCCCTTGCTTGATGAGGCCCTCGGCATGGTCCCCAAAGGCAAGCCGGGTGCCGGCCTCAGGCCAAATAAGAAGAGGCAGAAGGTATGACTTACCATCTCCTGGGCGGAGGATCGAGAACCGGCGAGGCAAGCCGAGGGTGCCACGCGCAAGTGTCTCGACGGGTACACGCAAGTCCCAATGGTCAGGAACAAAAAACAGCTTGAGGTTCGAAACGATAAACCGCTGATCTTGAAGAAGCTGGAGAAGACGAGGTCGGAGCTCATTCGGCTTCACGTCGTCCATGGCGACCTCGACATCGATATCTAGAGTCTCACGGTCGCTGCCTAGTACATTCAAGGCAAAACCGCCGATGAAGGCATGTTCGATGCTCTGATCTGTGAGAATACGCGAGAAAGCTTGGGCTGCCTCCTTCATTTTGATGAGAGGGGGCGGCATATTCGTGGATGAGATGATAAAACTTCTAACTTTAGGATAGGATATCAGAATAACCTGGTCTAAAGATGGACTAAAATACAATGAATTTACCTGAACTTTGTGCAATTTAGGGCGAAGGTCCACAGATATTTTGCTTCTCATTTGTGTTCGCAGCCTAAAGCTTAACCTTTTAGGCGGCAGTCATCCTCATAGCTTCTTATTGTGATGGCCGCTTTATGGTGCAATCTCTAAGTCAGCAGCCATAGGTGTCACTTTCTGCAGAGATTTGTGTCTGAGAGCTTAACTGAAAATACAGAACTTACTTAGCTACCTTCATGCCTTCCCCTAGCATTTAAGTATCTCTCCTTTTCGTGATAAGGCGCGGGGCTTGAAAGGGGCCTCCCTGATAAGGGTGAGAGTTCAAAAGAGGCTTCAGCGCAGAAAATTATATGGGACGAATTTACTTTTCCTAAATCTCAGGCTTTGGCTTGGGTCAAAACGTTAGTCTACTTCTTGTCAGCAAATCGTCATACGACAGCTTCCCAGATACTAACTGAAGCATAATGTCTCTTGCCCACTCAGTCTCCTCCGTAAATTGCCATTGTTTTATGCTACTAAGCGCATTTTCCATCTCCAAGGCATCCTTCTCAGCCATTCTTTCTTTTTCAGCAGCATCTAGATGCTCCAAGTCCTCTGGTGTAGGCATGTAGTCCCCCTCATAGCTCATATCAAACAAGCTGTAGGCGATGATCCCTGACAGATCTGCATTGGCCATCGCACGAACCAAAGTTGGAATGTCCGCTCGTATAAGAATGCGCAAGTAGGCAGCGCAAAGAGCAGGCATGGGCACTGTCCATAGAGGACATGGCAGCGTGGCTGAATCAACAGGCACGAGCTCCTTTTGTTGAATGCCTGTCCAGGAAATGGGTACTAGTATGAATTTGTGACTTGACTCTCCAAATACATAGCGAAAGCCCTCGCCTGCGTGTTCAGCCATATAACTTGGGGGTCGGTCGTTGCCTTGCAAGCCGTTTGCTTCAACGATATGTCTCGCAGCCCTTATTTGCTCGTCGGGGATCAAGAAGAGTATATTCTGTGATCAAAGGTCAGCATTGTCAAATGATTTGTCACGTTGAGAACGTACTGCTTTGGATGCAAGGGGGTATCCCAAGCGCCGTAGTAGAGGGGTCTCCCATTCCACAAGAGTAATCTTATGCACTTTGAACTCGCTTAATACCTTGAGCACGCGATCATCAGTAACATACTCCATATGTTGTTTGCTGACGAAGGAATGTTATTGCGATGGTGAGATTTTGAGAAATAGTAGTGGGGGCACCCTATGGGTCACGTGCTTGACCAAACCTCTGCAACAAAAAACCAATTTGTTACTTTTGCTCAGTTGCCCAGATCCATCTCGCTGAGATGTGAAGATCGCTTATCATGAATGAATGAAGAGTACCTAGATAACGTCTGTTGATAACAGCTATAGCCGAGTAATCCCGGTCGATTAACCACGCTATTCCCCATCAAGAAAGTGATCCGTACCCCCCTCTCATCGAATGATTGACAGCGATCTCGCAATTGTATTTATCATCAAAGATTTTTTCGCCTCATTCTTTTTAAACTTGGCATTGTATTTTTACTCCAAAATGGCAAGTGACGAGACAACACCACTTCTCCCCCAAAAGGGGGAAGGTAAAGGACGAGTGAGAAATTGGTTATCTAGAGCTTTCAGTGTCGAGAATCGGATTTTGCTTGCGGGGTTTCTTATCACGTTATCGTTCAGTTTTACCCAAGTTCCGTGAGTACTTTTTGTGAATTGGGAGACGAAAAGCTAATGGCTTGTAGATTGTTTTATGTCTTTCATTTAATGACGTGTGATTCGTTTTATGAGACGCATCCTCCTTATGATGGTCCGGGCGATAGGTGCAGTCGGGACGAGATTGCGGCTGGAACGGCAACCCAATACAGTATCCTTGGCATGTCTACTACATTTTGCGGTAAGTCTAGTCAATTGCAATTCGAATTCGGATGCGATACTGACTCTTTTCAGGCACGTTGAACCTTTTTGTCGCGGGCTGGACATCGAAAAGGTTTGGCCCCCGAGCAGCACTTTTGTGTCAGATCCTCATCCCGGCAGCTCGCGTGGTCACACAAATCTTGGGTGTCGTGGCGGGTGGAGAAAAGGGAATGATCATCATTCAAGCGACTCAATTGATCACAGTTCTTGGCGGGCCAGCTGGGTACATGTAAGTCAGCCCTGAACTCACGGTCCTCAACTGCTAACTTTGGCTTCAGCCTTGTTGTCAACGTCATCGCTGGAGAAGTTGTCGAACCCATCAGACGAACAGCAGTATTTGGACAGCTACAAGGTGCCATCATGTTGGGCCAGGCGATTGGTTACTTAAGTGGTGGTATGATCGGTGACGCGATTGATATCCGAGCTCCTTTTGACGTTGCGTTCATCTCCTTCATCCTCGCGGCTGTCTACGTCTGGTGCGCTTTACCATATATCTCACCCGACTCGATGTCCAATGGCGGAAAGAATGGCCAAAAAGGTGTCTCTGGTTTCCTCGCACCGCTCAGAATCCTCACACCCCAGAAATTACGCCTCGCCGACGGAACAGTCAAGAAGCATTTCGGCGTCATCTTCCTCTGCAGCGGCATATTCGTGTCTGTTCTCGCAACAGGTTACGCGCCTCTCCTCATTCAGATGTATGCGACAGCAGCGTTCAACTTTAGCCAGGGCGATAACGGCTGGCTCATGTCTGAGTTTGCGTTTATGCGGAGCTTTTTTCTGATTCTGTTGTTCCCCAAGATCATCGCTTGGGGACGAGGCCGTGTCATCAGATCTGGACCGACCAGCGATGACGAGGCAGAACCGGGGCATATTCCAACGGAGGCTGGGGAGTTTGATGCGACGTTGGGAGAGCAGGCTGATCATGAGCCGTACGAGGCAGTCGGCCGCAGCAAAGAAGACGAGGGATGTCTCTTTGATCTTGTCTTCCTCAGATGGAGTTTGTTAGTCGATGGTCTGCTTACCACAGTTGCCGCCTTTGCGACAAAACCTTGGCATATCTACCTCGGTACGTTTTTGCAACCCCCTACTAAACCTTGCTCTGACAGAACAGCTGCCTTTCTTCTCCCATTCGGCTCCGGATCAGCTCCAGCAGCAAAAGGTGTCATCACACAGATGTGTCCCGACTCGCAACGCGCCGATGCTCTCAACGCCGTTACCCTGGTCGAGAATGTAGCACGACTAGCTACGCAGGGCTTGTTTGGCTTCATCTTTGCCAGTTTGGCCGCTGTTGGCAAAGCTTATGCAACTTTTTTCTGCAATGCGGTGAGTTACTCTTGTCCAAGATCTCAGTCAATGCAACTAATCAGGCGATAGGCCATTGCCTTATTGGCCATGGCGGTTCTCAAATTCTCCAACTTCCCGCCACTGGGAAGCACACTGATTGAGAAGCATGAAGAGCAGGACGAGGTTCAAAACGAGGGCAGTGAAGGGGAGCCTCTCCTGAACGACAGAGACTGAACCTCCAAAGGTACTTCGCAGATACTGAAATCATAGGGGACGGAAAGGATCATGAGAAGTAACTACAAAATTGACACAATGAAATTTAGATGCATAGTTGAACGGCGTTTAATGGGCACGATAAAGGTTGAACTAGATTGGCTTGAGATGGGCTGAATAGACATAAATTCCTTCTGAAAAGAGCTATGTGCATTCTTTGAAGTATTTCCCTTTTGTAAGACGTGCCCAAGTATGAATCCCTCTGCATGAGGTTGGCGACGACGAAGGAATTCTGTGTCCTCTCGGTCTTCAGCGTTCATCCGAAGACCGTCTACAAAGTAGTCCAACGTGCGTTTCAGCTCTTTGTTTACTACCCAAATTGACTTGTCCCAATCAGGAGCCAGTAATCGCTTTGCTGTCGTCCAAGCCAGTGTCTCTTTCGCTTCGGTCGCCGTCCGTCTGTCGTTCAGCTTCGGCTTCAGCCATGGCCGCTATTTCTCGTCTGGTCGGGGGTCTCGGGGGCAAGGAAGACTGAGCAACAGCTTTGAAGATCGGAACCCAATCAGGCAGACGCTTCCCTGACGGTTGTATCTCAGCGTCTCTGACGACTATCATGAGAAGTACTCGGAGCGTAAGGTGTGCATCATTTCCCGCTACGTGAAGTTGCGAGTATGGAATCTCAAACTCCTCCAGCAGCTGCTTCAGACTGTATCTGTACCAAAGCTGTAGTGGAAACTGAGCTGCCTTGACAGTGTCGATAATGAAGACGGGTTCAAGCTTTATGTTCAGCAGTGAGAGCAGTGAGAACTCCTGCTCTCCCCCGTGAACCACAAGAACATAAGGCTTTCGAGTGAGCCGTTCAAGCACAGCTCGTACATCTGATGGCTTAATCGGCCTCGCCTTTCCAAATAGAAAGTGGTAGTTTTTCCAGTGGAATGCATTCTTGTAGCCAAACACTAGATGGTGAGATTTTATGACACCAGATGCCAAGTTGCCGCCTTGCGTACATTTGCCGTGTAGGTGTTGTAGAGATTGAGCTTTTAGGAAGGACAAGCCAATCTCAACTCGTTGTATTACACCATTTTCCACTCTGAAATGATCAACATCGATGCTGAGAAATCCTAGGTCCTTGATGTCGGAATTAAGCCTACGTGGTGCAGATGTCTGGGGTATGTCGGGCCAGCTCATGCCGTTGGCTAGTTGAGCGTTACGGCAATAGCCAAAAATCCATCGGAGCATTACTGTCTCGTCTCTGAGGATGCCTTTGTGGGCTGGCTCGGCCGGGGAGCTCTCCGTGGAATCCATGCTTTGTTAGGACTGGAGGTGGGGTCGAGGTCCCCACTATCGGATGGAAATTGAATGATCAACCAGCCGCCGATAGAGTACGATTGGGCTCAGTGCGGCGAGAAACGGATCTTCTGTGAGCCTCGTGTGGGGGCTGTATTGAGGGAGAGAATTTTTTACTTGAGATTCTGAAGGTCTTGAAGTGCTTGGGTTCGACAGATAGCCCATCAGAGAAATGTACTGTGTAGGTAGCACATAAATGAACGTGCATGGTTGGCTTTGCTGATGTGTCCACAAATTGGAAGCCTGCGGGGCCTACAGGGTTAAAGGCGCATGACGGCACTGCTTCGCATGATTGGCTGGCAGCTTACCTGTGCGTGGGTCTGACAGCCGCAAACTGCATATAAATACGCTCCCCCGTGCCCATCACCTGCGCCAAAAAAAACTTCTTGCCTACTACCAACCCCCGACGCCAGCTTGTCAAGTGACAATGCCACGACTGCAATTGCGCAACATCGCTTGTAGGCTTCCCCATTGACATCAATTAATCACCGTTTACTTGCCCACTCTGTTGCTAATCCAGACGATAGTGTTATGTCGGGCGTTCGACACATCGCATACGACAACGGCAGCGTGATCGTAGCCCAAGGGTATATAAGTTGTAAACTCTCAACATTTTTCCGACGATCGGGGTGAAGTCGCTGGTGTCCTGTGGGCCCGGAATCCCAGAGGGGCGTTGACCAACGGTCGGCTGGCTATTGCCTCCTTCCCATTAATCCGCCCTACTCGAGGTTAGAGGTCCGTAGGCTGACTAGGTGGCGCCAACACAGGACGGTGCAGCTGGTAGCAAGCATCATTAGCTTGTCGCTGGTGGATCTTGGTTCGATTCCCGGAGCTTCCCCTGATTGTCAACCACATACGACCACAGCCGCTTGGAAAACTCAGGATCCCGTCCGATCTCCCATGATAAGCCAGCGAGCGCCAAATAAGTAGCTCTTTCGGTGACGGAGGGCGAAAGCTTGGTGTTGTATGTTTTTTTTAAATTAATTGTATAGTTTTTCCAATGTGTTGCGCATCATGCCATGCTTCTGATTCTTCATTTTGTCTTATGTTACAATGTGTATCATGGTGTTGACGGGGTGTGTGCTGTGCTTGATGTTGTACTGATTGGTATGGTGCGCTGTGATTATTTGGCAAGAGCGCGTCTTCACTTTGTACCTTTTTGCCGCGCACAGACCACTTCCACGGTCGCGTTGGACGCGAGGTACTTCGCTTGGCTGCCCATTTGAGAATGCCGTTTGGTCGAGTGGGAATGGGAATGGTTACTTGTAAAGTGCTTTAGTTCGAACTCTGCTTAATATATAGTAAATTTTCTTTTTACTAGTATTTGTCACGTCGTGACTATGGTCCTCTATGAGACAGGGATGAACCTGTTTGTCTAAACCTTTTTAATCCATTGTCCCCTAGTTAACGCCTGTCTTGACATGATTGCAAATGCGGCACCGGCCAGGATTGTAACACCGCAAAAGATAATTAATCCTGAGAAACTTCCATTCTCTGCGCTGACGATGGCTCCAGCAACTGGACTACCAATAAGGACGCCAATGGCGGAAACACCATAGAGTGCGCCGCTACGGGTTCCGATGCTGCGAACATCAGAGAAGCTAGCAACCATAGCTGGTACAATTGACAAAGTGCAGCCGGACGCGAAACCATACAGAGCTGCATATGCAATGACCGAAGCTGTAGAGTGCGCTGTTAGCCACACCGTAAGAGTGAAGATGCCTCCCAGTAAGGTCAATGGGATCATAACGTTGAAGACACCAATGCGATCGCCGAAGTATGCGGGAACAAGACGGCCGAAGGTGCTTGCGGTTTGTCAGTTGAATTCAAGGGACATATACCAAGGTAAGTGACTTACGAAGCCGCATTGACGATAGAGACCAGATATTGAGCCAAGCTGTCTGATACACCAAGTTCCTTCGCCTGGACAATGATGAAGTTGAACGGCAAAAAGGAGCCAAGGTAAAGCATGAATCCGGCGACGGTCAACAAAAGGAATGGCATTTCCTTGAACGGCGTGATGAAGTCTTGGATGTCAAACTTTCTTCTCGGCGGCGGCAGTCTTGACTTGATGGTAATATTGGCGATAACAAGTAGTCCCAGGAAAAGGAATGCCACGGATCGCATCGCCCAGCCGAAGCCAACTCGTACAACAAGCTTATTCACCATGATCGGCAGGACGACACCACCGAGACTGGATCCAGCAGTGATGATTCCGAAGGCGATAGCGCGGTGACGCTTGAACCATGTTCCAGCAGCGGCGATAGCTAGATATCGTAAGTGATGTCCTTGAAGGTCTAGAGACGGACACTTACGTGCGTAGAAGAGGAATGAGCAGCCCAGTGCACTGCAAATACTTTGAGATAGAATTATCTGATAATACTTCTTTGACAGGGATGTCATCATAAGACCGAAGACGTGTAGAAATGAACCGATGAGAATGGGAATACGAGGGCCGTAATTATCTGTCATGTAGCCAACAACTGGACCCTGTGAGATGTTAGTGAGATCTGACAATTAGCAGAGGCAAGACGTACCCAGAAAAACAACATAAATGACTCGATGGATGATATCCATGCTACATCGCTAGAAGAGTACGATTTGAGTTGATTCTGCTCATAGTAATCTTGAAATATGCCGATACCTAATCCTTTGTTAGCTTCCCCTCCACTAACAATGAGATGACCGTCACGCACAGTTAATCCACCCAAAACTAGCAAATACAGCGAAAAAGCCTCCAGTAACAACTAGCCAAGCTTGGTACCCTCCATCAGGCGGAGGACCGAAATCTGGTGCTGACGTCCCTTCTTGCTGGGAGGGGGCTTTTTCGCTATACGGCTCGATTTGGGAAGGGCGATCATCGTCAGAGGCGGGGGAAGAGAGGGATTGATGACGACTTGGTTCTGATGCGGCCATTGCTGCGTTTTGAGGGCTGGATGCCAAATGTGAGGTGTTCTGAGGTGAGAGAACAGCGGCTTGGTGTGAGAAATAGGCTACATGTTAAGATCGGATATTATATAGCTGTTTCAATTCTCAATGATCTACATCATGCTCGTTATCTTACAAATTCGACCCTTGGCCGATTCTCGCGAGATGGTTCCGAATATGGGATAGCTTCATCGCAGAATGTTCGGCCTCAACGCTAAGCTTTGATCCCTGTCGGTTATCTCGAAGGATGATGCCGAATACAGTTTAGCTTCTCAGCTTCTAACCCTTGGGTACCCGCTAAAACGCGAGCTGACATCTCTTCGCTGCGTTGCCTTCCAGTCCCTTAAACATTCCCTTCAAACCACGTTATAAGCCATTTCTGTAAGAGATATCCCTGTCGAGGCTCTCGAGGTATGGTACTACATATAGCCTAGCGCATCCCTCAAACGAAAACTTTGAGATCATGGTCTCTGTTTAACATTATTGATAAGCATGGTTGGTGTTTCCAGATCCAAGGCATGCGCCGATTGTAAACGACGTCGCGTCAAGGTCTGAAGACTCACTTCCCTTTCAACAGCTATTCATTACTAATTCTTTTCAGTGCGACCTGACGTCGCCTCGGTGTCAGCGTTGCACCAAGGCCGGTATTACCTGTCGAGGAGTCCGTAATCAACCTACCATTTGGGTCCATCGAACTCCGACACAGCCCAACATTTCCGCTCTCTCAGTCATACAATCCCAGCAGCAGACCAACTGGTTGAGCTTGCTACAGCGGATGCGTTGCCAAATAAACTCGAAAGAAGCATACGATGTGCCGAACTTTCGGTCACAAGCGCTTTCAATCGCAGTCACCATTTACTTTCCGCAAGGAAGGTATACAACGAGTGAAGAGGATCACAGTTCGACCCCATCTTCATGGCTAAAAGCTGTGTGTAATATGGAAGGCCCTAGTGAGGCTCTAGACTACTCACTTGTTGCATTTGTTGCGATCCAGATTAGGCTGTCTGGTGAAGTGGGCGTTTCTTATGACGAGGCCATTGAGCTTTACAACCATGCACTGTCCAAGGTCATCCATGTTCTTGACTGCCCTTGCATTGGGAATAATGACGAGAGTCTTGCTGCCATTGTAATTCTTTCTACGTGTGAGGTAAGTCAAAGATACTTGGCATGTAGTGAGTCTCACTGACCATAACAGCTTTTCCTGTTCCACGCAAGCACAAGCTGGAACGCCCACGCGCAAGGCGTATCCGAGATTCTTCGCCACCGAGTTGTACCTGACACGAACACTTCAAGCTGGAATGACTTGTGCCGACGTCTCTGCGTGATCTGTGTAGGGCCACTTCTCTGAGCAACCCCCGAGTATATGCTGACTATCGCAGGTCATCCAAGCCCTATCGCAAAAGAAGCCTCTGAACCTTGAACCCAGTCTTTGGCGGAAGCACATTGGCCCGTGGGCTGCCCCAGAGTCCTTCGGTGCAATGCTTGACATGAGCATCAATATACCTTCAGTCATGGCGGAAGCTCACACTTTGGCTTTGAGCAACGAAAAACATCGTGAGAAAGTACTCAGATATGTCAATCTGCTGACTGAAAAGTTCCGTCTTCTTGAGGACTGGCGAGCCCTTGTGCATCGGAATATTGCGGCACGCAACCAAACGCCGCTATTCTGGACTGTCCCTTCTACGGCCAGCAATCCAGCAGACGATGGATATCCAGATAAGCTATTTCCGTTCGCTCTGGTCTTCTCTTCTGTGGAGGCAGCTAGTCCATGGATCCTCGGCTCCAGCATCATGTTGGACATCCTTGAAACCATCTTGCTTCTTCGCGGAAAAGTTGGAAGCTCGGATGCCTCATTGTCTCTTGGCGAACCCCTCGATGGCTATAAAGAGAAAAGCTCGCCGAATCAATCAGACGCTGACCGTATTGCGCGTATGCTTTGTCAAAGTATTGAGTATTGCTATCGGAGTGAGAATGGTACATTCGGTCCGCAAATTACATGTAATGCTCAAACCACTATACTGGGATACTTTGCGGGTCGAGGTATGAAGAGGGAACTTGAGTGGTGTCGAGCGATCAAGTACATGAAGGGGCCGGGCACGAGTTTTGGGATTGACTTGATGCAGTTCAAGCCGCCGCCTGAATTTTAGGTGCTGGATTGATGGGAGATGTAAGTGTATGCTATACGAGGGTCGAGATAGAAGATACAGACAAATTTACATCCCTACTCCAAGGGGGAAATGGAGTAATTTAAAGAGATGTAGGTAAGCAAGGCAAAGGAGCAGCTGTCCCAGCACCACCGAAATCCCCACGACAGTCTCGACAGTGAAAAAAAGAATAATATTAGGTAGACATGCAAAAGGAAAACCAATTGCCCCGTACTGGAATCGAACCAGTGATCTTATCATTTCGTGAGGGTACTAGTGATACGCTTTACCACTGAGCCAACGGGGCTGAACCTAATTGGTTAGAATGGCCTTCCAGAGTAGTGGTTATGAATTCGAGGACAAAGAGACGACATTGTCAGTTCCATCATTCGTCGAACATCTATTGACATCGTCTTGACGACTTCTATTTAGTCAATCTAGAGTACTCTCTTACAAATGGCGTGTAGTGATGGCATCAATTGCAATAACAGGTTTGGCCATACATTCTTCATGCACTCATGTTCACCTCATCTCCAGAGCCAGCCTTGACGCCAGGCTCAACATCCATAACATCTTTGTTATGTGCAGAAGCAGTAACAAGTCCAGGTTGATTCTCCTTCAGTTCCTTGAACTTCTTCTCAGCGTCCCAAACCCAAGGTGTGTCAGCCGCGAAAAGAAGATCCATCTCTTCGAGCGTGCGCTGGTTACTCTCGGGGTAAAATGCCCAAACCATAGGAATGGCGATGATATTGCAGGCCCCAAAGATGTGAAGCGTGTTTTCGCCAATGGCTGAAAACATGACGGGACATAGAAGAGTCAACCATCCGTTGCCGATGGACCAGCCAAAAACACCGAACGCATTTCCCTTGGCTCGAACTTGCAGTGGGAAGATTTCAGCAGGGTAGAGCCAAGGAACTGTTAGCCAGGTAGCTCCGAAGACGGAAGTAAAGATGAACACGAAGGAAGCTGCTGCTGCACCGTACGAGCTAGCTTTGTCAAGATCACCGGCATTTCGCGCCTCTTGACCAAGTTTCGAGAATCCAGCGGCGAGAAACATGGCTATTCCTTGACCTACAGCACCCCAGTAAAGAGTCCATCTTCTACCGATGCGATCGAGTGTATAGACGCAGATGAGCGTGGCAAACATGTAGAAGATGTTGTTGAGACCACTGATCCATTGGGATTTACGTGTGTCAAACCCAGCTATCCTGAAAATTGTAGGGGCGTACACTGTCACGCCGGCGATGCCGACCCATTCTTGCATGATTTGGAGCTGGGCCTGTTAGTTACGCCATGGGATAGTAGCATGTGGACTTACCCAGATGACTAGCTGAACGCGGCGACCAGTATGAAGTTCACCTGATCCAATACCGAAAAACATGTGCAAATAAGAGTTCTTGGAAGACTCCTTGTTCTCAAGCTGAACGATGTTCTTGATGTCGGTGTACTCAGCGTGAGCGCGGGAAAGATCCGCTTCACTTGACCCACGTAGACGTCGAAGAATGTACTGAGCTTCATCGTCTCGACCAACTTTGACAAGCCAGCGAGGCGACTCGGGGAAGAACCAGACGCATCCTAGCAAGACAAGGAGAGGCAGGATCTGGAAGGCGATGGGGAAACGCCATCCGAGCTCGGAGTTATTATTGTCAATGTACGAGAGGCCGAACTCCAACCAGTAGGCCACCACCACACCGAAGATATTGAGGGTGAACTCGATTGCGATGAATTGGCCTCTGGAGGTATGTTCAGCTGTCTCGGTAGCCCATACTGGTACAATGGCGTTGAGAATGCCGGTTCCTAGACCCTACTGTCAGTAACCCCGTGAAAGATTGGGCGTCCGCCTTGGTAGAGGCGCATTACCTATGCCGTTGACTGCGCGCGAGCAGATCATCCAGTCGTGGTTTTGAGCGGAGCATTGCAGCGCTGCACCAACAATAGCCCATGCCGCACCAATAGCGATAGTCTTGATACGGCCAACTTTATCTCCTACCCAGCCTCCAAAGAGACAGCCAAAGAGAGTTCCGAGATAGTAAACTGAGACGATGCCGCCTTGGAGAAGACTATCGGTAATGACTGGTTCACCGGTCTTTTCGTCGACGTAGCCAAAGCCCATCAGGTCGATATAATGTTTAGAGTTGTTGACACCGCCCATCATTCCCTGGTCATATCTGAAGTCGTTAGCGAAAAGACTGAACCATTGAAGTAGGGCAAGATGATGAGGTCATACCCAAAGAAGAAGATCGACAGAGCAGCGACACAATTAATGGCGATGAGAAGCTGACGCTTCTCAAAGTGATTTGCAACGTTAAAACCTGGAAGGCGCTCCATGGTTGCTATTTGGCATTGAGCTTGGATGCTGAGAATTTGACGATGATGTCGTGGGCAGGTGTTGCATTTATACTTGCTGCAAGTGACCTGGTTGTGTGGAGGATGAGACGTGAGATCCACATCGGATAACCCTATTTGCTCATTATGAGAGCGTTTCAATTAGCGTGGTTACTTTGGGCGAAGGGCGGAGACATGGCCGTTAGTCAAGTTGTTTCCGTGAGGCTCGATCAAAACATGGTCCTGATATCAGCACAATACAAGATACGAGGCAGATCACTCTTCCTGCTTCCCCATGAAGCCAAACAAATTTTATCTCATCCTGTCTTCTCCATATATGAAGTTAACCGTGCTCTTTTCCTTCGCAATGACAGATCTTCAATGAACTTCCTACCATTCCATCTCAAAACGCAGAGTCATCGACAACTGTTGCCCCAGGTTGAGAATTGGAGGTGGTGGAGACATTTTGGACTCCCCCATGTTTCGTTTATGCGCTCCAATCAACAGCCCTCATTCAGAGCTTTTACTGGGTCTAAGCGGAGATTTCCTGGAGTTGAGTGGTAATTCCCACGTTTTATTCTCGTGACAGGGATCTTTCAGCGACAGGCAGCAGTTTAAACAAACATCGGCATGCGGCTCCGATGCTTTTCATGTTGCGTTAGGACCTCAAAGTCTTGACATCGAGTGATTTTCGCATCTGTCGTGTGATCTGTTGTTGCAATAGAGATACATACATACACCTGCGGAGTGTCCGCTTTTCCTCTGGCGGCTTCTCAAAGTTGGGGTATCCAGGTTAAGTGAGTGTCAGCAGAGGGATGATCAGTGGAGTCTTTCCGCTGAAGGTTCTCTAAGAGAAAATTGTTTGCCGATGTGCCGGGCAATGCCGCTATGACATCGTTCCTTAATTCAGCTGGGAATAGGGTAAAAGCGTGGAGCTTGTGTTGGAGCAACCAAGAATTCAGCTTGCTTGGCCGATCAAATCGTTGCTGATGGCTGGGATTGTCTCGGGGATAATTCCGCGGCATGTTCACAGCGTGGTTTGCTCGGCCAGAACAGCGGAACGAGGGGTGCGGAGTTTCCAGATGAGGTATCATGGGCAATGTTCAGCAATACGTGCAAGGTGAACGCCATGGTTCAAATCTTCTTGTTCCCTGGTCGCGAGACGTCACTCTCCTGAACGGTCGAATGATTAGCCCTCAGCCGGTCGCGGATCAAGGTTTCAGGGATAAATCCGCTAAGTGAGGTCAAGCCGTCAAGTTACTTCGGTATCAAAAGCCGACAGGCAACAATACCCATCCGAAAAATGCGGGATCTCTCACCGGTAAGTAAGTATGAAGCGCGACGAGCATCTACCTCTCACCAAGATTGCCCTTTCCTCTCGAAGAGCCAGCGATCGGGGTTTGCACCGGTAGTTGATCGTGTACAGGGGTCTCAGCGGCTTCCCCAATATGGTTAGTGCGCTCTTTGTCCCTGTTTTGGGGTACAACAGGGCGATCATCAGAGTCATGGGTCGGCATCCCAGCTACAGTATTGCCTACCCGGTGGAGGAGCATTAAATCAGCCGAATTACAGCATATGGCAGATAAAACAACAAATTGTCCTTGGTTATAGTAGCACAAATGTCTAATCACATTTTCAAGAACTTTACTGTTCTTTTATACGACCATTTTTACCATAGAACACGTTGTTTCACTCCCGGCAACTCATTTCCCTGAAGACCATTAAAACTAATCAGCGAAATACAGCTTATCCAAAACGACAGCATCCCAACAAATAGATCATCATTTAGTTGACAGATGCAGTTTTAGAGTTGGCGGTTTTGGATCCAGTATCAGAAGAGATGTCACCGGTTTCCTCGGACAAAAACTGGGTAGGGGCTTCAGCTTGAGGACTGTCAATTGTTAGCTGGTGTTTCATGTCAGAGATCATATCTACTTACTCCCGATGCTTCAGCCATAGGTGAAGCGCGTGCGTTGCAATGAGCAGGCCAATGGCACATCCCAGGGCAAATGGGTAGCCCTTTGGGAAACGAGGTCCTTCGACAGTTGGGAAGACAAGCAAAGGGGTCCAAGCTGTCGTCGACTGAGAGATGGCATTGATCAATACCAATGTGAACGATCTTTCAGCTGGAGATGCTCGAAGTTGAGTATTCACCCAGCCGTGAAGAACACTTGACAGCGCGACTGATGCGTAAATGGTCGAATATGCAAACCAAAGAGCTGATTCGGGGACGTTCCAGATGGTGAGGATGATAAGTCCAAGGGCGTTCCAGACAGTCGAGACAGTGATAGCCCACGCCGGCCCCAGCACAAGATCTGAAGCAAAGCAAACGAAGAGGGTGTAAAAGATTCCCAAGGCTGGTGCGATGGTACCCAACTCGTTGACCTTGGCCTTTGAATAGCGATTCAGGCTTTTAATCCACAAGAGAAAAGAGCCAGAGCTACTGTGAGTTCCAGCGTTCCAGAATAAAACATCGACAAGAATGATACCCCAGAATTGTGGTGACAGGACGACCTTCTTCAGGTGTCCTAGCTTCATCTTTCCATGACTGCTGTGACCGGCTCGTTTGAGTCGCTGCTCACCAACATCGATATCATGCTGATTCAGAACGCGTCGATTAGGCTGATCAGGCGTTCCCGGGATGACAAAGTATCCTGCGATGCCAACTGGAATAGTGATCAACGCGCAGATAATATACATCCAGCGCCAACCCTCCAATCCATTCACACCATCGAGTCGAGCTGAAGCGCCAGCCTGAATGAGGCCGGCAGTAAGTGTTCCAAGAGACAGACCGACGTAGAAGATGCCGCCACGGCGAGCAATTTCGTTGCCTCTGTACCATGAACCAAAGAGGTAATGCATAGTTGGGAAGAAAGCTGCTTCAAACCATCCGACGAGAAATCTGTAAGCTGCCAGTTCGGCGAAGCTATTGACTCGGTATTGGAGAAGTGTGAAGACTCCCCAGCAGACATCCAAGCCAGGGATCAACCAGTGAATGGGGACGTAGGTGAGGAGGAAGAAGAAAGGGATCTGGCCAAGGACGGCGCCAATGATGTAGAAAGTTTGTAGTTGAACTAGTTCATTGCCTTTGAAGCCCAGGTCCTCTTTAAGGCCCGCAACGTACGCATTGTCTTGAAGGTGTTAGCAAACAGAAACTGGAATGAGGAGGGAATGCTTGGAGACATACTCAGGTTGGACTGATCAATGTACTTCACCCAGTAAGCTATCACAGCATACGGAACGATAAGAAGATCAAGTTTAATAATGAACTTGCGTTCCTCAGGTGTATCTGTGTCAGAGTACCACTGGATATGATACCACTTCTTTTGTTTAGCGACAGACATTGTGATGGATGTGCAGATGAAGGATCATGCAGGATAGTTGGAGCGATGGGCCAGGGGCTTTAAAGCATATGCGAACGCAAGCAAGGGTCCGAAAATTGGGATCTCAAGAGACTAGATGCGTTCTTTATCGGGCTGGGTGACACTAGACGTGGGTGCCATGTGCACATTGAGAGATAGTGCTTGCTTGGCGTATTGCATGATTTGACAACACTTTGATGCAACGACCGACTTCGGGGGACATCAGATCTAGATACCGACACCAGGTCAAGAATTCATCTTCGATTTTATGTATTGGAGATGCTAGAAAACCCGCTCTTTTCGCTCATCTGTTCTCTGATTGTCAGCGGTTCGAGTTCTCAGCTCGCTTCTGTAGACATCTGTAGATCTGCAGTCTCAAGTTCTTGGATTTATGCAATGGAATCTTCGGACCAATCAAATAACCCTACCGGACCAATGGCGATATCGAGAATTACTTATTTGGGGCAAAAATGCCTGTCGAGTTCGTTATCGTGGTGCAAATATGCTCTCAGACGCGGGGCGAATTGCGTGCTCTCCATGTCGCCATTTCATCCCTGTGCAACGTTTCGCCGCGGGTTGAGGCAATTGGCGCCATCGAAGACTATTGATATAATAAGTTAGCAGAGTTATATGAATATGGGACTTGGGAATATGAGTTGTTGGAGGTGAGTAGTTGCGTGGAATTGAACGCGTTGGTGGAGATGCTGTCCTGTGAGAATACTGATTTCGGCGCGACTGACATTTTTCGAAGCACTCACAAGCTATAGCCTACAGGCTCTGTGCGCGTGGATAAGAGATACAGGCGGGCTTGGACGTCGGCGCCTCTGGTCTGGCAATGGTTGATCTCAACTGCAATACGAAATGGAAGAGATCGAAGATGTGAGTGAGCCCGGCAACAAAACAAGCGGCAGAAGAGTTAACGAGATTGAAGAGCACCAGCGTTCGCAGCGCTATCGTGAGGGGCTCTACGAAGCTTAGTCACTTGAAGGTAATATCCAACGAGAGTCCAAAGTCTGTGGTCCGTTTCTTGGCAGCAAGTTTTGACCAGCCTCGTTGGTCACTGGGTGACAGCTGCACGGATCCAAGACGTACGAGCGCTGCCACTGAAAGGACACGCCCTGGGGAAAGGTTATATACCAAAGTCACATTGTACCCTTCAGCGAAGAGTGGTCGAGTGGTATCTACCTATGAAACTATAGAACCTAAAATCCGCTCCTAAAAAACCTTCCTCCCTCGGCCACTCTTCGTTTTTTGCTCGCGGGTTCGAATCCAGCTCCCAAAACAAATTATATTTTGGCACCGGGACTATCGCATGGCCCAACAGCTCCAGATGATCCCCTCAAGCTCAATCATGTACCTAATCGCTGGGAGTGGAAGTCGATTGACGACCGCATATGATCTATCGCTCGACCATGTTGAAAGTCGAGACCGTCGAGTTTTTGGAGACACGAATCTGCATACAACGTCAAAATCTTGTTGAAGGAGCTCAAAAAGTCTCATCCACTTACCACGTTGCCGCAATAGGGACAGGAGTGGCCAGGAATGACCCAAACTTCCTTCTCAGTCGTAGTGCATCTAGGGCACAGGACACCAGGCATTTGTCTGATGTCTCGGGAAGAATCATAAGATATTCCAGGGTCCCTACCAGGCATATTGGGGTTGTTCAGGCGATGTGGGTTTGGCTCTTTTGGTGTAGAGTGGTGATGGAGAGTGTTCAGGGAATTGTGTGAATAAAGGAGAGTTGCAGGTTTGAGATAGGGAAGACGAACATGATGGGATGCCAAAGGGCATTTATGTTCATCCAAACTGGTCATGTTGGAAATGCCAGTGGGAAATGTTACACTGGTATTCACTGAATTGGTGCTTAATTGGTCAATGAATCAGATGGTTCCGTCTCTTGTTCAGGCACTACACTGTATGAGATAGCAGTGGCAGTACTCCTACCGAGACGAATCATGGTGTGATGCAATATTAGATAGCCAACAGCGTAAATTAAACAGAGGTATCAAAGGCTTGTTCGGATTGTGAAAATCATTACATAGGGTGTGAGTATCTTATGACGCCCTTGCTGTTAGATTTCGCATCAGAGAGATCAACGACTCTTTCCGCCATCCAGATTTAGGTCCTCCCTTACTAGTAGTCTAACTTTCTTTGCAATATTTAGTTACTTTACAAATCAAAGGCTTGCTCATCGGCATGTCACCACTCTGGCAGGCTTAGCCATGTTTGGGCTCTCTGACCTTCAGGATGAGTACAGGCAATCACGGACACTTCATCATTGACACACAATTCCAAGTCACCGCCAACTCCATTCTGTTCTATCTCATTCGTATACAGGGTATCTATCAACATTTCTTCAAAACATCAATGATCCATTCAAGTCCCTCCTTACTCTCCTTTGACCCATACTTATACGCCAACGGAAAGCAATGCATCTGGCCCCCCCAAGACAACCACTCCCCATCAACGCCCTCCTTTCTGCATCTCTCTCTAAACTCAACAGCCTCTGGCCCAAGAACATCATGCGAAGCTGTTATGCCATGGATCTTGACGTTGTTCCTGATACAGACACTCAGGTCGGCATGGATGGGCGAGACTCGGGGATCATCGGCAGACCAGTCGAGTGTTTCATTCCTGTTTATTCCTCTGGTATTTGCGCCGTTTTGTTGACTTAGGCCTGAGTCACTGGGAGCCCACGCACCGGCGGTGTCATTGATAGAAGACTCGCTCAGAATAGGGTCAACCTTGTCCACCTCTTTGATGTCGGGATGATTGTGGCGTAGATCGGTAGTCGCAGTGATGGCGAGGATGGCAGATGGAGGTCGAACGGCTTGAACATCTTGATCCTTCATTGTCCAAGTCACCAGGCATAAGGCGATGTTGCCTCCTGAGCTGTCTCCTGCAACGATCACCCTCTCTCCAAGGTCAGATGATTGCTTCAACAAGACATTGTAGGTCTTGCAGATGGCTGGGAACGCGTCTTGAACGGGATCTTGGGGTGCTAGGGGATACGAGACGAGTGTAAGTCTCGTATCCTGCAGGCGGTTTGTCATCTCTGCGCAGAAAGTCCAATGTTGACCTGCAAACGTCAGTAGGCTTCCTGGTAATGAAATGACTAACTTACCACTTGGAGGTGCTTGCCATCCGCCTCCGGCGAAGTACAATATCCTTCTGGCATAGGATCTCTTCTCTCCATCAGAAGTCTTCGGAGTCATATCATAGGTCCAAATTCCCTCAACCTTGTTCTCTTGAACATCACATCTCTTCCTCGCTCCCCTCGAAGGCTTGCATCGCGTAGGATCATCAGATGTAACCTTTCCAATCTCTACCAGCTTTGGTTTGATGGGCTGGATAACATTATGGAGAATCTTGGTTGGCCAAGACCGCCCAGATCGCTCATCAACGTGAAACTCTTGATCATCAGAGCTGAACTCATCGTCTGAATCACGGTAACCATCAACGGTCGGGGGGTTGACAGTTTGGGTAGCCATCGGGAATAATGATAATCTTGTAAGTTTGAACCCTGAAGATCTTGGATGATGGAGGGGTAACGTCACACAATAGTAGCAAAATATCAAGGGAGACAGACCCTGAGTTGAAGAAGATCGGCATACGTCATTCGTCTGACATCATTGACTCCGCTTACGTGCAACCCCAAAACAGGCGTTACAAGAAGTCTAGCTGCATTGAGACGCCCATTTTACTTGATCCTTTGACAGCTCAAGATAAGGAATTGACCAAGAATGACGGCTAGTTGTTTAATTCGATTTGAGTTATTGATGATTGACGCTTTGGCATTCACTAATGCGTTAAGGGTCAGGCCAAGCAAAAAGCTTGTTCGGCTTACCGGTAAAATTGGATCAGGCCAAGATCTCCCCACAACACCAAGCAAGCTTTACGCCATCGCGATCTCTCACCCGTCGCTTACTGAGTCTCCAACGTCGTGGACTGTGCGCGAATACAGAGGGTTTTAAGAGAATAGGAGTAATTAAATCGCTGATAGAACTAAAAAAGATACCGCTTGCTTGCCATTTTGCTCAATCTGATGCCCATACGCTTCGCTGCAAAGCTACCAAAACGAAATCACCAAAGCCCGCTCAACGCAAACAAGATGTACAAATGGAACAACGAATCAGATGACCCCAGTAATTTTAGTTTCTCTCCTGTGACAGGCCTGACAGCGAAGATCGTCTTCTATTCGTCTCGGTTCTCATTCTTGCCTCAGCCTGCTTCACAGCTTCCTCCCAGTCTGTAAAGTACAGATACATTGCCTCGAGACCAGACACCCTGTATTAATTTAGCGATACTTCATTTCAACAAGTCGTAAAACTTACACCGCGAGTCCCGCTGTCAAGCCAACCCAAAGCCCAGCTAACCCCCATCCCAGTCCGAAACTGGTGCCGAGGGCGATTGGTAACGCGACAACGTAGTAGGCAAAGAGATTGGCGTAGGATCCAATGGACTGACGTCCGATGCCGCGAAGAAGGCCATGAGAGACGGCTGCCAATGCGTCAAAGATTTGCATGACGGCACAGACGAGTATGACGCTGGATGCGATGTCGATGACTTGCTGGTCTTCTGTGAACACGGCGGGGATTTGTCTTCGGAGGGTCGTGAAGATTGTCAAGTTGATGCTCCCAACGATAAGTGCAGCGAAGATTGCCTATCAAATCAGTCAGTTTGCACAGTGGCCGGAATTAGGCTAGACTCACCACTTTGGCTGTTACTCGCGCGGCCTTGCTCAAATCAGCCCCAATAAGGTTTGCAACTCGAGTCGAGGTAGCGATAGCCAACGGGAAGGGAATGTTGAATGACATCGATGTGACAGTGACCAAGACTCCTTGAGCTGCTAGTTGCGCTGTACCGAACCGTCCAGCGGCGATGGTGAGAATCTCCAGTACGGAGAACTGGGCTTCGATCATGATCATCCCCGGCAACGCCAACTTGATCATCGGTCCTTGGAAAGTCAGTAAGGATGTCTCGCGAATTCGAACTTGACTCACCCCAGTTTGTGAAGGCCTTGAGGCTGAAACCCTTCCAGCACTCGTAGCCTTCGAAAAGCCGCACGTACAGAATGAGAAGGATAGGGAGCAGGTTATGAGTAACAGCCATCGCGATGGCGGCACCAGGAAAGCCCCATCCAAACTTGAACACAAATAGCCAATTTTGTAAGAAGCTCAACGGCGCTCCAACAAAAAGCGTATAAGTTGTAGCATGAAACAGACCCTGACTCTGGACAAACCTCTTTGCGCTCTCAAACGCACTGACGCCAGGCATGCCCGCGATGAGGATACGCATGTACAACGCGGCCAATTGTGTTGTGCGGCCAGGGCCGACGGCTGTGGCGAGGATAGGTTCAGAAAACCACCAGACGACAGCGATAGGAATCATGATTAACCAAAGAAGCCAGGTCATTCTCTGCGCCTGGAGGCCAACGAGATGCTTGTGGCCGGAGCCATAGGCCTGTGCGCACAGGGTGTCGAGACACGTTGCTAAGCCTTGAACCGGGACGTAGTAAGTGATCGAGGCAGTCATCGTGGCCACTGAAGACGTTAGCATGTGTATCAGATTGAGAAGGACGCTGAATACTTACGGTTGACAGCGGCGAGCTCCTCCATTCCCAGACGACCGACTGTCAAGACAGAGGCGACAGTGACCGAGTAACTGTCATCAGTCAGTCTCATGATTCACCTGCATCATCTTGGTACTTACTGCAAGAGAAATGTGACAATCAGAGGCAGCGCATATTGAATCAACGTCTTGGTCTCACGCTGCCACGTCGTGTCGATCTTATGCGACGCCAGCGCCTCCTCCCAACGCTTATGAACTTCATCCGGCCCCGGCGTCGGCGGGATCCCATCAAACCTCACGATTCTCTCCCTTAGTAGTGGTGTTGTCTCTCCCGAATCTTCCGATGCGAAGAGCGGCTTGTCATGATCGTGCACACGCGTACTAAACAGGTGCCGATACAGACGGCCGAGCTTCGTGGTCTTCCATCCTGTTGGTGGGTGTCTTGGTGGAATGATATCGTTGTCGCGGAGGAGGGAGACTTCGGCGCGGAGTGATTGCTCAAAGTCGTGGGGGTTTGGGGGCGGGATGTCGATGCTTGATGGAGGAACGGTTGAGAAGCCTTGTCCGAAGGCGATGCCTGTCGGATGAAAGGCAAGTTGGACGTCTGTTTCGTTTACGTATCGCGGGTCTTCGATGGCTTCTTCATCGTGGTGCTCATCTCCAGAGGAGCACTCGTCAATATCACGGTTGAGAATCTCCTCCACATTTGGAGCTGGGTCGATGAATGGGGGCGGGAATGTCAAATCGTCTGGAATAAAATCAGCAAAGATAGAATGTCGTCTTCCTCGACGTTCGCCGTCGGGATTAAACGGTGAGCTCGTAGGTAGCGACATGTTGCTGAGCCTGCGAGAGTCGACGCGCGATGGACGAACTTCAAAAGCAGACGCGGTGATGTTTTTACATCATCTCAACGAACACAATGACGTGACCCCAAAGCAAGATAACAAAGTCGGTGAAAGATATCTGATGTCAATTGATAACGACTCACACCCTCTACAGGGCGCCACAAACCGACCAGTGGCATACCATCCGCTGCAAACGATGCCACCCTCAGCCTAGACCCCGCAGCACAATGACATGCATTCTCACTGGGGATGTGCCACTAACCAAGGTTTAGGCGTTGCCGCTCGGACGGTTTGCCCCGAAGATAAGATGTTGGTGTGTCGCACCCAGAAACGGTTGGGGCTCGTCATTTGTGAGATGGATGAATCTAGATTCTTCACTGATCGGCGCTTTTTTTTGGTGTTTTTGACGATTAGTGCGGCGATTGGCTTTCACGTGCGGCGATCATTGGTCTATGAGCGCATTGTGCGCGGCGGCTTATTCGACGACGCGTAACTTGAGGAATTGATTGGAAAATGTACGAAGGGTGATTGGGCCCGGGTTTACGGTTGGATCAAGATTTATGAAGAAATCTAGAATACAAATATTCCATTAATTTACATTCACATGGTTCAGCAATTGTGTTGGAAGCATTCGTAACAACCAGGACTCGTATTTACTCAGTTGAACAGGTAACTAAAGAAGCCCACAATGTGCAAGCAGTATGAACAGACTACCGCGTTGGAATCTGTTCCTCGCATCATACATGTTGTGAACAAACAGCGTCATTTCATGCTTCAACAAATCCTGCCTCCTAATACCATCCTAGACGTTGCCCATATTTATCCACAATACCACAAAGCCCACCACTCAAGCATTGAGGTAGCACCGCGTACACTCCTACAAACGGAAGACGGGGATGCCAGTTGCCATGAGATATTTCAGTGGCGAAACGGCACCATCTGCCGCAAATTGATTGTACAGATTGCCGTCACTGTCGGTCTCGTCGGTCGTGAGAACCACAGGCTTCTCATCGGGATCACCAACAAGAAAGACGGGAAGGAGTGTGTTCCCCCAGAGACCGTAAAAGTCGGCTCGATTCACTTTGCAGGCTGGTTAGCTATCTCGGCATCTTGTATGGTGCACATTACTCACTGCTGCCCGCGTCATCAACTACGAGACCTCGGGCAAAATGACTTCTCCAACTAGGAACCGGCGAAATCTCAGCATTTGTTGGATGGACGCAGAGAAAGTCGGCCTCTCGCATGACTATGCCCATAACTTTCTTAGTGATCGGAATCCTATTCGGCGTGGCTGTGTATTGAGCCCAGCTGATGGCTCCACGTGCGACCTGGCTCTGTTAGTACGATCTCAACATTGTTTCATTAAGAGTAATGGGACTTTACCTGGCGGAGTGGTAAGACCTCTGCTTGGTTGTCGAGGTAATTTTGCACAGCGCGTAGGCCTGGCTTGCAATTGGCGTCGAGGGCTGGTACAGCACTCGACCATAAGATAGCCAAGGTCCAGTAGGCCAAAGAGAGGTGCAACTTTCAGTGGGTTCCTGGATAGAACTCGCCCATGTTCTGCGCCCAGTCAACAGCCTGGGGGTTGTTCAAAAGTTGATTGATCGCCAACAGTTCATCGCCCTGAGCGTACATGCGTATCACCAGATGATGGCGGCGTCTATCAGGGTGGCCCGCGGGTAGGATGGTATTGTACCGCGCCGCTACAGCACGGCTTCTGGTGTCTAGGCGACTGGCAAAGAGGTCAATCGCCGGATGCGATGGACCAGAACACAAAATTTGCCCGAGTTTGGCCGCCATGCAGAGAGCTGCAGCAGCTCCCATCCTGGTCTTTCCGGATCTCGGTTCCTAAGGAGATTCATTAGTATCAACCTGCAGTGGACGTTACTAGAAGTGAAGAACTCACGCCGATGACGATACCAATGTTGAGCGCACGATGCTTCATATACTCCCGAAAGCGATTCCGGTCAATGTCCTTCGCTTCTTCAAGAATGCACTATATGAGGTAGTAATCATCGTGCCAGGTATAACACAGCCCAGGCAACCAGCCCATCCTCCGGTCTTGCATCGTTCTGAACGCTTCATAGAAGCCCGTACCACGAAGTACGGCACGGTGCGTTCTCATCTTGAAAAGAACACCAGTCATAGTTTCCATTTGGTCTCCGTCAAGCAGATCCGGCGCAAGGATGTCACCTGCGGCGTCCAGGGCTACGCCCCAAGCCCTTGGGTTCGTTGGCGGAGCATTGGGCCTAAACGCTCGCATGCCTTTGACCTTTCTCATGACCTCTCCTATCCCCGAATCAAATACTAAGGACACAGAGTTCTAGTTCTGTGCTCCTTGTGCAAGAGCTTTGTTGGCGGTCTCGCGGTCGTTATAGTTGTAGATGCGAACCTTGGGATCGGCAGCGGCGCGAACTCGTAGGACCACCTCGTTGTCTCCAATCAGATGTGAGTCAAGGTCAGGAAAGGAATCACTCCGCTCCAGGATCTTGCCTACCCTATTAAGCGATGTCGTCAATTTGTGTTTCACATACTTTCGTCATTTGACCTACCATAGCGCTGGCTCAGAGTCTTCGGGTCCAACAATATCATGGATCTCTACTTTGAGTAGAGGGTTACTCATGATCAAACGTCGCCACGCGAGCTCGTGACGTTCTCTCCATTCCTTAGGTACCGACACCACAAGGTAAAGGCCGCTGCCTTCAGGGATCCGTCCAGGAGGTGCGATGAAGTATGCTTGGAAGCATTCTTCGGCAATCTATCGTTGTGTTAGTCCCTGTTGACATCCACCATATGCTGTAATACATACCATTTCAGCCTCCCGGTGCACCCAAAGCGTGTCCTGGACCACGCTCTGGTTTATAGCGGTTACTTGAGCCGCGTCGCTATCGAAACTATTATGTTTATCAGCAAAAGCGGTGCTCGATGTGAAACGGATATACTCACGCGTAGCAAGGCGCAAATGGGCCACCTTGGTTCTCGTCGACGAGGTTCTCCATCTCCTCAACGTTAGTTGGCTGCTTGGGGTAGCCATACGTGAATCTGGGAGGAAGGCCCTCGTCTCTCATGACCTCTCTACACGAGCCGATATCCATATCCACAACGAAGTAGAAATTGTGTTGGTGGAGCACATCCAGAAGCGAGACATTGTTGATTTCTTTATCATCTTGAACCCACTGCGCAAGCTTGGGGTCGGTAGAGTTATAATACTCCTGCTGATAACCTTGAATCACAATCCAGGGAGATTGAAGGCGTACGACCAGGTAGGTAAACCCTTGCCAATTTTGGACGGTAGGAAATTTGGCCTGGACGGCTTCAGGAACTGGGAGATAGTCACAGGAGACACCGCCGCGGGGGAACTTGACCGTGATGCGATAGTCTGCCAAGACAGGCTTGTCGAGGGAGGGGTCGTCTAGAGTCAAGTGTCAGATGTGCTGTATCAGTGGTTCCTCAGGTGTCTCCCTTACATGCAAAACATACGCCCTTCCCCTCACCTTCGCTGGTGAGTTGTCTGCGATCACGACGCACAGTCAGGCGAAATCCGAAATATGGATCTGCACTTGGTGGAACGACCGTTCCGACCTCAGTCTTGATTTTGGTACGAAGGCCAAGGCTGGGAGTGGCAGCGATCATGGTGCCAGCGTCACCGAAACTAAAGAGATGTTAGCATCGAACTCCTGTATGAGAGTAGAGGAAGGCGACGAACAGCAGGGCGCAGGGCTTCATGTTTGAGTCCTCTGACATCTTGACGAGTGTGTCGGTTTGTGCTGTTGAAGGAAGAAATCGCTGATCATGAGCAGGAAGAAAAAAGTCCGCAGCTTGAAGGAGGAAGAAAAAGACTTGGGACCTATCATCTGGCAGTGGTTTCTGTAGGTAAACAACAACAGTGGAAAAAGCTATAGGTGTCACTGCTCCACAGGTAGAGATTGACAGCAGTTATGGGTCTGGAATACAAAACTATGGGACATTTTTTTGAAGTCGACTGAATCATGGTCCATTCAATGTTAGGATACTGTTCCAATGACAGTGCACAGACATTCGAGGGACACTGTCATTAATACATCGTCGATAGCAGGATGTACATACCATATGATACAAGTTTGTCAATACACACAGTAATGTTCAGGTGTAGGTATCAGGCTTATTGGACAAGTTCGCCGGCTCGGTGAGTGAGTGCAATTTTTCTCCTTGAGAGCACACGTTACTAGGCACTACAATCCAAGATACAAAGTCTATCTTCAAGAATTAACTATAATGTGCCTGACTCTTTCAGTGGTTGGTGTTGCGTGTCATGTTGCAGCTTGGGTAGAATTCTGCCAGTGTCTTGCTGCAGCAACACGGAGTTCTCTCCATGCCCATAATTCACACGCAACGCGCGGGTTGGCGTCTTCCATGACTTGACTTGACAATCGAGGTGGCCGGTCGCAGAGCTCTCAACGGGGAAGTTTGAGACCGAGCAACGGACTCGTGTCTCTCGGTGTATCAGGGTGGACAAAGGGTCAAGAAGGGGGGTAACGAAATTGTTGCTAGCGTTCTCTTGTTCAACATACACTTCGTGCAATTGGCTATAGGAAGAATGCCGTGAGTATCCTTCTGCGTTTATATATTTGAGGCTATCTGGGGAAAGGGTCGAATCTCAGTGCTTATCGTCGTTTCGATCTGTCAACATGGTGCGAAGGGGGTGAACAAGCAGGGGGGCTTCACCGATTGGAGTTTGACAGATCGTCAGCATCTGGGTGAGAGCATCGCATTCGGCTCTTTTTATGCGTATTCCAAGTTAATTTTCTTTCCTTACACTCGACTGCAGCCCCGTGCGCAACCTTGGGCTGTGTCGTAGAGTGTACCTCGTTGTGGGCTCATGGCCAGTTGCTTTAGCTTGCCTAGAATCTCGTGGCTGTGCTGGTAGCCAGTTCTTTGACGCTCTGCCAGAGCAATGCCCCCTGTAACTCCCATGTCAGGTATGCATCTCCTTTCTCGGAGCGTGCTGAATCAAGATGCCTGGAAACCAAGGCTGACCGGCCGCCACTGGCAGCCTTCCAGCTTGTTCATCTTCAAGGGAAAGCCCTAACCGCTCGGTACACTGCCTTCTTCTCCGCACAAAACCCCTTCTCATCTCTTGATCATCGAACGGAACCCCAATCTTCATTTCTTACCTTGTGCTCACTCCACCAAGCCAGCAGTTCGCTGTGCACTCATCATCATTATCCCCCCTCTCCTGCACGCGGGCTCTCGACCACTTATCTCAAGGGCAAGCGTTGGATATCCCTCTCGTTGAGGAGTTGAGCAATCTTCGGTATGTCGACCGATCCAGTGAATGGAGAAGCCTCAAGCTGACTGCCTTCCAAACAGAACCCAGCTGCCAACCCATCACTCTCCAAGACCTCCTCTCCTCTTCCAGCTCTTCCCGATATCCTCTGCCCTTCAAGCGCGTTGTCTTCCGACTCATCATCGGATGTCCCAACACTGAACCATGCCAAGTGTGGACTCACATCACCTCTGAACAACATCTCTGCTGTGCCCCACGCTCGCCAATGCCCACGCATCGTCGAATCTCCCCGCAAAAGAATACCTTTTGGAATTCCCATTCCTGATTTTGTCCCTGGATGGATAAAGCACAACGAGTTGTCGATCAAAACGGACAAGCGCCGTTGTAAACATTCCCGATACTTCGTCCGTGTTACGGTGGGTAAAGACTTGGATGATGCAACTGAACGACGAATGGTCTCAGTGGCATCCACCGCAGTCGGTATCCATTTTTGTTTGCTACCAAGAGCGACTTGGGTAATATGTGTTTCCCATTGGGACTCTGTACAGAGCTTGCTCAGACCAGCCACTCCAAGTCAGTATTAACGATTCTTCCACATTGAGGAGACCTGCTAACGTACATGAATAGACACAGCCAGCGGCCAGTCATCCACAGAGCCCATCTGATTGCACCCCGGGCCCGCAGTTTGAAACCCCTCCTGTTGCTTCCAACAACAGGAGGGTGATGCTGGGTTCGCAACCCCGAACGGCTTCGGGCGGTTTGCCCCGCACCGGAAGCGTGGGCGTTCGAGTGAGGTGCGCGATGTAAGCATCAGCTGTCAGGTCTATCAACTCAAAACAACACTTCTCAACCAACACCGACCTGTCTACGATGCCAACGACTTTGTGAGTTTCACATGGTCGGGTCTGAGGAGTTGCGAGTGAAGGAGGGCTATGACTTTAAACGGATGAGGGGAAGACCAGGACAATGCCATTCGGCACATAGGAACGCCTGAACTACTGCAGCAGAGAGGGGGAGGGGGGTTGATTTTGGACGGGCGGAAAGGCTATGTCGAGGACGGAGTCCGGACTGCGTAAACACAGGCTTCCCCAGTACGCTGTCACGCCGGAGCGTGCAGTTTCGTGGAAGGCAGCCTGGGAGCCATTCATGTCTACTCCCAGGCTGTCTACAGCGAAATTGACGAGATGAAGGACCAGGCAACTGAATACATGAAGGGTGTGTTGACTATAAACTCTGAGCCACAGGCCTCAACTGCAAATAACACATCTAGCTCACAATAATGAGTAAATGAACGAGTCTGTTCCTGCACATGGATGCCTACGTGATGTCAAAGAAAGAAGTAAGCGTGACGTGTGTTTACAAGGTATAAAAGATTTTGGGCGGGCGCACCAAGAAGGAGAAAGGGGAAGCATCACTGTGACCTCTGTAGATGAATTTCTGTGCCATTGATTGTCGAGTGTCGCGAGAAAGGAACCTGTGGAGCAACACAAATCATCCTCATCTCCTCCACGCACCAAGACTCGCCTTCCACACAAGCTTCGTCTCCAGCGAGGTTTCGACTGAATCCTTGGAAAAAGTAATTACAGCAAATATATTGCTTCGTTACTCATATCTGTACAACAATCCGTCCCTTGAACGCCGCGTCTTCATAAATCTCAACAATGCCCGGAATCTCCTCGAACGGCAACACAGTCAAATGCGACCTCACGCCCGCCTCCTCCACGACCTTCATCATCCTCTCCGTCGCCGCTCTCCCCGCCACGTAACTCCCCTTTATCGTCAACTCCCGAAACACAATAGGCGCCGCGTCGAACTGCCACGAGTTCTGAGGAAGACCTAGTATCCCCAACGTCCCCTTGACCCTGAGAATATTGAGCGCCCACCGATTCGCTTCCAACGACGGTGTGCAGACAACAGCTGCAGCGACACCTTCGCCGTTGGTGAAGTCGTAGATTGCTTTTGATGCAGCTGCGGTGTCGGAAGAGTCGATAACAAGGTCAGGCTTCAGTGCTGGGCTCTCCGCGTCGGATGCTAACTGTCGACCAGCTTCTCTGCTATCCACCGCGATGACTTTGAACCCGAGCGCTTTTGCGAACTGCACACCAAGATGCCCGAGTCCACCGATACCCACGATTGCTACCGTCTCTCCTTTTGTCAAGCCCGTCGTCGCGCCCTCAAGACTTCCCCAGACTGTTGCTCCCGCACAAGTGAGCGGCGCGGCTTGCTCGAACGAGATCGAATCCGGCAGTTTCACGGTCGTCTCCGGATCCGCAGACGCGTACTCCGCAAACCCTCCGTCGTGCAAGAAGCCAGCTGTTTCCCGGTTATCGCAGAACCTGGGATCAAGGTCCTCGCCTCTTCTTTGTGTCAAGCGACATCCTACACATGAGCCGCAGGCATGCTTGAAGTTGAGGACGCCAACACGATCGTTCACTTTGAGGTCTCCTTCGTACTTGCTCCCAAGTTTCGCCACAACGCCAGCTATCTCATGAGATGGGATCAGGCCAATTGGCGCTGGTTTCTCGAACTCGCCCTGTAGAGCTTGCAGGTCTGAGTGGCAGAATCCAGCGGCATGAACCCGCACGAGAATGTCTGTGTCTCCGATGGAGGGCAATGGACGCTCTCCCAAGGCATACGGTTTGTTATACTGAGAATTATTAGACCTTATTCATTCCGACTAACTCTTCGTGGTCATGCTCACCTCTGCGATGTAGGCCGCTCTCATCTGAAATGGTAAAGCTGCATTGGACGCCATTGCAATCATTTCTCCCTGTTTCACAAAGGCTCTCCGGTTTCACTCAAAAAACGACATGAAGACCGTCTACCTGCAGAACCGATTGATGCGTTATCTCCCGGACTGCGCTCTCTAAGGAAGGCAAGAAAACTCGGGAACTTGATCCTAAGAGACAAAAAGACTTACGTAACTTAGTCTAAGTTTAGAATACCTTTTACAGAGTTTACTTTGTCACCCCATATCAAGGTAAGATGTGTTCTTGCTCCCCAAGGGCCTCTGTCCCATCAAGACCCGCCATGTCATGGTGTTGGAGTACCCCAACAGGGATCTTGGGGTAAGTCTCCAGCCATGGTCAAGGTACTCCAACAGCTTGAGTGGATCACGAACGGGTTGAGATTAACAATCATGTCTTCAGAAATGGAATGATGGCATTGCTTTATCTATGTTGATAAACTGATAAGTTTGTCCCTAAACTGTGATTGTCTTGGCTAGTACGCTTCGACACCTCCCTCACGCCCTCCCCCCTCGATCGACACCACAACCATGTCTGTTTTCTTCAAAGAGATTCTACCGTACGTTACCCTCTGAGCCGAACTCATAATTCAAGACAAGATACTGACATTCTGTTCCAGTGGAAACCCTGTTCAGGCAGGCGACGTCGAGGCCCTTCTTGACCCCCTCAACCTCACCATCCGTCCCGAAGAGTCATCAGAATACCAACTCCTCCTCGCAGCAGTTCACGACTGCGCAGAACGGGTCTCCAATCTTCCCGACTATCAGCCCGTCCCGGATATCGAGAGATTTCCTCGTCAAAACATCCACCTTCCCGAAGAACACGAGCAAAGTTACGGTCATGCTTGGGCGCACCGTTTCATCATCGAAGGCGACAAGTCCTCGCACTCAGCTTTGGCAGGGCAGTCTGTTTGTCTGAAAGACTGTATCGCTGTTGCTGGTGTGCCGCAGTTCTTTGGAAGCGATGCGTTTCCTGCTTGGACGCCGTCGACTGATGCGACTGTTGTCACGAGAGTTCTCGAGGCGGGCGTCGTGATTACAGGAACAGCGACGTGTGAAAACTTCTGCAACTCAACATCCTCTTTCACAAGTGCGCAGGGCACAATCGACAACCCACACAAAGCAGGGTATTCTGCCGGCGGCAGTACCTCTGGTGGCGCGGCTCTTGTCACGGGCGGTCTCGCCGACATTGCTATCGGTACAGATCAAGGAGGCAGCATCCGTGTACCGGCCTCGCTATGCGGTTGTGTTGGTTTCAAGCCCACGCATGGACTTGTCCCATATACAGGTATCACGAGTGGCGATCAGATTGATGATCATGCCGGACCACTCGCTAGGACAGTTGATGAAGTTGCTGCTTGCTTGGATGTCATTGCAGGATACGACGGCATCGACGACCGATCACTTGGCGCACCATCACCTGGAACATTCAACTACTTGGACGCATTGGCCAGTACATCAGTAAAGGGTCTTCGAATTGGTGTTCTGAAAGAAGGTTACGACAATGATCTCGTACAGCCGGGAGTCAAGAAGACTTTCTTCAGCACCATCAACAGGCTCAAATCTCTCGGCGCTACTGTCGAAGAAGTCTCGATTCCTCTTCACAAAGAAGGTCCTTCAATATGGACCATCCAACAACGCATATCTGGCTCGGCGGGTATTCTGGGCCAAGCCAACGGTCGTCGAGGTCTCTACCTGACCGAGTTCGAGCAAGCTCGCCTACCATGGACATCTTCTGAATTCGAGAAGCTCTTCCCATCCACCAAGAACACCGTCATCAACGGCATCTATCTCTCACGCAATTTCCCCGGCCTCTACGCAAAGACGGTCAACATCGGCCGCCAAATACGCGATGCATACGAAGCAAAGTTCAAGGAATACGACGTCATCATCATGCCAACAACACCCTTCGTCGCACCGCGTCACGGCTCACGAGCGTCTGTGCTCAAGTCATTCGAGCCAAGCATCGGGATGACGAACAACACTGCCATCTTCAACGTGACAGGTAATCCCGCTTTGTCGCTTCCTGTTGGTTGGGCAAAGGCTGTTGATGATGAGAGTGTTTTGTTGCCGGTTGGGTTACAGATCGTTGGTGGCCTCTGGCAAGAGAAAAAGGTACTTAACGTTGCGAAAGCGTTGGAGAGTAGTTTTGACTGGGAGCGGGAGGGGAAGTCTACGGTTGAAGAGACGGAGGATGTCTTGAATGAGGTCCGACGCGTCAGAGAATCTTCACATTTGTAGAGCCCGTGTTTGGCGCCTGTAAAAGGAACATTATTTTATTGCTATGCAGATTACCTGGTCGTTGAACGCTTCAGCTGAATACAATTACGGGATCTTACATGCATCTTAAAAATGTATTCTCATCTTGTTCTCAAGCTGCTAATATCTCTTTGTAATTTTCTCTACCCATCTCGATCAAGTTGGCCCTGTTCCAGCATGATATGTAACTAACGCGATACTACGTTTTGTCAACCCTATTCTGTTAGTTGATTATCTCCCTGCGATGACACGCCAAAGATAACGCTATCAGACGCTACTCCGAGCCCGCCCCACCCACGACTCCATGATAAACCATGCACTACCCCATTCGCCTCCTCCATCACAATTCCTCTCCAACTCTTGGAGTCACTGCTGCAGAATGGGAGACAGCGTCGGCACATACGAGACTCCAAACAAGCGACAAAGAGTGGGTTACAATGGAGCTGGAGTCAATCTACGCATGTGTCCACATTGCGGGCGCACCTTCAAGAGAACCGAGCATCTTGAGAGGCACGTCAGAACACGTGAGTCTCGCTATCTGGTCCAAGATAGGGTAGCTGGCTAATGTGACGGTTGATGAGTAGATACCAAAGAGAAGCCGTTTCTGTGCCATTGCGGGGCGTCGTTTGCGAGACGTGACTTGCTCACGCGTCATCAAAGATTAGCCGAGCATGAGGGCGATGTACCTTCGCCGGAGCCTGCGCAAGGGAATGTGACTGTAGTACAGCAGGGGAATGACAGTATCGGTGATCCAGACTTGGCTGCAGCTGTGTCACTCTCCGGCCTGAGCGTTGACCCATGGTTCTGTGCGAGAACACAACAGCCGATGCAGCTCCCTGCTGTTCCACAGACAGTGGATGAACAAGTGCAGCATCAACAAAGTGCGGAGGATGGTCAATTCGTCCCCAACTTTCTGTCACCACAGATGCTTGACAGCGGTCAGTACTCTCAGTCTCATCTCTTTCTCGACAAACGCAGCTGACTCAGAAAAGGCGTCGACTTTGACACCCATTTCCGCGAGTTCACCAGTTTCCTTGACGGTGTTGGACTCTCTGCCGAGTGGAGCCCTTTTTTCGGCGACCCTGACAGGCATGAGGAACCCATTGATCCCGCGCTGACACAAGACAATAATGAAGAGACCTCGCCTCGGCAAGGAGCGCCGACCAGAGCTGGGACGCCTTTTAGCTCTTGGCTTCCCTCAGCGCCTACGGGCAATCGGATATCCAATTATGTCTCCGACACAGACAGTAAGTCTTGGCTTCTGACCTTGATCAACTTGATCGCTCATACCTATAGATCCAAGGGCCATTGATCCCGAAACACGACCGTTCAAAGTCACCGAAGATCAAAGATCGAAGCTCAAAGCCTCCATCCTGGACTACTCCCATCTCCTGGACCCTGCGTTTTGTGTCCCATCGAGACACGCTCTCACGCGATATGTGACCTCTTTCTTCGGTGGCTTTCATACACATATGCCATTCATTCACATTCCGACATGGCAGATCAACGACCACTCACCCGAGTTGATCTTTGGCATCGCCGCCATCGGAGCGCAGTACTGTTTTGAGTCGAGAGCCTCGGAGAGGTTGTTCTTCGCCGGGAAAGCGCTGCTGATGGAAAGGCTGAGGAAGGATTCAGACTCATTTGGTCTGTCAACGCTTCCCATACCACATGTCGCTTCACAGAATAGCCGGCGTGGCGATACGGAGGCTGATTCGGCCGTTGAGACCATCAGGGCCTTGATCACTCTCATGGGCTTTGCGACTTGGGAGCCGAAAGCACCAATGGTTCAGGAGTCATTCGTGCTGCAGGGAATTCTTACACAAATCTTGCGGAACTCTGGTCTCGAGGACGTCGATGAGCCAGCGTCGCCAACACCATCAGATCAACCAAGCGATGGCAACTCATTGTGGCACGAATGGAAGACGTGGATCAGGCAAGAGTCAAACAGGCGCTCCAAGCTCATAGGCTTCTCATTCCTTCATACACACAGCATCGCATACAATGTGTACCCAACGCTCCGTAGTAACGAGATCGGTCTTCGGTTGCCTTGCTCCACGAAGGAGTGGAAAGCTCCGACACCAGCGTCATGGCGCGCTGCAACAAAAGAGATTCAAGAGCCACAGTTGTTCTTCCGAGAAGCGTTGTCACTACTTCTTAAGAATAAGAATGATACAGCACCACTGTTGCCGATTCCTACGCCACTGGGTAATTATGTCCTGCTCCATGGACTACTTCAGAGAATACACATCGTGCGAGATCTGAGCCTTCCAGTCACCAGCAGTTCGGCTGTCCTTCCGAGTGAAGAGGTTGAGAAACTCGAACGAGGCTTGCGGTCGTGGACTTCGTGTTGGCAACAAGCACCAGAGTCAACCCTCGACCCAAACAACGAGAACGGGCCGATCCCCTTCACTTCCAGTTCTCTTCTGTCACTGGCGTATGTGCGCATATACCTGCACTTGGGTCCATACCGACAACTCGAGACACGGGATCCCCAACGTATCGCCAATTCCATCGCAAGCAGCCCCGATATCGAGCGAAGTGACGGCGTGATTGCCGCACTCCTCTACTCAGCTCACATGATCGGCATCCCGGTCCGTTTGGGTGTTGACCGTGTTGCAAGAAGTCAAGCCTTCTTCTGGAGTGTGAGACACTCCCTATCTGGCCTGGACTGCGCAGTTTTGTTGAGCAAGTGGCTGTCGAAACTTGGGGAAACGATTGCGGAGCATCCACTAAATGGTAAGTCTGTTTTTGATCTGATTCTCCGAAGGCACTAACAACTATTACAGATAGCGAAGACAGGATCTTGCACTGGGTTAGATGCATTGTTGAGGAAGCATACACAGTCGTCGATTTTGATCAAGGCGTTGACACGGATAATCCTGCCCTTCTCGACTTTCGAGATCCAAGTAACTTATGCCTGGCAGTTTTGAAGATATGGGCACATTTCTTCAAGAGTAATACGCAATGGCCTTTTATTAACATCATAGGTGTTGGGTTGGAAAAGTATCGAGAAATACTTATTCACAAGACCATCGGTTGAAGTCCTCACATGGCAGCATATGGCTCTGAAAACGCTTCATTATGACTACCAATAATACCCTACTTCTGGTCTTGAGCCTTTGGCATGACAGCCCCCTTTGGTGGCTTGTTCTTCTTCTTGAACTCATCGCACATCTGCTCCATCGTCACCCATTCAACACCTTCATGCTTGTTGATGTACTCTATCAACCTGTCTATTGTCAGCTTAGATTTCACCTGCAGAACGTCGCCGCCTACCTCTCGTGCATTAGCAGAGCATGCGGCCGGCCAGAAACATCTGGATGAACTGTGAGAGGGAACACACAGATCTCATCGGGATCATCGGCGTATTCGCGGTAGAAGTAGTCAAAGTGGTCTCGCCACAGATCTTCAACATCGCGTGAGTTGACCCAGCCGTGGCTGTTGGGGGCGTCTTTGATGAACATCATGGGGGGAAGGCTGCCGTAATGTCAGGATGATTCTCAGCAGCATTGTGGCAAACCGGGTTGACATACTGTGATGAATGTTAGCGCTTGGGTCTTGGATCAATGACCGCCGAAACTTACCTCATCTAGATACCAGTTGGCTGGAATCTCAACAAGTCCTGTATCTTGTCCCTTGACTAGTGGCTTCATCCAAGTCTCAGCCTTTTGCTTATAATCGATCTTAGTCCAGCTATCATTAGTTCGTAGCCAGTACATATGGCAATCATCATGAGACATTGAGTGATCATACTCAATGCCATAGCTCAGCATCAGATCGACACCCTCCTTACTGGTCTCCCACCAAGGGGCAACACTTCCGCGAGGAGGTTTGCCGCAGAACTCTGTGAGCATCTTGTGCGTCTTTTCCAAGACATCACGTTGTTGCTCTAGTGTCATGTCGGAAGGGTTCTCATGAGAGTAGCCTATCGGATCGTCATTAGTTGCAGGGATCAATGTGAGATGGTCATATCACGAACCATGAAGCCCTATTTCATGCCCGGCATCACGGACCATGGCGCATTCTTCGGGGAAAGTCTCGAGACTGTGGCCGGGAATAAACCATGTTGCCTTGATGTTGTACTTGTCGAACAACTTGAGCATCCGGCGAGTTCCATGTGTTCCAGCAAACAGGCCACGGGAGATATCGCTGGGCGAGTCTTCACCTCCATAGGAGCCAAGCCAGCCAGCGACGGCATCAACATCGACTCCATACGAGCACAGAATACGCTTAGGCATGATGGTGTTGGCTTTGGTGACAATGGAAAGGAGTGGGGATCAAATGAGAACTGGAACACGATATGCAATGCAATAATGATGCAAACAGTCTCTAGGAAGTCAAGTGGCCCAGATAGCTCTGGCTAGAAATACGTCAAGATTCTAGAATCGAGACCCTGAAGAATCACGCATGCGGCAGTCCCTCCGCGTCTCCAACCCAAAGATTACACCAATACCGATAACTAAGAGGGGTAATGACGCTTATCAGCCCACTACCCTATCATGGGGTATCATTCACCCCAGAACTAATCCCGCACTAGTCTCCAACTCCAACGCTATGCTCCAACTCTCTTATCACTCTGCGAGTCAGGATCTTCCCCAGAGTTTTACAGGGGCTGTTTTCTTACCCCAGACCTTATCATTGGACTTTTGATGAAGCATCCACCACGGAGATATTGCTGGGTTCTTGATAAAGTTGATCTTGGCGAGGACTGCCGGTGTTGATCGACAAGTGATAATAGACAGGTCGATCCCACCGTTTTGAGTCCTGCATCATCCATCTTGTTTCTTCATCATATTCTATAAACACTATCTCGACCAATATGAGTTCTTCTGAAGGAGAAAAAGGCGAGAAGCAGTCTGGTGGCATGCTCAGCAATGGAAGCATTGAGCTTGGAAGACAGGAGGGTGTTGACGATGGAGAGGTGTTTCAGAAAATTCCTGGCAAGGTTGACTTCCGCACTGTTGGGTGGATTCAGGCCTCTGTCATCTTTCTCAAGGGTAAGTCTTTGCAGTGTCTGTTTGAAGAGCTTAAGCTAACTCTTCAAGTCATTTTCGCAACTGGCGTCCTCACAATCCCAAGTGCCATGTTCGTCCTCGGTGCTCTCCCTGGTGCGATCAATGTTCTCGGGTGGCAAGGTCTCAACACCTACTGCGCTATTGTCCAAGGAAACTTCCGAAACAGACACGCAGGCTGTCACAGCATCGCCGACATGGCAAATGTAGTTGGCGGTACTTGGTTAAAGGGTAAGAAAACCTGACTGGTGCATATAGACAAAGACTAATAGCCGTGATATCAGAGGTCGTTGGAGTTCTGTTCCTCGTCACATACGCCATTGTTGGTGCGTCGGGTATCTTCGGTACTTCGGTGGCGCTCAACGTTCTTAGCAATCATGCTATCTGCACCAATTGGTTCATGTTGGTGGCGACAATCGCAGTTCTGATCCTTGCAAGTGTTCGCAAGTTTGAGAACATTGCTTGGCTCACTTGGGCTGGTTTCTTGACAGTCTACGTTGCTGTTTTCATCGTTGTGTAAGCCTCTCACATCCCTCGTTCCTTTTCACTTCTGACATTCCTTAGTGTCGGCGTTACAACCCTCGATCGACCAGCTGCCGCTCCTCAAACTGGAGATTATGAGTTTGGCTACCACGTCATTGGGCATCCCACTTTCGTCGCGGCCATCACATCAGTCTCTACAATATTCTGCAGTGGCGCTGGAACTTCAGCCTTCCTGCCAGTCATCTCTGAGATGCGCCGACCTCGAGACTATAACAAGGCCGTCTACCTCTGCATGGGTATCGTCACTGCTTCATACCTCACTTTCTCGCTTGTCGTCTACAAGTACTGCGGTCAATGGGTTGCTTCGCCATCGCTGGGAAGTGCAGGCCCAACTATCAAGAAGGTCGCCTATGGTATTGGCCTCACTGGCCTCCTTGTTAGTGCCTGTCTGTATGTTCACGTCGCAGCCAAGTATCTGTTTGTTCGTCTCCTTCGACACTCAGAGCACTTCCAGAAGAACACTGTGGTTCACTGGGCAGTTTGGCTTGGTTGCACGACTGCTATGTCGGCTGTTTCATTCCTCCTCGCTTCCGGAATTCCTATCTTCAACTACCTCCTGGCTCTCGCTGGAAGTCTCACGTTTTCGCCTCTTGCACTTGGTTTGCCTGGATATCTCTGGATCTATGACCACCAGCACTACCGAAAGGGAAAGATGTGGCAGGTCGTTGTTTACTATCTGAACTGGCTAATGATTGCGTTGTCCGTTTTCTTGACTATTGGTGGAACCTATGGTGTCATTCAAAACATCATCGATGCTTATTCACAGGGACTTATTGGAGGAGCTTTCAGTTGCGAAAACAATGATAGATAGATTCCTACCACTCAAATCTAGTATAGAGTAGAAATTCGAGCCTATTCACACCATTGCCCCTCTTTTATATTTAGGATCATGTCCATATTAGAATATAGAGACCGATGATTCGCCTTGAAAATACACAGGGCGAATGAAGGGCACGGGGCAAACCGCTGGAGATGATCCGATCCAATGTTTGTTAGGTCCCAGATGCGCCCGATAGTCTTGGTCTCGGGGCGGTAGGTCCCTCATAATCGCCATTAGAGTGTCACTCTTGGTAAAAGCCTGACTCCTGGGCTAATCATTGAAGCCTATCTTCCATCTAATATATCATACGCTGTTCGTCTATCCAATACCTAACTGCCAGCGTATGTGAAACCTCCAGCGTCATAGCACGAAAATATGCTCCCGATATCTCTTAATTCATAAATCATGTGTCTAGTTCCTCCAACGCCAAACTCTATTGTAAAGATCATAATCCCAAATTACGGCTCGTCGCACTCTGTTCGCTCGCACTGCAAGCGTCTGGATTCACCAGTTCGTGAGAAACGCGTATGTGAGTCACCAACTCGATCTCGTCATCTCTCACGCCCCATTTTGCATAAGAGGATGGTGGCGCCTGTCCTTTGTGTGCGCCGGTCTTGGATGTCTGTCCCACTCCTATCCTTGTGTGGTTGCCATAGCCGCTGAGCTGGTGTGAAGACGAACGATTTGTAGACTTTTTCGATCGTACTATGAAGGTTCGGAGGCCCGGGAGACAAACGACGATGACGGCGGTACTCATTTCGGCGAGAGTCAAGGTGTCTACCCATTAGGTCAGTTATGCATTCAAAAAGGGACTGTAGTGATAACACGTACTGCCGGATTCATCCTCGAGCTCAAAGTTGGTAACGTTATATGCGATGAATCGTGAAAGGCTGACCAGCAATGTAATGGTTCCCAAGGAAAAGACACCAATGAGACCAATCTTCTGTTCCTTGCGTAATTTCAAGTGCTTCAGTAGGAAGAACGGGTAGACGAATACTGAGACCACATTAGACACGCGAAAAGACAGCATGACCTCCGGGACTTACTCAGCAAGTCCGTAGAAAAGTTGAGAGCCCACTGAATACAGAAAGCAGGGTACGAATTCCAAGCTGACTTGAGTTGATTTTCGATGGACCTGTTTAAAGTCTGTCAGTTCAAAACATTCGCAAATCATGTCATTAAGCGTACCAGTTATCGTAGAAAGGCAGGCATATGAGAGTATTTGTGAGCACCGACGCGAGCAGAGCGCAGCCGAGATAAACGGAGATTCCGAACAATACTCTTCTCAAGGTTTCCAGAACCCTGGGAATTAATGTCCAGTAGAAAAGAACAATAGATATCTTGGGGAAGTAGATCCCCGTGTCGAAGAAGTATTCGGCCACTAATACGGTCTAGATATAGTTGATCAGCATTGTAGTTCCCCGTTCGCAGCAGCTGTGTCGGCAGACTTTTAAGTACTCAACATTATTGACCACGAGCTCGGATCCGATTGCAGGGTTGTCGATGAGGAGTTGGAGCGCGAGGGTCGAGCAAATGAACCATCCCAGGCTGAAGACCCATCCTAGCCATGCGAAGATATCAGACAGATTGAGGAGGCTCTGCTTGAGAAGGTAATGCGCCCAGGATCGTAGAATAAGGACAACTAATGCCAAAACAATCAAGACTGCTTGTATAGCCTACGCAAGTTCAGTTAGTACCAAGAATGTGTACATATTCAATAAACATACAATAGAAGTATTGATATTCATTGATGCTTGGCTGGCGGCCACCGCCTTGGTTCTACCGCCGAATAGAGATGCGACAGCAAGGGGACATGGGGGTGACTGAAGAAGGAAAATTCCGCTGGCGGATAGCAGCGCATTTAGCTTATAACGTTTCACTGAAACCAGCCACTAGAATTTAGAGTTTAGAGCTCGGCTCAGCTGGACCATTGCACTATTCTCAACGGGGTTGTACATGTCTGAGCGCTGCTTTGGCGTCTTTGGCACATGCTCGGAGTGTTCCGGTAACAGCATCCGACAACAAAGTTCCTCCTGTGAAATAGACCTCGGCTGCATACCTGTCAAAGCATTGTACAAAATTGATGGTAAAGCTGGTGATTGGTGCCTGTGATGTTGAAAAGAGCCTTGAGGAGTCTGTTTGTAAGTTGTACAACACATCGATAACACAGCAAACATTATTTCGAGTGGGACCGTCGATGTCGGCCCGCTTGCTGATCCTGACGGATCGACTTGGCGCCAATGCCAGGGAAATAAGCATGGATTCTTGAAACAGCCTGTGCAGTTCGTGGTGAGAAGAACTGCAAGGTTCGCGCGCTTGAGCTGCTTTGCATAACTGGCTGGAAAGACAGTACGAAACGGCATCGATCAGCGCATACATGCCTACATACTGTACCTCCTCTGCAAATCCGGACGTGGCTTTGCCTCTTTGTCTACGCATATATGAAGCGGGCAAATCAATTCAAAGACGCCGTAAGCTCAAAGTGGTTAGCGATTTGTTTGAGAAGCCCCCATGCCCCCTATTCCAAGCCAACATCTCTTTTCAGCTAGAAGCCCGAACCAACCACCTTCTGAGACAGGCAACATGTTCCAGTGGCTGACGGAGGCACACGCAACCATAAGCTTGCGCTACTGAAATTTTTTGGGGCGCCAGGGGCGAAAGCTCCAGGGGAATGACTCGAGGCAATCAATAGCTTAGATCAACATCGGGAAGGTCAATATCGGGGCTTTGCCAATTGAAAGTGTTTGTCAGAAGGGCAATTTGCGGCTGAGACATGTGGCTGAATGTTTCAATTTGCTTATGGTAACTGGATAAATTTGGAGGACGGGGAGGATGAATCCATATACGCGGTCGTCGCGAGACAACAAGTGGCGTCCCCCTTCTAAATCTGTATAAACCAAGCTTTTTCTTCCAGCGCAGTCTATCATTAGCGCTCTCGTTTCCCAGGTCCGGCACCATGAAGCAATTTCCAGCATATCCGCTACTCAGGACAGATGCCTTCAATGTCTTAACACTTCGTGACGTAGGTTTTCGAGAGATAGCGATGATTGAGTTTTCATTTCAAAGAATCTAAGTGCATGGGCATCGCTTTACGTTTCTTTGTGGGTTTAGACTTCCTCCCCAGCCTTGACCTTCTCATACGCTCGCTTCACCTCGGGCAACTCCTGAACACGATCCAACCACGCCTTCACCTCTGGATAATCATTCAGACTCAACCCAGCATACTCATACTGTCTCATCCAAGGCTCAAAGTGAAAGTCGACGACGTTTGGCTTATCCCCGGCCAAGATCCAGTCTCCGTCGTGTTTCTTCAGCTGCTCCTCCAAAACTCCAAAGCATCGGTATGCCTGGGCCTGATATCTCTCATACGCATTCTCATTCTTGACATTGTTATAATGTCGGAACCAATTGCACTGACCGAGGAATGGTCCCAGAGTACTAACAAGGAAGCTGGTCCACGCGTCGACATCAGCTCGTCCTTGCTCGCCTGCTTCCTGACGTGCGGCGAACTTGTTCTCGGAATCATAAACGCGGAGGATGTAGTTCATGCAGGCCAAACTTTCCCAGCTAGTGACATTGGTGTTCGGATCTTCCAAAGCGGGAACGCGGCCATTGGGATTGATCTTGAGGTAGTGTTCGCCCTTGACACCATTGGGTGCATCGCCGAACTGCCAGAGCTTGACGGTGTATGGGATGTTGAGAGCCTCTAGAAGGATGGCCACCTTGAAGGGGTTGGGGCCAGTGGTATGGGCGTGGAGGATGAGGGGCTTGATAGAGGACATGTTCAATGCTCGGTTGTTTTGGATTCGGGAAGTGGTGATTTCTTGATTCGAGTAAACTGGATATGGCTGATGGGCAGGGAGCTGCGTCAAACTTATATACTTGTTAAAGGAAACACAAAGTCTAGAACTACTGCCGGTGGAGATGATTTGAAATCACGTCTCAAACTACGTTATGAGGTTTCACTGGTGCTATCCTGACCCATCTCGTCAATGCCAACGAAGAATTGGCAACGATGATTGGTGGGTCGCAACATCATGACATAGGCGGTGGAGATGAATGGGGTCACTATGACCAAAATGGAGTTGGAGGCCAACATATAAGGTATCTACTTTCAGTTACGAAGCCATTCTTTCATGTAACATCCAGCAATTCCCAAATGTTACGAAGTCCAACACGAACTGCCCAAAAAGGCTGGTCGAACAGGAGGGGAAAAAGGACAAAAAGATGGTACAGGTGGAATCAAACCACCGAAGTTGGACGAACAGGGAATCGAACCCTGGACCACTCCCAGATTATTCTAATGAATCATGCTAAGGGAGTATTATACCACTAAACCATTCGCCCGGACGATTTCTGATTGGTTGAGAGAAGTCTTCCTTATTGGGCTCTATCATTAGACGTTGGACAGCCCATCAGAAGAGAACTCTATCAGCAATAGCTACAACTAATTAATGACATAACCACCGTCAACCATCATTGCAGCTCCTTGAACAAAGCTTGCTTTGCTACTAGCAAGAAACAATATGCAATCAGCCACTTCCTGCGGGCTGCCCATGCGACCCATTGGAGCGATGTTGATGGCAGGACTCAAGACATCAGCTTGAGGCTGGGTCATGGCTGTATCGATAAGACCAGGACAAACGGCGTTGACGCGGATGAGATCCTTGGAGTACTACGCAAGTCAGTAATGTCAGCAATTCAGGTGCTAACGAGATACATACATCTATAGCATCGCATCTTGTCATGCTAATCACGGCTGCTTTGCTCCCGCAATAGGCCGCTGGAGTCGGCAATGGTTAGTGTTCGATTCAGATTTGAGGTTCATAAGTCGGCACTTACGTGCTGCTGGACGACCGACTACTCCCAGTTGTGAAGCGATGTTGACGATGCTTCCTCGAACTCCAGGTCTTCCGTCATGAGTCGGTAGAGGGTCTTGTTTAAGCATACACCTGATGGCAGCGCGAGATGATAGCCAACATCCACGGTAGTTGACATTGTTTATCATATCAAATTCTTCAACGGAAGACTCATGAGACCTCTTATTGTTACTCAACACGCCTATGATATGATCAGTCGTTGGCAAGCCACTCTTCAGTATCAACACAGCTCTTACCTGCTCCATTAACAACATAGTCTACTCTGTCGAATGCTTTGATAGTTTCACCGTAAAGCTTCTCAATGTCCTCCTCTTTGGAGATATCTGTTGGCACGGCCAGGACCTGGACATCCTGGAAGGTTTCTTTAATGGTCGCTTCTGTGTCGCTGAGTTTGTTGGCATCACGGTCAACTATAACAATCCTTTTACATCCTTCCCGCGCAAAGGATAGAGCGGTCTCCCGGCCGATACCTTGCAAGCTGTTAGCAGAATAGTGGAAGCCGGCGAGATGACAGCGTTCTTACCTGAGGCAGCCCCAGTCACGAGCGCAACGCCATTGAAGATCGACATAGTTTCCATTTAGTTATGAAAAATATTTAATGGCAACTTAGAATGGTAGCAGAATAGATTGCAGGAACTCTTTACGTGGCGATACCGGCGTAGTTCTTATCTCACTGTTGCAGTAGCAGAGGCACCGGCCGACCAAGATGGGTACCAGACATGGGGCACTAAGCTCCAACGTTATCCTTATCGCCATTATCTTATCTCTGGAGTGGAGTGGGTTACTCCAACAGATGGAGTGAGTTGGAGTCGCCTCCCAAGACCCAACAATCATCGCCGTGCAGGGTAGGCGCGTTGTCATGGCATGTTCTATTTCAACACGCCTTGCATCAATTACCAGCTGATGAAAAGCATTCGTATCTATTGGTTCGTTGGTTGATTAAATCTTCCTTTGTACATTCGTCCTCGGAAGAATTATACTCAATACATGGGTTAGATGTTTGTTGACAAAAAAATGGAAAATATGTAATGGCTGAGAACTTTTACAAGCAATTCAACGCTGCATTGCCAAGGGATTTCAACAAGACTTTAATTAACGAATCTTATATACATACTCTTATATTGATAATTCTTGTGCGATACTCATCTAGAAGATAGTCCAGAGACAAACGGTAGCGGCAGTGCGTCGTTTTGCGCTCTCGTCTGACATTCAAACTTGCCTCACAACATGTACAAGAGAACTCCAAGATGTCAGGCGACTGACAAAATCAGCCCCATCTGAAGATCATATCCTGATGGACATCGTTTATCAGAGACCGTTATCTGACAGCTCGGTAACAAGATATTGATGGGTCCCGTGTCACACCACTGCACAGTCATACACACAATTTGACAGGAGACTCCACCGTAGCCAAGACGTAGTGAGGCGGAAACGAGCCATATCCCCATTTTTGCTTGCGAGATCGGCTTTCTTGCGGAAACCCATTTCTAGAAAGAGCCATAAGTTGAATTCATCGTCTCTGATATCCTTGTTCTGTATTTCCGGATACGCGACGCGTATTTCGTAGAGATATGAGAAGCTTGGCCTGCTGATGAACGGGACGCGTTGGCATGAGAAAAGTCAGAGAGTTGGGAGACAAATACTGCGCTGTCCTTTCTTGACAAGGCAATTACCCTCAAGAGAGGGAGAGAGAGCGAATAAAAAACATGGTATTTCCATCCGCTTCGCATCCACAATCTGCCGTCTTCGTCCTTCGACATTGACAAGTTAGCGCACGATCGGCTCCGACAATTCGAATCGGCTCAGGCCCCGCTTGACCAGATTCAGACTCTCTTGAATCCGGGGAAAGGGTTAAAGGAAGACGAAACAAGTAAGATCGTCCCTTTCCCCCGCATTTGAAGTCTCTAGACCGTTACATTAAGCAAAAAACACGAATTAAAACGATGTATCTTGATGCATGAAAAGTGAGATTTTGCGCTTGCGGCTGCATTGCGGAACTCGTGATGCGGGTCCCCCATGTCGGATGGTGGGGCAGTGAACTGACTTGATCATACGTGAGCCTGAACCTGGGAGTTATATAAAGAGGCTGCTGATCGCTGTCTCTTGACGAAAGGAAAAGAGAAATCCCAAGATTATGAGACTGCCGACTGCTACATTTACAAAACTTTTTAATCAACAATTCCGTGGGCCTGTATCCAGGAACATAAATCGGTCTTTCTACGCCACCATGAGAGCTGCCAGGTATTACGGTATCAAGGACATTCGTGTCGAGCAGGTCCCTGAGCCTTCAGTGCAGCCAGGACAAGTTAAAGCGAGTATCTCTCATTCTACCACTCAGAAGGAGACGCTAATAGAGACAGGTCGCTCCTAAATTTGTTGGAATCTGCGGCACAGGTAAGGATCGCAATTCAACACCCAGCCAAATGCTGACAGGTACCAGATCTACACGAATATCTCGGAGGACCCAACTTCTGCCCAACCAAGCCTCACCCTCTCACTTCAGAAAGTATTCCCGTGACGCTAGGCCATGAATTCTCAGGAGTCATCTCCGAAGTTGGCCCCGGCGTAACCGGCTTCGAAGTAGGTCAACCCTGCGCAGTCCAGCCAACCCTCTTCTGCGGCCACTGCGCAGCATGCCACACCAGCGCCGAGAACGTCTGCCATACCGGTGGCTTCCTCGGTCTCTCGGGCGGCGGCGGCGGTCTTTCCGAGTCAGTCTGTGTGAACGCGACGCACGTCTTTGCACTGCCAAAAGATCTACCTCTCGAGATTGGAGCACTTGTTGAGCCACTTTCTGTAGCATGGCATGCCATGTCTGCAGCACCGGAGATCAATGAAAAGTCCAAGGTGGCCATTTTGGGCGGTGGACCTATTGGTCTGGCCATGATTTTGTGCTTGAAGGCTAAGGGCGTTAGTGAGATTATTGTCTCTGAAGTTGCCGCCTCAAGACAGGAGTTTGCAAGGCAGTTTGGTGCAACCAAGGTTGTGAACCCGATCAAAGAGGATCTTAAAGAGATCGCTATGGGCTTGACTGGTGGTTTAGGTGCTGATGTTGTTTTCGATTGCGCCGGTGTACCGGCAAGGTAAGCTTTCTTACACTAGGCTCTGTGAACAAACTAACAGTGAATAGTGTCAAAGGTGCTTTCGAAGTTGTGAGAACAAGAGGCACTGTTGTAAACATTGCAATCTGGGAGAAGGAGATCCCTTTTAACCCTAATTGGCTGACCTTCAAGGAGAGTGCCTACAAATCTGTCTTGGGATACCAACGGGAAGACTTCCAAGCGGTTATCGATAACCTCGCTTCGGGTGCAATTAAGCCTAGCCAGATGATCACCAGGAAGATCAAGATGGAGAACATTGTCGAGGATGGTATCAATGCGTTGATCACGGATAAGGACAACCAAGTCAAGATCCTGGTGGACATTAACGACAAATGAACAATGGATGAAGGAAACAAGTAGGAGGGAGTTTATGGAGTTCGATGAGATCGTTGTTGAGAGGTAGCGAGTATTTTTTTCAGTCATAGTGTTTGAATGCCCAATGTTACTCAATACATGACTTGTGTCCTACCATGATAACCTGAAGATTCACCCCTACCACTGCCCTAACTATACAAATTGACGCTTGATAAATGAAAGATGAGCCCCTATAAAGTTACTGTCGTCATCTGAGTCCCGCTTTCGCTCTGTGGTATATGTTCAAGATTATAATTAAATATACACATGTAGATTAAGCAGCCGATCTCCTTGATGGTGTAGTATACGTAACATGCTCTTACTGAGGTCTGTTTCCCAGGTCTGGCCATTTGAAAACATATTCCCTCCCAGGCTCTGACATATGTTAGAAGCTCTCATTGCCGAACTTCTGTCCAAGGCGGAATGAAGTAGTAACATAAGCCATGAACGATACAAGCAACTCCATCAGCAACCCAGTGTATCCAATGCCAGCTCGGAAATCGACTCCCAACAAAAGCGCCCATACATCTCGCAGGATTCATGCCTGCACCGCCGTATCCATATCGCGCGAAAGCACTAGCGAAGCTCATGGTCCCGACACTTAACCCTACCATGAAAGGCCCTAGTGCTGGGCCAATGATCTTGGCTTGCCGCGGGTCCAGACCAACACCAAAAGCAAGGAATAGGAGAAGGGTAGCTGATACTAGCTCGACAACAAATATTTCCTTTGGCGGCACGATATCCGTGAACAACCAGCATCCGCCAACTTTGAAGTCTCGGCCTCCCCAGCTTGCTCTGACTAACAGCCCAGCCAGGGCGCCCCCGCCAATCTGAGCTGCGACGTAGAGTATTAAGCGTGGCAGTGAACATAGCCGAGCGCAGAAAGTGGCGAAGGTGATCAGAGGGTTGAAATGGGCACCGGAAATGGGTCCAAAGCATGTGATGAAGAGCGTTATGAAGATGAGGTTGGTTATACCGCCAATGAGAGGCCCCAGGAAAGCAGCATTGTCAAAGCTCCCAAATCGCTGTGTTGGAGCAGCGGGAGCAATATCTGGCGAGATGCTTACCCATATCGTGATGTACACAAACAGCAAGGTACCTACTACCAGTCAGTCGAGAACATGAAGTTGATGGGTGAAGTTACCAATTCCTTCGATAAGTGCGGCTTTCCACAAATCCAGATTTTTGATCGGACGGATGTCCATCAACTCCCGGAACGACATGTGCGGCGTTGCATCTGGTGCATGATGCAGTACATGGTCATCTTCCGATGTTCCCCCTTCAACAACGTACGCCTGATTGGCACCGAGTCTTCCAGCGAATGGTTGACTGTACCTTCGATAATGAGGACCCGAAGGCTCTGAGCTGGGTCTGGCTTCGACATCGCCGCTGTCGCGTGACTTTCGGCGGTTCGTCACTGCCATGATTGCGACGGTTCGTGAGACTGTGATTCAATACTGGGTTTCACAGTGAATGAGTCTAGAGATATTTCAAAAGGGACATTGCCGTCCGGTGATATGTGGCGACAGCGGCCGCTCCTTGTAAATCGTAGCGAGGTTTCACCGATATTGCATTGTGATGAGTTTTGAGATCTTACGAGAGCCGCTAGTAGCGTCTTACACATACTGACAATCGCTGACTAACGCTTACAGAATGGAGACTCAACAAGGTTTAAGTTGATTTCAGTGGGAATCAACAGGCCAGTGGGAAATAATGGATATTCTCAATGCCGACCTTTCCGGCTATTGGTGATAGAAATTACTAGCCAAACAAAAATTCCACGTTATAGCCGGTTTGTTCCTCATACATGCAGAACAATATTACAATTTAGGGAATTTCGAATCATGCAATAACCATTTGATTCCCTCCACTGTATCGTTTGTTCTCTTTTCAACCTGTTTGGTCAATTGAGGGAAGAATTCCCAGAAATGATGGGGCAGACCAGGATACAGATCTAGTCGCGTGGAGATGCTGTCTTCCTGGAGAATCCGCTCGTAAATGATACTCTCGTCCCTCAACCCGTCAAGCCCGCAGACTTGAAAGTACGTCGGAGGGATCCCTAAATGTCCTAACGGATGGACAGCAGGCACTGCGATCGGAGAGGTCGGGTCTGGCTTGTATGCAGCTGATAATATATTAGCTTTTCTCCGATACAATGTTCTGGATTTCTTACCAACGAATGCGCGAGCGAGTTCCTCTGGAGGTATAGTCACATCTTTGTTCTGCTCATGACTGACATAGTCATCTTTGTACTTTTCAGGAACAAACGGTGGAGGAAGGAGAGGTCCGACGCCGAGAAACTGTCCAGAGACCTTTGCAGGAGATCCAAGATCGCGGTTTAGATACACCACACCGTTGGTAATGCTTGCTCCGGCGGATGTGCCTCCGATGATGAGGCCTGCTGAAGGGGCCGCGGAAGCGTGAACTTTCGTGGGATTTTCAGCGATCTGTCAAAGATCAGGTCCGTTACGAAACACAGTTGACAAAATATAATTACATACCCAATGTAAAGCATCAACCCCATCATGAATGGCCTGAGGAAACGGATGTTCCGGAGCAAGACGGTAGTCAAGGCAGACTATGATGATGCCAGCCTTGACGGCCAAAACCCTGTTGGACTCCATATCATCATGACGCGTGCCTAGACAAAAGCCACCGCCATGGAAGAACAAAAAGATAGGAAGTTCATCTCCTGGGACGACATCTGATGGAGCATAAACATAAGCGAGGATGCTGCTGCCGTCGCGAACAGGTATCTCAATATCTCGCTCGGTCAGGCTCGGGGGAGTGCCTCCTAGTGCGTCTCGCGCCTCATTTTTGTGCTTATTAGATGTCGCTCGTAGGGTTGGTATATCGACATTGGCCGGAAGCGGCGGAGGGCTGCTGGACTTTAAGATCTGTTAGTGGGCGTTGTTAGTGCTGTTCTTGTCGGAGTTTTAGCGGTGGGGAAGAGCACATGCCTCGAGAAACTCGGGGTCTGGTTGAGCACTGGCGAGGATTTCTAAGCTAGGAGTCATTTTGGACAGTTTAAGGGACGTGTTAGACTCGAACTGGCCATGCTGAGCAATAGCCGCACAGGGACATAAATACAGCTGTGAGCAAACTGTCTAATGAGCCTCCACGTAAGTCACCCCGGACATGAAAAGACCGTGTTTGACCGGGCCCACCACTGGAACTAACGAACATGGCGTAACAAGGGCCCTCGGTTAAGGCCAATCAACGGAAGAATCGGTAGATTGAGCTTCGGGTGTCCACATTCCCCCGCAAACGACAAATCTGGGGAGCAGTTGATGCAACCTGCTCCAAACTCAACTCCATTGTACGTTAGATCGCGACACTCAATTCATTGATGACAGATTCTATACGCTCACAGCATGACACAAGACGAGGCAGAACGTTCGACTCCACCTGAGACGTGGAAGGGCCATCGCGCCTGTTTTGAATGCAGACGGTATTTGAGCCTTTCTATGTCGCTTCTTGACTGACGCACAAGCTAATGCGCCTAACACAGAAAGAAGACGCGATGTAGGCTACGATTTCCGATTTCCGATTTCCGAGAGCGAGCTGACAAGGGCCTAGGCGACATGAGAAAACCCAACTGCGGTCTATGTACAAGAACTGGCCAATCCTGCACATTTCCAACAAAGCGAAAGACGCCTCAGAGACGTCGACAGGAGAGCCAGATTGATTCGCAGAAGCTCGGTGGGTCGGAAGCATCTGATTTGAATATGTTTGAATGCTGACTTTTGAATCAGAGCGTCTCGTCAGCCTGCTTGAGTCGAGATTGGGCGATGGGCAAGACATCGATATGCTGTTGTCGCAGACAGAGCAGCTTCCAAAAGTCAACGATATTCATACACCAAACTCCCTCGACAGAGAACAGGACCAGCCTATGAGAGACGACAGTAACGATGAATCACAGTCAGAAATCATCGTCTTAGGCACAAGCATCGTCTGTGACGATTCAACGTCACCAGCATCCACTTTCCGCTCAACAGAAGGAGAGCCACCTACCTGGTTGGGAATACCAGTGCCTGTATTGACTGAACTTATTCACATATTTTTCTCCAAGACCCAGGGATGGCTTCCGCTTCTTCACAGGCCACGTTTCTTCGCCCGGTTCATGAAGAATGGCGTATTCGATGACAGAAGTCACTGCAACACCGAAGCATTGCTGCTCTGCGGCATGTTTGCCTTGGCAGCACGCCACTCCACAAATTCATGGTTTCACGGTATACCAGCACCAAGCCGCGGGCAGGTCTTTATGGAAAAGGCCAATATATATTATGAAAAATGCCAATCCGGCCAAGCACCAAGTCTCGAACATTTGCAGGGATGCATCTTGCTAGCTGCCTACGAATATGCTTGTGGCCCATCCCACCGCGCCTGGATCGTTGCGGGTGTCTGTGTCCGACTAGCCTACGATCTAAATTTGTGCAGTATGGATGAGCAGGATGAATCAAGCGACTGGTCAGTTCTAGAAGAGCAGCGTCGTGCGTTTTGGATCACTTGGGAACTCGACACTTTTGGCTCCCTCATGTCAAGACGGCCAAGTTCAATCACCCGGTCAATGGTGATGGTCAAGCTTCCGGTTAGTGACGAAGCATGGTTTGCTGACCGACCTGTTGAGTCACCTATTGTCGACCCAAGACCCAGTGAGGTCTGGAAACTCCTTCTCGACTCTCCGAATCAGGACCCAAGAGCGTGGTTCCTCATAGCCAATATTCTCTTGAGTGTCGCGAGTGAATTTGCAGCGGGTCGTTTCACTTGTCAGCGAGATAAGGAGGAGCTCATTGATGCTATTACGTGCTTTTCACTTGCCATGTCGCAGAGGTTCAACCTGGAGACGCTGGAGCGAGAGGTATCTTCAGGCGATGCTGCAAGACATAACTGGATTATTGGCATGCATCTCATGTTGACTTGCACCCGTACGACCATACAGGCTACCTTTAAGCCTGAACATCCAGAGACATTACGTTCGCCACGTCATTTATCTCGGATATTCTATCATTGGTACCCGGACTATATTCCTCTGTGTCAGCCGTTCCTGGCATGCTGTCTGTTGTCAGACCGAGCATACCCGTCAAAAGATATGACTGATGCTTCATATACCGGATATCATAATAGTGAGCTGGTCAGTCTGGTCTTGTCGCAATATGCCACTGTATGGAATCTTGCCTCAATCATAATAAGTATGTGTCGCCTGTTAACCAACATCCTTGCATACTAACAAAGAATAGATCTCAAGGCTTCATTGATGCGCCGTGACAAGGACAACTCATTTGAGAAGCGATTTGCTTTATTCTTCCCTTCACGGGCTCCCATTAATCGGAAAGATGACCAGCCCACGATAGTTGGAGGGCTCGATATAGAGGAACTGAGAAGTGAGAACATATCAGCAGAGAGCAGTCGTGATGACAGTGACCTGCAGCAACTTCTTCAGCCGCCGGAACTAGGAGACGCAGAGTCTTTGATGACAGAGCTTGCAAATATGGCTGGGAGGGGATTACCAAGATACGTGCCAGGGGACACTCAACCCGATTGGAGCAGCGGCATTTCTCTCAATTTTCTTGACGAGGATCATCAGCATCTCAATTACCTACAGTTGTGATAGAAGTGGGGTGCTGGGGGCAGATGAGCTATGGGGCACGTATAGATGAATTATTGAAGTAATGGTAACGCATGTTGAATCATGTATAGATGTTAATACCTTTATCTGCTGTGGAGGTGATTCCGAGCGCTTAAGTTACGCTGTTGGTTGTGAAAGAGCTTGTCCTTGATCCATCCCGCATAGATGTAGTCACAAGGGAGTGTGTCAAGGGTATGCAATAAAACCTGAGACCTCTATCTTTAGTAACAAAAAGTCTTCGGTAAACTTAGATAAATTTAGGTAAGCTTAATATAGATTTAGAGGATTTTAGACTAAGGTACTGCGTGAATTGCCCTAAAGCTAAACGTGCAAAGCCACCCACTACACGACGTGCCCAAGACAGCCTAGAAGTCCTGAACATGTTAGAACAATCAAGAGTTAGTGTTCTCCTGGTGGCTCACTTCTGCCCTACTCTCAAACTGCTTCTCTTTCTTTTCTGGCGGCACGGTCTCTGGCGGCACGGTCTCATCAACTTCCAGGGTCTTGGAATCAATCTCAACTGGTGCATCAATGGTTGCATCAAACTCGGATGCTTGTTCTTTGATGAAGAAGCAGGCTTTTTGGTCAGTCGAGCTTGAATGAATCGGAATGGGCAGGTCGAACTTACCTATAAGCATGAGAGAGCAGAATGCAGCCGAAACGATCCATGCGTTTCGAAAAGCGATCAAGTACGCCTTCTTCATACCTAAAACAGCGGCATTTGCGATTTCAGGTGTGAGGCCAGGGACAGCAGCCACTGCCTGTTTGTTCTGAGAAGCTAGCCCTTGAATAAGTGCAGGCAGAGACGAGGTAGGTAGCCCAAGTGGCAGAGCTGCCTCTGCAATCTTCTTAGCTAACTCCTTGTCCAACGCATTGTGCACGACAGCATTGTTGATTGCTAGACCAACAGAGCCCCCTAGACTGCGAACACTCGTCATGAGAGCAGATGTGAGAGCGATAAGCTCCGGTGTTGTTGCGAATTGTGCAGAAACCATGGTCAATGGCACAATGGAAGGAAGTGCAATTCCAGGTAGTAAGGGATAGATCCAGAAAGCATATCGAGGAGTTTCAATCTTTGAAGTTGCCAGCAGAATGAAGAAGGCAAGAAGACAGACGGAACCCAAGACCAGTGGTGGCCGAAGTGTCTTGTATTTAGCTGACCACAAGCCAAAGACGGGCGAGAAAACAACGGCTGTGATAAACATGATAGCAAAGTTGACACTGCCCGAAAGGAAGCTCGCATCATATACGAGAGAGATTTCGAAGACGAAATATGAGTTGGCGGCGAAGAAAGCGATACCCTCAATAAAAATGACAAACAAGGAGATGGCGAAGTTTCTGTGCCTCCATAGCTCATGATGAAGCATACCATCCTTCTTGTACCTCCACTCGTATACGATGAAGATTATCAAGACGCCGATGCTGATGATAAATGGTGCAAGAATGTTGACACTATCCCAAGAGTAGGGGTTTTGAGACCATGATAGGGCTATACAGAAAAGAACGAGGGCTGGGGCAAATAATGTATATCCTACCCAGTCAAGACTCTTAATCTTTTGCGATGCATTGAGGGAGACTTGAAGGTCACGGGGTGGGGGGTTATATCCGATGAAACAGCCCAGAGATGCAAGGGCGTAGCAACCGGCGGTCACATACCAGAAGATGCGGTAGTTGGAGTTGTCGCCGTGACGGAGTAGGCCGCCCCCCATGAGCAAGGCAATGACCGAACCAAGCGCGATCGATACACTGCCAACCGCTTGTCCAATAGGTCTGTAATGCCGAGGAAGAATTTCGGACATGACAGCAACGGTGAGCGACTGGCTTCCGAAAGTGATACCCAAGATTGCGCATCCGGCAATGAGAGTTCCTGAACTTTGAGCTCGGGATATGATGATGCTACCTGCAACGCCAGCGAGGGGCATAACGACGAGGATAGTTTTACGGCCCCAATAGTCAGCGATTTGGCCGATAGGAGGGCTGAGAACAACGGTGAGGATCGTGATGCAGGATGAGTACCAGACAGTCTGGCTACTACCGCCGACGGCTGCAGCCATGGCATTTGCCAAGAGACCTGTACCGACGAGAGATAGGAGTTGCGTGAGGTATATCATGTTGACTGCCTGTTCATTGGTTAGCTTAGAGGTGCCAGAGGTGCAAAGTGACTTACAAAAAGGCAGATATACGTCTTGGAATGGATTCGAGCAACATCTTGCTCAAAGGGCGCGCTGATGGAGGATTGGGAAGCCATGTTGGCGATGCGACTCAGAGACTGGTCCTTGAGAAGCAAGGATATGCCAGTAGCAAAATACCGTGGGACCAGGCTTTGTTATATGGTAAGTGACAGGGAGGGCACACCCGTGTTTGAATGCCGGTGGCTGGCATCCGAATGCTGCGTGATACAGTATTCGGCAAAGGTGCTGGGGCAAATAGGGGAGTTATGGCTGGCGCGTTCCCCAGGTTTACCCCAGCCAGAATTGCCGAGTTGAGATCTGGGGTAGCGTTGGGAGATGCTATCGGGATGGTGGAGACGGCATTCGCGGTGGCCGCAGGCCCGTAGGTCAGATCGCGGTAGTAAGACGCGCCGGCCGTTTAGCACTCCGCCTCCACTTCGAACAGTTGTGCCCTGCCTGTGATCAATCCAAATGGAAACGCATTGGCTTCTTCAAAGTCGTCGACTTAGTTCAAGATTAAAAAGATAGCACGCAAATCCAGAAGATCTCAAGGAAATGGCAGCAATGCAGATGATACACTGTTATACTAGAGCGGTTGTAAAAACAGGGGGTGTGTTGTAGAGTGGATTTAAGCTTAATGTCTCGCACCATATCGCGTGAATCTTGAAGACGTTGTTTGGTGGTCACAATAACACAGCATTGATCATGATCCTAGGCACAAGGCAACATAAGCTACGTAATAATGCCACTTCAAAAGCCGTATTGTGGTTGGTAAGCTAATTTCTCTATAATTCCAGTGGGAATTGTTGTAGCTATTCTTAGGTTCACAGCTGTGGTCTGGGCCCCAAATCCTTTATATCCAAGGTAGTCGACAACCCCATCTCCTTTCCCATATGAGCAAACAGCTGGGCTTTCTCATTCGGATCATTCAGCATCTTAAAAAATGCCTCCCTCGCTGCAACGTCCTCAGGAGCAGTCGACTTCAATCTTAACAGATTGGCAGTCGATAATGGGTCTGTGATATTCTTGTAGACGTCGCGCCTGGCCTTTGCATAATCATCAAGTTCTGTTTCTGGGGCATTGTCGTTTATGATCTGGACTAGAGCTTTGCCCAGATGAGCGGCATCGAGTAAACCGGTAGTCAGTCCAAGTCCACCGACAGGATTGTTAAGCTAGAGAGTACTTAGCGACGAATGATGCGATGTTGAGAGACAACTTACATGGGCAGCATCGCCAGCGAGAAGGATATTACCAACGCGATATTTGGATACACAGCGCTGATGAATCGTGTACGGAGCTGTTTGGAGGTAGATGATCTCATCAGTGTTACCTGGCAAGATTCTAGAAAGTCTGTCTTTGATGACGGGGAAGACAGCCTTGTCAGTAATAGGCTCTCCATCAGCACCCTGAGCGAATGGAACGCTGGTTGCAACCCTCCACAGATTCTTTGGTCCACGTTTCACAACGATTGCCCAATCCTCAGGATGCACAATAAAGTTGCCATGCTTCCAGCCTAACTTTTCAAGGTCGTAGAGGATATTGACTGCAATGAGTCGTATATCTGGCCAGGTGTAGCCTTCGAGAGACTCGCCTATAGACTTTCTAACCGAGCTCTTGCCACCATCAGCTCCGACGACGTACCGACACTTAAAGCTGAGCTCTTGATCATCAAGTACACGCCGCGCGTAAACGGTAACTGAATCTCCATGGTCTTCAACACGGGTAAAAGCATGATTGAAGATGATCTCTGCGTTTCCCGTATTGATCAAATGCTTGAGGAAGATCTGAGCCAAGACGTCTTGCCCTATCATGGCTGCACAAAGATTGGGATTTTCGGATGGTGGCGGCGTGAAGTCTGCGAGGACTTTTGTTGTATCGTATCCGTCTCTCCAACAGTATCCATGGTCGCTTCTACAGCCGGATTCTAGCACTTCTTGGAGGACTCCAGCTTTGGCGAATTCGAGATTGACGCAAGGGAGCTGTCTGCGATTGGTATGGTATGTCAGTGAATGAATGAATGGCGGTTGGATTAGAGGACATACACGCAGGCTCGCGGACTACGGGAGATTCCCTCCCCTGCTTCAATCACAGTCACCTTGATTCCATTCTGAGCAAGGACCAAGGCTGTGAAGAGGCCGACGGGGCCCGCGCCGACGACTATAACGGTTTGGTTGGGCATTTCTGAATAAAGGAACAAGGTATAATGTTGTACGATATTGGAATATCAGGATTTAGCATGAGACTATAACAGTATACCCAAAAGATCGTTTTAAACAAATAAAAATGCTTTCTATAAAGAAACACGAAGCTGATAAAACGTCATGAGATGACGGATCGACATGTCGGAGCTTTCATGGCCGTGGAGCCGGCCTTGTGAGGTCGGCGCCCGTTTTGGCCGGGATGCCGTCCCCACTTATCCGATGGCTTCATCAAACTTCGCCGGGGCCGATGTCTTCTCGCCGCAGTCGCCAAGAGAGGGAGAATCAAGTGCAGTTGCCATAGTTAGGTGAAAGTTGACGCCACTTCGAGCAGTCAGTCACTAGTGCCCCTAAAGTCCCGCCGTATATCATGTCGGCTCGGGGGTAATAAATCGTGGGTAGACGTGACAAACTGAGGGCGCGCTTTCGGCCACCCTGAGACCCCATCATGATGGGACTGTTCGACTGGCTATGACATAACACCATAACCTGCTCGCGAACAGTACCATTGCTTCAATGTTAATGTTTTCTTTGGATAGTGCCATGACAAAGTAGGTGCAAAGCTTTACTGAACGCTGCTCCGGTGGGGAAATGTACCTTGTTTCCTGCAGACGCGTAGCGCGTCACAGGCGAGAACCCCACAATTTCAACAAGGACCATCATGTGAAGCAATCTATCACTCGAGCTCTTCGTAAAAGATGACAGCTCAAAGTGGGTTTCTCATTAGATAGCTAAGATTTACTCTTACTTATAGTTCCCATATTAACGATAAACCATGATCATTATTCAAGTTTGGACATGAGGAGCATGTATTCAATGCATAGGTGGGACTGCTGATGGTTACCTGGTGGATTTGTCTACGGTGCACCAAAGTTTTTTTCTCTCGAGAACTCACATGTACGCACGACTGACTCTTCTTCTCTTTTAAAAAAGGCATAATACTTACTCCAAGTTAGACAAGAAGTTCTTAAACATATGATCATTGTCTAAATGATCTGATAAATGCAATGGCATTCCCAGGGTGGGGAGTCGCTGAACTACCGGGTAGCCAGGCTCATTAGAACGGCCACGGTGGGCTCAGAACATCTTCTGATTGGCTCTCCTTAATCTCAAGAGAGATAAGCATAAGCTCTTATCGTAACCTTAAATTTGGCTCAACCTTGTAGACTGAACAACACGCGCGGCCTCGCTCCCCGCCAATGAGTCTCAAGCCTATCTCAACTAGCGAACCTCGCCAGAGATAAGGTCGTAACTAAAGACTGACTTAAATTCCATCCCCTGCAAGGTACCGGACAACAATCACCCTCCATTGGCTCCTGTGAGACATGAAGTCATGAGCTCACCCTTCTGTCATCGATAGAGGCGCTGTACTAAGATTACCTAAAATAAAATAAGATTAGGCTAAACTTCAGCTAAACTTCTACGAGGTTTACATCAGACTTGATGCTTCCGTTGAGATCAGAGAATAATACTGATTATTTGGAAGGAAGTCTACGACCTTTCATGCTCTTTTATTCTGTTTCATTCTGATACAAACCGCGTTCAAGCCAGGGGAACAACCATTCCGCTCGTCCGTCGTTATCTCTGCCGATCTCAGATCTGTCCAACCACACATCATGCAGCCAAAGATAAGGAATCTACGCCACGTCGCGATGAAGCAACGTTATCTTGTACCTTAATTCTTATCTCGCGTGGTTTCGCCGGAAAGGGAAAAATGTTCCCGATTCAGCTATGATACCCATTTCTTGGCAAAACACTAGGATCTGTCTGAGATACGAGGATTCAGGGCCTCACATAGGGGGAAAGTCATTAAAGACAGTGGGTTCTGCCGTCCGTCGCGATGGAGCGTAGTAGTGTGTATAGCCAGTTTCTGCCAAATTTGATCCAGCATGGCTTCGACAATTACTCCGGTCACTGAGTGGCCCGATTACAATGACGATCCCACGGGCGGTAATCCTATCACCCATGATTTGAATGCTACTTATGACAAGGTTAGTCATTTTCAACGAGGCGGGCCGGATTGTGTATTCTCCCGGCTCTCATCCCAACGTTGCGCTTCCTCGAGGGCTTCGGTGAAGATTCTATCGCTAACAAATGATGCTACACAGGGCGATATGGCATGGATGCTTGTTTGCACCATTCTTTGCTGGCAGATCACTCCTGCAATTGGCTTTCTTTGTAGGGAATCGCGACGCATCGAAATACCCGGTTTCATTTGCTGACACGACACAGATGCCGGTATGCATAGGAAGAAAGCAGCATTGACGATAATCCTGCAGTCCCTTTTCTGTGCCTGTGCTGTAGGCATACAGTTTTGGATATATGGTTATAGCTTGTATCAATCTCGGACTACAAACCCAATGTTGGGTGACCTGTCGCTCGCCGTATTCCACAATGTCCTCGCCCAGCCATCGATTGCAAACTCTGATATCCCTGAGATCCTATGTATGTATTGAAGAGAATGACTGTGTAATTGAGCACATGTTTCAGTTTACTTGAACATTGCCGGCTGACTATTACGTGCTCTAGATGCGATCTTCGGAGTCACCTTCGTCACCGCCACTGCCATGATTTTGGCTGGAGCAATGCTGGAAAGAGGCAGACTATGGCCTAGCATGGTGTTCCTTTTGTGCTGGACAACCTTTGTGTACTATCCGTAAGTGATTCGTCGCAGTCTCTCTTGGATCGCAGCCCTGGCCTGGACCAGCGCGGACCAAATCGCGTCCCGTGAAGAGTCACTAACGAACATCGCTGCAGTCTAGCTTATTGGGAGTGGAACCCATCAGGATGGTTGTACGCGTTAGGCCTCTACGACTTCGCGGGATCAGGGCCAGTTCATATTGCCTCCGGATTTGGTGCTCTAGCTTGGTCGTTCATGCTGGGACCCCGACTGCCCGACGCCAGCATCACCGATCGTAAGGCAGCCGTACACTACAAACCACATAACCCATTGCTTATGGTTCTTGGAACTGTACTTATTTGGTTTGGCTGGTTTGCTTTTAATGGTATGTCAATTGCCGTTGAGATATGCGGCCGAAAGCTAACCTTCTCCCCTCAACTTAGGTGGCAGCACCGCAAACCTTAGTCTCCGATCGATCTACGTCGTTGCGAATACAAACTTCTCTGCTTGTGCTGGAGGTATCGCTTGGGTTCTTCTTGGATACCTGCATACTCGAAAATTTTCTTTGGTCGGCTTCTGCAGCGGTATCATCGCAGGACTGGTCGGTATCACACCCGCTGCCGGATTTACGCTCATCTACGTTTCTCCTGTAATCGGAGGTGTCACGGCGGTGGTGTGCTTTTACTGTGTCAAGTACAAGTACATTCTCTCGGTCGACGATGGCCTTGATATCTTCGCCATTCACGGAATCGGCGGCGTTATCGGAGATATCCTGACTGGCCTCTTTGCTACTGGATATGTTCCTGCGCTGGATGGCGTATCAGGGGATGCCTATGCAGGTGGATGGTGGGATGGAAATTATCGCCAGCTTGGTCTCCAAATTGCAGGTGCCGTGACTTGTGCCGCTTGGTCATTCGTTATCTCATGCATATTGCTCTTCGTCATTGGCAAGATCCCTGGCCTGCATCTTCGAGCCAGCGAGGAACACGAGATCAGAGGTCTTGACTACAAGTATCTCAGTGACATGGACTGGGAGGACCATTACATGAACGGAGGTATCACACCGGTGATGGAGGGAACGCCCATGAGAGCTTCAACTCCTCAGCAAACTCCCGACAAGAGTGAAGAGAGGAAGGTCGACTGAGTCGAGGAAGGTAGTAGTAGTTAGCTTGATAAAGGACAATCATTTCGTTCACTGGATATCATGATGTTGTGTGACAGCCTGTGAAATGCTAGACAAGATGGAACTAATAATGACTGCATGGAAGTGATCTACCGCAAATCATCGAATAACATCCGATCACTCATCCTCCACCTTTTCAGGGGTTGATGTATACTACTAATGCTGTAAAGAGGTCGCAGTTAAATCAGTGAGTGAATTAAGTAAGATATCGCTATGTAATAGAACCAAGATGCAAAGGTCGAAATTACAAAATTAGAACAACCCTCCAAGACATCTCCGTGCCACGAAACAAACTTCGGGTATCTTCAGACTAGTGCTTGTACACGACAACTATATGCACGTATCCAACTCGTAAACGACAAAAAAAAAAGGTGCGGTTAGCGAATTGACCGGAAAACCGCGTCAGAGATTGATATCGAAGATTTTTGGGTCCAAAGAACAGACCGCCGATCATTAGTATTTGTAGCGTTGTACTCAAGCGTTTGGGTTGACATTAGCGCCAGAGGCAGTAGCAGTATCGTTTCGAGCACCATGTCCAGACGTGGTCTTGTTGTTAGGACCATCTGGGAAGATACGCTCGTCAATGTCGCGAATGCGAAGGCCAAGGCGAGCAGGGTCGATGTTTCGGTGTCCCCAGAGGAGTAGTCCTCCAAACACAGGCTTGGCGATAAGATCAAGAATGCCGTAGAAGACCGCCTCAGAGTCAGGGGCAATTAAGTTACCACCTTCACAGACGCCCCAGGCAATGGGGTAGAGGATCCACACAACGGCTGTGAGGGAACCGCACATGACAAAGGTTCGACCGACGTCAGGTCCAACGTGTTTTGCATGCAGACGAGCTTCCCATGCGAGCACGTAAACGATGTATGCGAGAGCAGCGCAGCCTGGATTCATGTTAGTAATGATGATGTTGACACAGGGAACACAACGTACCAAACGCGAAATAACCCCACTTGTAAGAACTCTTCACGAGAGCTCCGACTAATCCAGTGACAATCATGACCCAGTCTACGAGAATCACCCACAGCACAGTTGGCCAGGGCATGCCAGCAGTAAGAAGCAAATCTGTGAGTAGCAAGGGGGTTGTCAAGAACCAGTCGATGTATCTTGCGTAGAAGATCTCTCGGTAGATCCCGGCAACCCTATGGTCGGACCTCTGGAACTCAACCGCGATAGGAGTCCAGCCAAGGTTCGAAGCCATTGTGAAGTATGCGATAGATGCGATCATGGTGATACCTGCAGTGATGTAGCTAAGTAGGTCAGTAAAGTACATGAGACCTCTGTTCTATGGACAAGCATGATAGTAAAGGATCGAAGAATGCCGAATGGGACTTTGATGAAACTTACTGGAAGATGCGGTCGGTGCGAGGCTTTCTCATTCCAAGCCCAAGAAACACAAAGGTTGAAATAGTCATGACTGAGAACAGTTAGCCATTTCATCACATAACCGAGTTGTTTTATTCTACACACCTGCGCAGACAGCCCAATACCAGTCAGAGCCTCTGACGGTGATGTTAATGTCACTGCGTTGCCCATTGACAATGTCAGCTGTAGTGAATTGTTAGCAAACTCGTCTTGGCTGGGAGGTTGATATGGCTAACGGTTGACATTGAGAGCATCGTTCTTTCGTGCATAAAGGTGATCGGCCATGGTGAAGAACGTTAACACAACGGTAAAAAGTAACTTCGTATTCGTGGAACGAAAAATACAATGTCTGCAAGCCAAGAGGATGACAGGTATGGATGTCAAACCCTTAAATGCAGCCAAGCTTCTTTCCCATGTTTTCCAATTCCCTTTCCATGACTTCATATCCGACCCTCCCGAACTCAGACGGAAATAACTGCCGAGTAATCGTCATTGCTCAAAACAAAGTGCACTGTTCATCAAAATGCGCTGTCAGAATCTGCGATGGCTGATATTGAGTCTATGACGTGCTGACATGTTGAGTCCACACCACTAGGTTTCAAACGTGGTATCAAGTGACTAAAACCGTTGCCGGTAGCCGTAGCGCGAAATGGAAGATCCCGCGGTAGTTCAGGTGGGAATTGTAAGGCTGATCGATGTATTTGCCGAAAATGATGACGGTTTGAGGTCAAGATAGGAATGTTCCATGTGACGCGACGGGATCGACGTTTTGGTGGGGGCTGGAGATGGTTAGATCAAGCACAGTCTGGGACAGTGCATGAAGATTGTTGACAGTCCGGTTCTTTCCGATCAGATAGTCTTCACGTTATTCACAATAGCGTTGACTTGTGAGGCTTTGGATTCATAAGTATTAGGGGAGTTCATTCTATCTCTAACTAAGTAATTACACTAAAGAAATACTCCCAGCCAATCCAACTAATGCTCGCTAATTCGCAGCAATGACAAGATAGTAATAAGCCAGCAAAATCGCAACCAAAGCTCCCAAGAACCCTTGGAACAGAGTCAAAGACGAATCGCTCATCTTATCCAGTCCACCCTTGGGAGACTTAGCAGTGTCCTGCGCCCAAGGGATCTGATGGCTCTTGAACCCCGAGTCCTTGAGAATCTGTTCTGAAACAATCTTGCTACCAGCAATGCAGACAGGAACACCAGTACCAGGATGTGTGCTGGCACCAGCAAAGTACAAGTTCTTGTACTTGGAGTGCTGAGTACCAGGTCGGAAGGCGAGAACGTTCATGATGGAGTGACTTAGACCAAGAATAGCGCCCTTGTCGAGGTTGAACTTTTCTTGCCATGTGAATGGGGTGTTGATGATCTCGTTCTCAATGAGAGGAGCAAGATCAACGCCTATTCTCGCACGCATTGTTGCAATAACTGTGTCGCGAGCAAGGGAAATCATCTTATCCCAGTCCTGGCTTGTTTCCAGACCGCCAGAGTTTCCAGACTTGGACAAACCACGATGTGTTCCTTCGGAGTCTGAGAGAAGATGACCAACAGGGACAAGAACAACGATAGAGTCCTTGCCCTCAGGAGCAGCCGAGGGGTCAATGCGCGAAGGTACATTGACGTAGAATGATGGTTCTGAAGGAATGAGGTGCTCCTTGAAGATGCTGTCAAAGGACTCCTGATACTCATCCGCGAGGAAAATGTTGTGAGCATTGAGTTCAGGGACGATCTTGGAAGCAGACCAGTAGAAAGAGATACTACTGCAAGAGGTCTCTCGTTTTGATAGCGAGTCTGCGTAGCTGGTCTTGGGAAGGAGGTTGTTGTAAGTGTAGACAAGGTCAGCGTTTGAGATGACGATGTCTGAAGGTAAATGTGTTCCGTCGCTCAGAACAACACCGTTTGCCTTGCCGGTTGCTTGGTCGATGGAGATGGATTTGACTCCGGTATTCAGACGGTACTCGACACCAAGACGCTGACCAACGTTGACTAGAGCCTCGACGACCTGGAGATGTTAGTGAGGAACCTATCATGTCGGGTTGCAAGACTGACCTTGTGGAATCCACCTCGAGGATATAAGATACCCTCAGCAAGCTCAGTATACTGAAGCAAGCTATATGTTCCCGGCGCATCAAACGGACTCATGCCCATATACATACTTCCAAATGTGAAAACCCTTCTCAACCTCTCAGTCCAGAAGTACTTGCTTGCTCTCGTCCAGATACTCTCGAGGGGATGAATATTGAACAAATTGAACAGCACCTCAGGTCTGGCAAGACTCAAAATACTGGGAAAGTTTCTTCGGAGCACAGACTCAACACTAACTTCATAATGCCGATGCGACTCCTGAAGAAAACCAAGATATCTCTCAAAACCATCGATACCTTCAACGGCTTCGATAGCTTTCTTCATCTTGGTCAGATCAGTGGACATCTCAAAGGATGAACCATCGCCAAACCAGATGTTGTAGTTTGGTTCACATTTCAAAAGCTCAACACCCTCAGCTGTTAGAGATGTTCCTAGGTCTTGGAAAATCTCGTGGAAGAAGCGAGGGAGGAGAAGAAGAGATGGACCTTGGTCGAAGCGCTGACAAGGTTAGTGGGCGTAAATCAAGTGATAGAGAAGACGTACGTGGCCATCATTGTGGATTAAAGAGCAACGTCCGCCGGTAAAGTCATTCTTCTCGAGGATAGTAACTTTGAAGCCAGCTTTTGCAAGTCTCGCAGCAGTAGAAACACCACCGACACCAGCACCTAGTAAATGTCAGTCGATACCTCCTCATAGCTCATGAGATTGAGAGCAGCATACCAATAACAATAACGGATTTCTTAATGTCGCTCATTTTTGCTGTAAAAAGTGAAGACGCTCAGTCAATAACCGACTCACCCGAAGCCAACGGTTTTGATAGTCAGAGCAATAGAGTCAATGACGTCTTCCATTTTGTCCGATCCACTTTTTCCTTCGCACTCGTTTAATGAGACACTTGGCGTACATGTGAGAGGCTAAGTTACCCTGTGCTTAACGAGGCGCAGTCTGTATTTTGAGGGATTAAAGTGGTTTATTGAAGATTGACAGGGAGAATTGAAGTCGTTGATGCGTTGACGATCATTGACGGGTTTGGTTTGGAGGGTTTTTAGTGGATTTGGTGATGGGATGCGTGTTGAATGATTGGTTGGTGGGTTTATGGTGGTGGTGCTGTCAAAATGTCAACGGTGAGGCTGTGAAATTAGGACGCCACGAGACTTGACGACGCCAAGTAATTCCAACGGTTGAGTAGACGATGCTTTGAGACATTTTTTAAATCTTACAGAAAAAAGGAGGCTCAAAGTGGAATGAGATGAATAATCTATGAATCTATGACTTGTACCATTACATCCTCCACGCTTCACCCCGCTATTTGTTCAATGCAGACCATGCAACACGAATTCGTCTCATCTTGGGAACAGTAGCCCTGCCCTTCTTCATCGTAGGACCTTTCTCTCTCAGAACGCGTCCAATCTCCATATAGCTCTCAACAGCAACGCGAATCGGTCCTTTTCCTTCTGAAGGAAGCTTATCAATAGCGCCCTTTGCCATGTTGTACTTTTCAAAAGCACGGTCAAGCAATTTATGACGGAGGGCTTCAATGGTAGGGCCGTGGGGATTTTGGATTACATCTTCGGGAGTGAGTTGGGCTTCTTTTAGCCAAGAGAGGGGAAGGTAGACGCGGTCAATTTCTGCGTCGGTTTTGATGTCGCGGGCGATGTTGACGTATTGAAGTGCGATGCCCATTTCTTGGCCTGAAGCAACAACTTCGCGCTGAATGTCTTCGGGGACAGTTTCTGGGGTATGGTAGAGAATAAGGTGGTTGCAAAGTTCTGCGACGGTGCCGGCTACGCGACTTCCGTAGATATCTAGGTCTTCCGTGGTCTCGATAGGGAATGCACCGGACTTTCTGTCAAAGAGAAGATCGGTGTCAAAGCCCTTGAGCAGATCGTCCAAGGGTTGCTTGGGTAGATAATAAGTAGGTAATTGGAGAAGAGCCATGTGGAACATCTCTGGGATGTTGGACGTGACATATTCTCGTAATCTTTGCGAAGGTTCCTCTTGGTTCTCTTCATAAGCAAGATCAAGAAACTTTCTCAGCTTCTCAATTGAGGCTCTAGAGTCATCAACAGATGGAGCTTCGTCAACAAGATCGTCAGCTGCTCGACAGAACGCATAAAGACGGATCAGATCGATACGAAGTCTTCCCTCAAAAGTGCCGCTTGCGAGATAGAAGCTTCGACTCTTCTTTCGGAGCAGGGCAACGGCGCTGACAAGACCTTGAATACGCTCCTCATCATACTTCTCCTTTGGTAGAATAAGAGTTCGGATGATGGTAAGTAAGCTAGGCACTCCCTTTGTCCGAGGGAAGTGCTCAGGAAAAGTGTCGAGAATAGCCAGGTTGTTGTCGCAAGCGATGAGGCCAAAGACAATCAAGGTGTTGGTGAGAAGGAAAAAGACAGCCTCTCTGTAAATTGTCAGTATAGTTCCTTCTCTCAGAGGAATGATTGCTTACTCAATGTCGAGGCCATCCCACAAGACGACGCCGTATTTGGTCCCGGAAGTGATACTCCACGTTCCTCGTCGCAACGCAAAAGTGTCCACAACCCACAAATACAAGGTTGGCAAAGCAATAGGAAGCGCAGTGTTCGTCCAAGGTAGATTCACAATGAGCTGATAGGAAATCGACCTGCCAATGGTTAGCATATGCAGCATGAAACAGTCTCTCAAATTGAGCATTACCATAGAAACAAGAGGAATGGACAGGCCCAAATGAGGATAAGACCCATGTACATGCCCTCACCACCAGAGGACACAGAAACGAAGCCGAAAACAATTGCTGATGCGAAAAGAATCTGGCCGGCGATTTTACCCCAGCCCGTCTTCTTAGACAGGTAAATAGGGTGAAAGGTTGGTTTGCTGAGAATCATGTAGAGTAGAGAGGTGTTGAAAGTCTGAATGACGAAGAAAAACAATTCTTCAGCTGGGATATCCCATGCTGTCAGACCGACCACGACACCAGGAGGATAAGTCCAAATGCGATTTTTGATGAGATACGAGTCCCAGGGGCTGTCGGCGTTAGTAAACCTCAACAAAATCCCCTCCAAAACCAACATACATAGTCGAAACAACAGCAACCTGCAAAAATTAGCTTCAATCCCTTCAATCCCCTAGAAAAAACTTACTGTTATCAAAAATACAAGCTTAAAAACATCCAACCGTGACATCAACGGTCTATAAACCGCCGCCAAAACAACACCAAACGGTATCGTGTATTTTAGATGCCTGTATCAAGGGATGAGTTAAAAGCCCCCCGCAACAACGATAGAATACGTACACTTGGGCATATTCCCAGCCCATTTTGACAGAGGTTTATTTCGTGTACGTGAACGAAAAAAACAGATCGATTTGTATGTGACGGCATACGAGATAGGCTTCAAATAAAGCCAGAGTCAAAAAAGTGAAAAGGAAAAAGGTTGTTAAGGAAGAAGTCGGAGCATGAGTGGTGCGTGAGTCCACAGTTTGTTTTTCAGACACTAACACAGCCCTTGATGGTACAACGTACCCCTGTCTGTTATGTCTTGGGTGACAATAATGCTCCCCCACCACTAGGTTTTCTTCACCGTTGTCGAGTGTGGGTGGGGAGAGGCGTTTTCTGTCATGTTACATCTCAGGGACTCGTTGACGTCACGACTTTTTTCTTCAACTTCTTTGGGTATCGAGTGTACTTGTCATCAATTAATTCGAGACCCCTTGTTCGGGATACTCGGTCTTTTTGACATTGCCGTTACCGTTATGGAGATGGGACTTGATTATGACGCGTGACAGATCGTGCTAGTAGTTTTGATGGATGGATATCTCCATTGCGTGCCGTTCTATCCAGCGATTGATGCGACCTACGTCTTTCCTGATCATCTCGATCTGGTTGTGGGTTATATAGTTAAGTTACTGGTGGTCTGCTGGTTGTAGATGTGTGTATTCTGTATAGCTTCATTGAATATCATATGCTTTGGCATAACTCCGTCTCCTTTTTCGCTTTTGATTGGATCCATCTCGCGATGTAGCTTGAAGGTTTTCGCACATACTAATCGTCTATTCTTCCATTCGTCTTATCTGTAGCGGGCCATTTACCAGAACCCCATACTATCGCGACTCGATACCGCATCATATCATAGTCCACATATAATAGTTCCTACAACGAAATCCCCTCACACAAACGTCAATGTCTCAGCCAGACAAGAATATCTCCCCGCCACTTCGTCACCCGTAAGTCTTCCCCACGGTCCGTAACACAATATTGACCAGTTACAGATATCTCACTGGCAATTTTGCCCCAATTCATCAAACAACAAATCTCACTCCATGCACATATAGTGGATGCATACCGCCAGAACTAACTGGTGGTCAATACGTTCGCAATGGCGGCAATCCCGTCAGCCACCAAGATCTTGGCAAAGACGCCCATTGGTTCGACGGCGATGGGATGCTTTCTGGTGTCGCGTTTAGAAAGACATCCATAGATGGCAAGATTATACCCGAATTCGTCAATCAGTATATATTGACAGATTTGTACTTATCCAGAAAGACGACCTCTATTGTGTCGCCGGTAATGCCAAGCATCACGACCCTGGTAAACCCGCTATCGACCATGTTCAAGATCATGTTCGCGACCTTCAGGACGATATTTCTGGTCATTCTCTCAAACCTACCTGGATCTCAACAAGCCATCAAGCGCATCAGTGTCGCCAATACTGCTGTCTTATACCACGATGGGAGGGCTTTGGCGACATGCGAAAGTGGTCCGCCAATGAGGATACAGCTTCCCTCGCTGGATACTGTCGGCTGGTTCGACGGTGTTAAAGCTGAAGGAGAGCCAGAGAAATGTCAAGTCAGTAGTAATGACTCTCCGTTCGGCGGCAGCGGGCTCTTCAGCTTTATGAAGGAATGGACAACAGGGCATCCCAAAGTAGACCCCGTTACTGGAGAGATGCTTCTCTATCATAACACCTTCATGCCACCATACGTGCATTACTCAGTACTTCCGAAGAGCAACGAAAAGGCATCTGGGCACAGACTTGTGAATCAGTCTGTTTTGGGGGTATCTGGTGCTCGAATGATGCACGACTTTGGAGCATCTCGGAGCCATACTATCATCATGGACCTTCCTCTTAGCCTCGATCCTCTCAACACAATGAAAGGTAAAGAGGTTGTATCGTACGACCCGACGAAGCCTTCACGGTTTGGAGTGTTCCCGCGGCATCAACCATCCAGTGTGCGGTGGTATCATACAGCTCCATGCTGCATCTTCCATACTGCGAACACATGGGATTCTCATTCGAGTGACGGGGGAAGCTCTGTTAATCTCCTTACATGCCGTATGACTTCGTCTACGCTTGTATATACAGCCGGGAATATCAGGCCACCAGCGAGGTCTAAGTCTACCCAAGCACGGGACTGGCCAGACGATAAGAAAGAAACGACCTGCAGATACAAAGAAGCCCCTACTCTAGAGTCACCTGGGGTAGCGGCTGGTCTAATCGACTACTTTCCCACTGCAGAGTCAGACGACTACGATCAATGCCGGCTGTACTATTACGAATTTGACACGTCCACGACATCCCAAAACGAAGTGAAGAATCAGTGGGCTCTCTCGTCCATACCATTCGAGTTTCCTTCTGTTCGGCCAGATCGCGAGATGCAAGACGCTCGCTACATCTACGGCTGTAGCACGTCGACTTCCTGTTTCGGCGTTGCCCTCGGGCGAGCTGATAAAGTCGACCTGCTTGTCAAAATGGATGCTAAGACTCTCGTCCGACGTGGGAAGAAGATGAACACAACACCCGTCACTGGGTGTGTCGATAGACGGTCAGTCAGCGAGATCATTGAACAAGAAAAGGAGGACGATCCCATAAAGATATTCCGTCTCCCACCGAACCACTACGCTCAAGAGCCACGGTTTGTTCCTCGAGCTTCGTCATCTGAAGAGGACGATGGGTACCTGCTCTTTTACGTCTTCGATGAGTCTCAACTCTTGTCTACAGGTGATTGCCCTCCATCTGCTAAGTCTGAGTTGTGGATTCTTGATGCCAAGAGCATGCGTGATGTTGTTGCCAAGGTCAGACTTCCGCAAAGAGTGCCGTATGGTCTGCATGGAACTTGGTTTTCTAGTAGGGATATCGAAGGACAACGGGCTGTGGAATCCTTAAGAAGTTTGGAAGAAGTGCAGAGGAAGAAGGAGGATTGGCTTAATGGCGGAGGACAGATAAGGAAGTCGTGGATGGTGTTGCGAGAGAAATTGGAGAGAGCTGTCGGCTGATGGATCTCTAGTATTTCAGTATGATCCGCTTTCACGATACCCTGTTGCGAGTTTCATGGTACCTTCTTGTATCTTATGGCTTTTGTCGATATTTGTAAATGACTTCTCATCCTTATAATCCATAATAAGCACATTAACTACTCAGAAAGCTTTTAAACTTCTGCAAAGTCCCACCAAACACCCTTCCATTACGCATGAACTCGTAAAACCGTGACTACCAAACTTCAACTGCCAGAACCTGTCCCGACTCTTTCACCAAATATCATGTTCCATCATCGTGTGTGATAGAAACTCAGTATCGCTGTTTGCAATCGAATTCGCCATGTCAATCATCTGCGCAGTTGTAAACCACGCATCCATCCCCAAATCATCCATACCAGGCAACATCGAAGCCATGGTCTCATTATCATCATTCAAATCATTCAGCCCACCTTCGCCTTCGCCAATCGTCCCTCCAATAATCTGTCCGTCGATCGGAATCGGTGTTGTTTCAGATTGCTCACGTGGCAAACGACCCAACATATCATCAAGCTGCTGCAACTCCGATCTCCTAAACATGGCGATGAGATTGCCCTTACTTATCATCTCGTTAAAGATTATATGCGTCTTATGCCGGAACGTAGCATCGTATTCTGAGAATCGGGGATCGAGAACGGGAGCGATGAGGAGGTTAAAGCTCGATACGAAGAGCGACTCGAGATCGAAAGGGAGAAACGCTTCTGGGAAATTGTCAGTAGCTGCGGTTGACGAGATCAATCTCATGATTTACCAAGCAGACCTTGACTTTGCAAACAGCCAAGAATGTTGATCATCTGGTAGGAAGAGTCGATACACATCTTGATCAGGTTCCAGACAGTTTGGGATGAGTTGAGGGCCTCTGTTATGGAGTCGGGGGTTTCGAAGCGGATTTTGAGGAAGCAGAGTAGTAGAGGTCTTGTTGCGAGAACGATACACTGCAAGTGTCAGCACGGGTTACTCGCATGCAGAACAATGATGTTACCTGATGGTATAGAGTATGAAGGTATCCTGCTACCCTTGAGACGCCGTTTACCGCTTTATCTGCACCGAGAGGAAACTGCTGTTGTAGTTCGTCCGCAAGACCAGCGATGTTCTCGAGAACTTTCTTGGTGCTGAGTAGGAACTTCTTGTTCAGCCGTCCATTCGCTCCATATACTCCTATCATCCCGTTAGCCTTGGTCAATAACATTGAAGATAGCTTCTCACCTCTCCCAACTGACGCAATTGTCCGGCAAAGTCGAATCTGCATGTGAAGTGCCGCCACTCGTTGCGTTGATCCGTCGAAGTGCGGAAGCTGGTGATGAATGTCGTCATCATGAACGGATTGTGGGAGACCCATCAGGGATGTCATTTCACGATCTAGGACATACACAGTCCACCATATCCTTCGACTGCGTTCAACAATGCGGTCTCCTAATTGATCTACTGGCATGTCGGTGTGCATCCCTTGCCCGAGTGCTACCCTCATCGCTTGTCCAATCTGTCGGAGGTTAGCTGAATCCACTTAGACACGATGGGGTGCGTACAAATCCGTGTGATGAGTGTCTGTAGTCAAGAGACTCAAAGTATAGCGCTATACAGCATAGGATCTCTGTCGATATCAATGGTTGGTAAACAAGGATATGAATGCTTGGTAGAAGTCGGAGGGCCGTGACGAAGTAATCAGCGCCAGGGGGCCTCTTTGCTTGGTAGTTGTTGTTCTCAGCAAAGGCTTTGCCAAAGGCCAGGATGAGGAGGAGGTGAATATATGGCAGGTCCGCAGCTGCAATATGACTGCTCGGGTCCGCGTAGAATTCGTGCAGATAAGCCATGAATGTCTCTTCGTCGAACAAGTGAAATAGTTGACCGCAGTGAAACTTGACTGTGTTGATGAGGAAGACTGCATGGTCGAGACTGGGCATAATCGGCGGATCCAGTGCCGGAGTAACTCGAGAGCCGTCCCATCCAAGATCGTATGCTAAACCATCGAAGAGTAAATTGTCGGCTGAGATAGGGCTTTGGTGGATGTATTCGTGAGTAAGGCTGAGGACGCGTCGGGTGAAAGACCAGTTTGATGATGTTCCGAGATAGACTGAAGTGTCAGCTGAAGCCCTGTTTAAAGCAATAAGTACTTACATTCTCGACCTTGCGCTGATTGCATAAACTTGGATTGTCCAGATGACAAAGGATTCACCAGGGCAGACGCGATGGGGTCCAGTCCCTTGCCACTGCTGTTGGTGCTACTACGGCTCCCGAGGAGCGAGTCCTCCGTGGGCAGCGAAGCAGAGGCATTGCCCCCAGGTGAAGGTAAATGAGGCGGCGGTTCAACTATCACCGTTAGAAGTGGTCCTTAATCGGGCCATCAACCGAACATACCTGAATCAGAAGGTCCTCCAACATTGATGTTTGTATCTAAAGAGCCCGGCGTGATATACTCGGCCGTCCCAGTACTCGATTGAGTCGTCGCAGCGCGTTGCTGTAAATCCAGAATGAACCTTGAAAGCCATCAATACGTCATGTCGCGACTAATCAATTGCGATAAGCTTACCCACGCGTGACGAGAACCTTTTGATCGCGTTGATCAAACTCGCAAGATAATTTGCGCTTCTTGCACGCGTCGCAGGGATGTGAGCCCGAACATTTTATTTTTTGCTTGCGACATCGCGAACACCTGTCCTCTGTTAGTAGTCTGCCCTCCAACTGCTGATGATGCTCGGTGAGTGAGGTCAGGTGAAGTTGACGTTGCAAGGTGAGGGGAAGCGGATACAGGGGGATTCAGGTCTCAGCGCCGTACTCACGCATTATCAGATCTCTTGGAGACACGACCCGATCCTGCAGTCGTACCAGACGTTTTCCTTCCATGTGTCGATCCAGGCGCCATCGCAGAGAATCGTATGATGAGAGAACAAAGGCGCTGATGAGATGGAAAGAGATTGTTTCGGTGGTTGGCGGGGAAGAGAAGGTTTCGTTAGCTTCAGCTCCAGCGGTTTTTTGCCCCTGCTGTAATGATGGGGTTAGAGCAGCCGCCACTGGGTCACGAGCATTATGCTGCAAAAGGTAAAAAAAAGAAGAAATACTGAGGGGAATAATCGGGAATGAAGATTCTTCAGATAAGGAAAGGAAGAAGATTGTGTATGCGGTGTAGAAATCGCTATCTTCTTACTCTACGGTAACAAGTGAGGTGAGTTGAGTTTGGGGGCATTGGCCAAGTGGAGGTGCACTATTGATAACGACTTTGCAGTGGGACAGATGCTGGGTGTTGGCCGTTTTTTGATAGCGGATTAGGCTTTGACCCTGGTCGTTTTAGTTGGACATGAACATGGGGAAACGATAATGGAAGCACCGTGCGCTTGACCACGGCCTTCCCGGATGGGTTGGGCTGGGTATGTCACACAATCGACCCAACAGGTCCACTGATGGCGCAGGGGGTGCGGACTTTGGACATCCTAATACGTTGACATTTGACTCATGGAAACGTGATGGAAGTATTCGCCGCTGTTCTGCAGGCTAGCCATCACGTCAATCCTTGTATCCAACAGTCCGGGGAACAGTCCTAGAAGAACAGGGTCAACGGGCAACCCCCCCGAAGGTATCACGTCACTTTCATGTCTCACCATAGCATACCATGTCTCGTCTCATGTAATTAACAGCTCTATTATTCTCAATATCCAAGCTTTTCCCCTCTATCTAGCTAGTTCAGGCGTCCCTTGACACGATCCGTCCAAGTCTTAAGCAACTCCTCCTCCTTATCACCCGCCTCCTTCATAATACTCTTAACACTAGTCTTCACAGCCTCACCAACAGGCTCGTACGGATGTCTCGGTGCCAACTTCTCCTCAGCCCCTTCAACACCCGCCAATCTTGCCGAAAACACAGCAACAGCGTACTTTGTAGAAGCAACGCCCGCCTTGCAAGGTCGCTCAGCAAGAGCAGCAAGTTGTTGCAACTTCAGCGCCTCCTCGAACTTTCCCTCCTTGTACAGAGCGTAAATCTTTGATGTCAGAGTTGGGAAGACGTTGGCAAAGGCTGCGACGCATCCTACACTGCCGGCTGCTAGACCACCGATAAGGAAGTCAGATTGACCGCCGTATGTAGAGAATTCTGAAGAAGGGATTTGAGCTGCGAGGCGGGTGATCTTTCCAACGGAGCCACAGGTCAACTTCACGCCGACGACGTTGGACTTTCCGCTAGGGTGAGACTTCTTGCTCTCTTCATAGATCTGAACAATCGTCTCAGAATCGATATCAACACCGTTCGTCACACCAGGGAAGTTATAAATAACAATAGGCAAAGGCGACTTCTTCGCAACCTCCGAAAAGAAGCGCTTCACAACATTCATACTCGTCGCCTTGCCAAAGTACGCAGGAGGCAGCACGAGGAGATAATTCGCGCCAGCCTTGTGAGCATCTTCAGCAAGCTCAAGAGTCTGCTTAGTAGAGTGGGCTCCGACACCGGCCATGAGGGGGAAGTCGGGGCCGATTGTCTTGCGGGCGAGGGCGATGAGCTCATAGCGCTCTTCGCGGGTGAGGAGGAAGGCTTCGGCGTTGGAGCCCATCACGATGAGGCCGTTGAGGCCGGAGTCGGCGAGATGGGCGAAGTATTTTGCTTGAGAGGCATGGTCTACTGTGTCGTCTGAGTGGTTGAAGAATGTGACTGCTGGACACCATACTCCAGGGCTGGGAATGTCAGTATGTGATGCTGATGATGGGGATTTGAGATGGAGGTTTACCTGGGGACATGGGGCTGTTGGGAGGGAGTAGGGTTGAGGGAGCCCATGATGATGTTATCGAATGTAATTGATGAATTAATTAGTGTAAAAAGGCAGTTTATTGTTGATGATGTTTCAATTGATGCAGATATTTGACTCAATCGTTGTTCTTTAAAAGCATGATGTTCATCACCTCCTCATCTGAAGTGGGGTTGTATCGCGAATCTGTTCCGACGTGTCAAAGGCTGCTCCGAAGATGGAGGTTTTCAGTGGTTGCTTCTCTGCGTCTCGCCCCCGGGAACCCGCCCGCTGTGACCGGCAGGGCTCCCGGTGTTTGTTGTGGGCCTAGAACGCAGCTCTGGCCAGTCATCTGCTGTGAAAGCTCGGGGATGTCGGCCGAGTCTCTTCGGGGCTACTTCCTGACTCCCAAGTTTACTTTGGGGAATGTACTGAGAAGGCAAAGAATCTGGCGACTCAATATTCGCTCTACGTTCTAGAAGTCTCCGAGAACTTATCAAATTTGAGGTGCTTGTTGTTGCTCTTCGGGCAGGGTTGACCTTCGGTTTTCCAACGCCGATAGTCAGGCTGATCAGCTTACCCTGGAATCGCGTCCCAGCAATGGCATGGATGTTGAAGTATGTACAAGTTACGAGGCTACACGATATTTGTTTTAAAACAATTTAGCTTGAAATGTGATATTTCTCTGTATCCCAGTATCTGCAGAAATACAAGGTGAATAGGGACGTCATCATGGTCGCAAAGAGCTCTTGAACGCTCAAAATTTTGGCTTCGATCGCATAATCATATCCGCAGATCAGCCCAGCCTCAAATAGACGAAACGTTGAGCAGAAATCAGAAGAGGTCGAAATGATAAAGGTGTACTATTATTCAAAGTTTCGGCTAACTATACCGCAGTTTCATTTAATCGGTGCTACAGAAACAAAAGACCCTACATGAAGAACAATTGTCGAGACATTAGAGCTTGGTCTGACCAACAGGCTGTATATCGACCAGTTCGGTCGAGTTACCAAGTCTCCAGCTGACAGCACCGCCCCAATCACCCTTTCCTTCATCTGTCCTAGGGTTCTTCCACCTCCATCGTGCCTCAGGTTGCTCTCCCTTCTCTGACTGCAACAGATCCTTCACAAACCCGCCAAAAATGGGGAAGAACTTGAATCCATGACCACTATCTCCAGACAGGAATAGTACCGAAGAAGACGTGTTAGGTACGTAGTCGATGACAAAGTCCGAGTCGGCTGTATCAGCGAACCAGCAAAGCGTCTTCTTCACGAATGGCCTGTCTGCAAACTGAGGAAGAGTCTGTCGCACAAGCTCACGAAGCTGCTTCTCGTCGCCATCAGGTAGGAAAGCACTCTGCTTCAAATCTGTAGGTGCATGCGAAATTCCAGTCTTGGGATCAGTGTTGATGAAGCCACCGCCCATGGGACACAGCTTGAGGAGGTTCGTCTTGGGATCAGGTTCGAAGAAGAAACCAAGATCTCGCGCGTATGTCACTGGGATACCCCGAAGAGCAGACGTTTCGTCGTCGGTCAGGTGAAGATGAGCAACAGACCATGACTTTGCGACTAGCTGCTTGCCAATCTCGGGTACCAGCTTGGCACCAGCAGCGCCGACGGAGACGATGACCAGATTAGAAGGGTAGAACAGTCCGCCAGTGGTTTTGACGCCCTTTGATTTGCGACCAGTCGAAGTCTTCTCATAGACAATCTCAGATACAGCGCCTGCTGCGCCGAGGATATACTTCACGCCTTGAGCCCGTGTCGCCAGAAAAATGGACTTCAGCGCGTTGCCTGAGTGCGCGTACCCATCAAACCTATTAAAGTACCCATTCCAACCAGGAAACGCGCTGTCCTTGTACTGCCAAACAGCATCTGAGATATCCTTCTGCGTATCAAGTGGCGAAAGATGAGATCTCATACGAGGGTCTCGCTCAGCTGCAGCTCGGAATCGATTGAGCGTGTCAAGTGCTTCTTTGGGTGCTTTGCCAGAAACACAGTGCAAAAACCCCACTTGGTGGAAATGCGGAGCGAACAGGGGAGTATGCCAGGCTTCAATGGCTTTCTGATTGGTCGATTCGTTAATATTGATCCAGTAAAATGTTGGACTTGGGGTATTTGGGGGACTTACCACTGTGAGATCTTGATACAGAGGGTCTTCGTATTCTGCGCGCACGATTTTGTTGAGATCGTTCGCAGCAGACCATCGAGAGGGGATCTCTTCATCTTTGTCGAGAACGGTGATGTCCTTGTAGCCGGCTCTGAGGAGGTGCACGACTGTTGAGAGGCCAAAGGCACCGCCTCCAACGATGAGGATTGGCTCAGACTTGGAAACACTCATGGTTGCACAATTGGAAGGGAATTGAAGCTATTGCTGATAAGACTCAAGCAATTGAGGCGTCATTCTATAAGTATTCTCCCATTCCGTGCCTCCAAACCCATCGTCGTTCGATATCCGGCCACCACCGTCTCGTGATGCGCCTACGCTTAACGCCTTTCCAGCACCCGAAGCATCAACAATAGCCAGAAATGCAAAAATAGACTGGTGACGCTGCCAATGCGACACCGGGAGACCTCCCGATGCTGATACCAGAATGATTGGCACTGAGAAACCTGGACGCTATTTTAGCGCTATCGTCTCCCCATCCGTGCTGAAGTGGAGTCTGGCTGGAAGGTTAGCGTAGCCGCAAGTGCAACCCGACGATCTTTGATACGGTTTTGGCGTTCTGGGGTCTGCTGACGACGTGCATTATCTCAACTCAGCTGATATGAATGTTCGGGGGTCCAATGCAGCCGTTATCGGAGAGTACTTATCGCGGGGTTCTGTTCAAAGCCGTTTACCGGCATGGGTGCATGTATGACTGTTATTGGGGTGAAGCTAGGTGAAACCGGCATGGATGGTTCTACATGGCGGACGCTGACACCAGCAACCGCCTCAATTTTCTACAGAACCGACAGTTAATTGAAATGACGAGATAAGAGAAAAGGAAGAAGAGGAGAAATGCAGCCAATGATTGTGAAATTCTCTCTTGGGTCTGTATCGACACTGCGGACCTCGGCTTCCAAACCCGAGACCAATTGTCGTAAAGAACCCTTCCAGAACACATCGAGAAACATCACAGCAAGCTTCTAGAATATTTCTCAGGCACAAACATGCAAGGCAGACAGACTATACACCTGTCAAGCCGTCAAAGAAACCTTGAGCTGAATATAGCGTGGATACGTTTGCCAATCAAGGCCTCCAGGCCGTTCTGTAGTCTGAAAACAAGACGGCATTTATCGAGCAACCAATTAGATGTCAGTATATCGCCCAAGGAAGGTCGCTGTGGCTTATAGAAGCTTAACTGCTAGCTAGTCTGCAGCTTATGTCGCTGACCTGGTGATGGAAAGGATATCAGCAGCAGCATCAACGGAGTTTGCACGCGCGACTGGTTTTACAATCTTCCAAGGTTAATTATTTAGTGTGTAAAGGAACAAGTTGTCACGGCTCTTGAGGAAATGGCCTTGTTGGACGTATATCAGTCAAATGGAGGAGGATTAGGGTTGGCATAGGCTCGAGACAACCACCATGATTCTCACGCGCATACAAGTCTGCACACAACGTAACATGGAGTAAATGAATCATCCTTAGTAGTGAAATAAGTGACTTAGCTGGCAGATGCATTCATCACCTTGAATGCATTAACAATCATGGGTCTAGTACAGTAACAAATCACGATTATGCAGACCAAGAAAGTGCTCATTAAAAGTTCATTAAATTCAGTTCTTAGCTTTTGGTACAAGTCTAGATAGGCTATGATAACTCTATTGGGTGTTGGAAGGATACAGGAACTCCTCAAGCTCAAAGAACTCCTCCTTGACAAGACGAGGAGACACAAATCGTCGAAGCATGTCAGGGCTACCAGCTCGGTCGTTTGTACCAGAGCTTCGAGCACCACCAAATGACTGTTGGCCGATGAGAGCAGCTGTTGTCTTGCAGTCTGTAGCCTGTTAGAATTGCGTGGAGTGCAGATATGAGGATTGGAGGACTTACTGAGGTAGAAGTTACCGGCAGCGTAGCGAAGAGCATCCTCAGCTTCACGGAGGGCAGCACGGTCTTGAGCAAAGACGGCACCGGTCAAGGCAAGACCACCGCCGTTCTCATCAATGCTCTTGAGCATAGCAGTGAAGTCAGAGTCCTTGTAGACGTGGACAGCAAGAACAGGGCCAAAGATCTCCTCGTTGAAGAGTCGGTGATCAGGCGAGTCAACCTGGTAAACAGTAGGCTTGACAAAGTATCCAACCGAACCATCGTACTTTCCACCAGCGATGAGCTTGACCTGGGGATCCTTGTTGCTCTCATCAATGATCTTCTTGATCTTCTCAAATGATCGACCGTGGATCACAGGACCCATGAAAGCTTCAAAGTCCTTGTCAGGGCTACCTTGAGTGATGTCCTTCATTTTCTGTGTGATGAGAGAGAAGAACTCCTTGGCCTTTGACTCGGGAATGTAGGCGCGAGAAGTAGCAGAGCACTTCTGACCTTGGTACTCAAAGGCACCTCGGATAGTGTGGTTGACAACGTTGTTGATATCGGCAGAGGGATGCACAAGGTGGAAGTTCTTTCCAGAGGTTTCGCCAACCACGCGAGGGAAATCGCGGTATCGCTTCTCAGCAATGCCCTGACCAATCTTTCCGTAGATCGAGCGGAAAACCTCTGAAGAACCGACAAAGTTAAGACCAGCGAATTCGCGATGCTCAAGGACTGTCTCGGTAATCTCGGCAGCGTCACCAGGGACGAACTGGATAACATCCTTAGGAAGACCAGCTTCCTGGAGGATCTTGTAGATGATGGTGCTGGGGTGGATGTTGTACTGCGAGGGCTTCCAGAGGACAACGTTGCCGAGAATAGCGGGAGCGATCAGGTTTCCACCGATGGCGGAGAAGTTGAACGGTGAAACAGCGTAGATGAAACCCTCAAGAGGTCGGTAGTCGATGCGAGTCCAAATACCATCTGTCCCACGCTCAGGCTGCTTGCTCATGATCTCAGCAGCGTAATGGCCAGCCAGACGAAAGAAATCCGCCAACTCAGCCGCCGCGTCAATCTCACCCTGCCAAACATTCTTTCCCTGCCCCAACATCGTCGAAGCGATAAGTTCATATCGATACTTTGTAGTAGCAAGTTCAGCGGCGCGCTGGAAGATAGCAGCACGGTCGACGAACGGGGTGTTTTGCCAGTCCTTCTTCGCCTTCAAAGCAGACTCGATCGCAGCGTTGACTTGCTCCTTTGAAGCGAGGGGGTAGTTTGTGAATGTGGTGGCGTGTTCTGCGGGGAGGACTTGGTCTTCGTTGGCGTGGATCTTTTGGGATACGCCGTTGAAGATGATTTCGCTCTTTAGAGGGAGTTGAGAGCGGAGTTTCTTGAGGGCTGCTTCTACCTTTGCGCGCTCAGGCGAGTTCTTTGTGTATGTGGGCTAAACAGTCAATATCCGAAAGTAATTGGTATGGAGAGTAGGCTACTCACGTTGGGCTCATTGCGAGCGGCGGGGAGTCTGAAAGGCACAATCGTAGCATTGCCTCGCCTCTGCAGTGAAATCGCAGGTGTCGAAGCGCGAACACGACAGAGAGGAGTCAAACGACCCTTTGACGTCAAAGCACGAACTGAAGAAGCCATCTTGTAGTATGAGGAAATACGATCTCGTACTGTACAACTGCAAGTTTGATATGATGAACAGAGGAAAACGTAAACAGATGCGCTTCTACTGGGCGTTTTTATGTTGACATCACAACCTTATCCCACTGAAGTCGGGGCTGCAACCGAAACTTTTTAGTGGAGTGGAGGGGTTGATTCAGTTACCCCTCACAGCGCTAAAAAGCCACTTTTTTGGGACCGGGCGGGGGGCCGACAGTGTCACAAGACGCTGGAGGCGCTGCACGGGAGGGACACCGATGGGGGGTTTTGGTGGTGGGGTTTGGTGAGTTTTAGAAGGGTCGGTTGAGGATCCCGTGGTGTCGGTTTGGCCGTGCGATGGTGTTGGCGTAGCTGTATGGCTGTACAGATTAGGAGGGAGGGATGGCTGGGCTTGAGGGACTGTTCCCGGCATTTGTTGGCTTGGTAGCTGCCCTTCTTTCTGGAATATCGCTATCATTTTTGCAAGGTGCTGTGTCTTATCGACCATCGCGACACCAACGCTTTGAGAGCCTCATCTGATCAAGCACTACTTACAACCATTTGTTATTCCACCAAACAAAACACAACACCTCATGGAAAAACACCAAGATGTCGCTGAACCAACATTCAGTCGTAGCCATTTATGGAAGCCAATCGTTGGGGACATAGCAGCAGCAGCTATCTCTGCAACTCTAATAACACCAGTAATCACGGTGATTGACCAGTATGTCTCATGGCCTCTCATCACAAAGGTAAACTAACAAGCTCCAGATCTATGGTAGAGAAAGTCTCATTCAACAGACCTCTTGTTCAGGGCATGAAAGTTCACAGCTTGAACGCTATCAAACATCCAGGCCGCTTCATCTTCAGCCGTGCATTTGGCTACGTCTGGACTTTATACGGAGCGACGTATGCTGTGTCAAATGCTTCAGATACACTCGCTCATGAGTTTCACAGAGCAGCTGTTGGAACAATTACCTTTGTCAATACGATGATAGTAAATGTTCCTCTTGGCGTGCTGAAAGATGTGCGCTTTGCTCAGATGTTCAGTGCTTCAACGACGCCGACTGATAAAGTCGCACCTGTTGTCAAGCCTGGCGTTCCTCGAGCCGCTACAGCTGCGTTCCTCATGAGAGATGCCGTCACAATCTTTGGTTCGTTCACGATGGCACCTTGGCTATCGTCTCTCATCCCTGATAGCTTATCATCAAGCCCGCACTCCAAGGCGATCATATCGCAATTGACAGTGCCCATCTTCTCACAATTCTTCGCTACCCCAGTCCACCTGCTTGGGCTGGACTTGTATGCCCGACCGCGGGGAATACCGTGGGTTGAGCGTTCGGCACAGATCCGGAGGGACCTGTTCTCAGCCACAATACTGCGGTCTCTGAGAATCATCCCGGCTTTTGGAGTAGGGTGTGTGGTCAACATGGAGGCAAGGTCAAGGTTTCATAAGCTGCTATAGGGAAGCGCTTCTAGAAACATTATTGGTAAATCAAAAGTAGGTACAGGAATGCACACAGAAAGGGAAGACTAGTATAGTAGATCGGAGATAATTTACACTTTGTAAACAGTCTAGCTTGGGGACAGAGAGGCGGCGCCTGGTTCTTTGGTACACAATACTTGCTATCGTCCACTGTTACTAGCTAAATCTATGAAGTAGGCCGTGTATCATTGACATGGGTAGTAGTCTCCATCAACCTTGCCAGAGTAACCGCTTCCCGTAGCGCACGTCCAAGATGGCCCCTGACTCCCGCTTCTTCTAGAACCATGATTCCTCCGATAGTGCAGCCCTCAGGCGAAGTCCCCTGGTCCCTCAAATCCCCGGGCTGCAGTCCACTCTGAAGCATTGCAGCTGAGCCCCTCATGGATTGATAGATCATGGTCTGTGCAGTAGCCCTGGGTACACCAACGGCCACGGACGCGTCGATGAAGGCGTCGCAGATGATAGCCCACATTGCGGGGGTAGAGCCTCCAACGGCGGTGGTGGCGTTCATGAGGCGAGGAGCGACTTCGGTGGTTCTGCCGATGGTGTTGAAGAGGTTCTTGGTGAGATCCATGAGCTCTTCTGGGACTTGAGGCTCGGTAGGTGATTTCTCAATGGCGATGAGACCCTCTGAGACCATGCATGCGATATTGGGGAGAGTTCGGATAACCCAAGCTCTGCCAGGGGCGTTCTCTTTGGTAGTCTCGCTTCCGTAGAGTGTCGATTCGAGCTTCTCCTTTGTCCAGCCAGCAGCTACACTAATGAGAAGTTTGCCTGATAGAGCATCGCGAATACCGTCTTGGGTGAGAACGTCGGCGATATCAGCTGGATCAACACCCAAGACGATCACGTCGCCATTTTTGACAGCTTTGACATTGTCGCCACGAGATACAGTCAAAATGCTGCTGTACTCTGAGAATTGGTCATTAAGCTTCGCCTCTGAACCTTCTGATCGCACGCAAGCGATGATCTTTGTGAAAGGTAAATCTGTCTTGCCGTCCTTGATGGCAGGAAGCAGATTCTTCACAATGGGCTTTGTGATATTTCCTGCAGTCGTCAGTGAAAGTACTGCAAACTGATTCGGCGGTCATCTTACCTGTTCCCAGAATGGTGAGTGTGGCATTGCTAAGGCCAGGCATGGTTGCGATATCTGTCATGACAGGGAACACGATTCAAGGCTGTAAAATATACTGTCTTATTCGCCGAACAATCAAGCAAATAGCAGCCTACCAAAGAAGCACATACACATAAGATAGGCACCCGATCTTGTGACCTCGCACGAAGAAATAGACCAAACCACGACTGGAAAGACGTTGACAAGTCGTGCAGATGCAGGAATGTTATCTCTTTGTTTTGATGAGGGGTAGTATCAACGGGAGCGCTGCCGATGGTTGATTGCTGAACCGTGGGGTAGAGGTAAGCTCCGCAGTTACAGTTGGTTACAGGCAGGGAGGGCTACGGGACCCTCACCGGCGCCACTGGATGTGCGATGGAACACGTTTCAGTGCTCGTGACACTTTGTGAAGATGGAGGAATTGAGTTTCTGGATGAGATACCCCGCTTTTTGAGTGCCGACAGCATTTACAAGGATTGGGAATGTGTTATTGACAAGAGAGAGAGAGAGATCTGCATGGATAACAAGAAGGGTATGAGGTGCACTGCACTGACAGCCATGTTATCTCCCAGCTAAGACATTCTAGCGCTATCGCAGCGGTGAATGATAGAGCATCCCTTGCAAGTTGAACATGGACACTGAACGAATACACAATGGCACAGATCAAATTCTAGAATTAATTCCATTCTTAACTAATAATTCTTTGTAATTATAAGCATTTTTTGCCTATCGCCAGAAAGCCAACCGCCTCCAAAGCTCGCTCTTCAACGCTGAATACTCATCCAGCGTTCTAGCAGCAGCGTCCCTATTCTCCATAGCCCTTCTCGTGAGATAAGCCATGCACTCCGGAAGCGTACCCCAGGTAGTGCACTTATAAACCTCGGGAGCCACCCCCGCATCGTCCTTTAGCTTCAGCAGCCCGAAGCTAACCTCGTCCGACATGCCATGGAGCTGCGCAAACTTGACCGGCACAGTCAGAAGACCCGCCTTTGTGCGCTGCTGGTGCGTTTCGTGAGCTTTGACCAGCGACTCTTTGTTGTGGCTTGCTAGAAGCAGCTGTGCGGAGGGGAAGGGCTTGGTGGTGCCGAAGGAGCGGAATTCTTGACGTAGAACGCCCTGGGCGATTTGGTTGTAGGAGTCGTCGGTGTCTTGCTTTGTGTCGTGGATTAGGGAGCGGGGATCAGAGGCCATGTATGCGCCGCGAACGACCTTGATGCCCAGTGTGAAGCCCTTGTCCAGAGCAGCTTGGAGATGCTTAGTGAGAGTGTCGTGGGTGCTCTTGAGGTAAGCTTGGTAAGTGTTGTAGAGGACGACCTTGCCGTCGGTGTTGAACTTTTGCTGGAGTTCCATGCCGAGACGGAAAATGCCCCATTGGTAGTGCTGCGCTTCAGCGTCGATGAGGATGTATGCGCCGCGGTCTTTGCACTTTTGGGCGATCTCGTAGCAGCCGTCGACGAATTGCTTGGGGAGTTCGGCGCCGTTAGCGAAAGCGTCGCAGACTCCAGGTCCAGCGCCTGTCATTCTGATATTCTGTTAGTTTCTGACATGGTGAAGGATATAGATAGATATTTGGACTCACTTGACAGCCAATTGATCTCCCTCGCGGAGCAGCTCGACAGTCCTGACAGTTCCCTCCCTCCACGCCTCAATGTTCTCGCACCACTGACTCTCCTCCGAGCTCGACGCGTCGATACCAAAACCTTGGCCTTTGCCCGTTTTCGCATCAAAGACGGTCTCCTTGGCAAATGTAAGAATTGTTCCCTTGAATCCCATGTCCTGCAATGACTTCATGGTGCTTTGTGTCTCAGCGCCAGTCTCACCAGCGCAGAACTGCTTGTAAAACGTATGCTTCAGCAAGCTTCGCAGTAGTGGGTTGCGGTCAACATTGAAGAGATATGGGTTCGCAGGGTTGGAGAGCTTTTGAAGAAGATGCAGCGACGGGATGAGGAGCCATGGTCTTGAGGATATGGAATTGACCAGGAGAGAGCGGTAGAGAACCAAGGGAGGGAGTTCTGAAAGTGGTGATTCTGCGCCTTTGGCGACGGGTGTGTTTGTGCGTGTCGCCTCAAGCGCTGCGGCGGCGTTGGTGGAGGAGCAGCGAATGAGCGCGACGAGGCTGTCGCGCCGCACTCGCGAAGTAGGGCGGAGTGTGAGAGTGAGGCCTTGAGCGGCGCGTGAGCGAGTAGTAGTTGACAGTGTTGTCATGTCAGGCACTGAAAATCTCTTGACAATTCTTACTGTGCTGATAGAGAGTTGCGTTGATGTAGAGAGGAAGAAAGAGGCAGTGGTAGTGGCAGTGATAAGATGTGCTTTTTTGAAGTGAAGCATCATAACCTTATCATCTATTTGACTTGCGACCCCCATCTCAGGCGGCTCTAACAGCCTTTTGGCCACACCCTATCGGCACCCCAACCGATACGCGTTTCCTTTGAACAAACACCGCGGGGAAGCGGGGTAATTCGTCACATGGACATCTTATCGGTGTCTTTTTTTTAATTTCATTATCTTTAGCGAGGTGCGTTGGAGGTCTAGACTTGGGAAGCGGGAGAGTTTCCCGATGGTTTTCGCTAACCCCACCTTGGTCGCGCATCACAAGAGATATGCTAGTCTACGGGAATGGCACCGCTGGTCGTGGGATCTTATCACATCTGTACAAGTTAGTCCGCATGCGGGAGTTAGGGGGCAGGGCGTGATACGCCATGCATCGGCTTGTCCTGGCGAAGGGCAGGGGTTGGGAGCTTGGGTCTCGGGTTTGTGTTACGCTAGAAGCCGTTTTGCATATTCTAGTTTATACCGGAGGTCTGACCGGCGTAGGATGGAATTGGATACGAGGGTTTGTATGGTGAAGGAGGCATTGGGGTTGGTGGGGAGCGGTTACGAACGGATTTAGCTGTGCGCCAGTGACCTTGGAACGTGCGACGAGTTTAGGGGTCGTGTTGTTGTCATGTAATCTTGTGCGATCTGCATGTTCTCGAAGTATCTGAGGTGCATGTCGGAGGTCCGATATGGAGCCTCCAAATCTGTTATCTGCTTGCTTGTTAATTGTCGATCACGGAGCGGAGATACCGATGAAGTACCCTGCTGTTGGGGCGGCCTTTGGAAATGAGATAGCTGAAGGAAAGTGTTTACATGATGGACCGTCTCGTAGTTCTCAGGGTATCACTGAAGGCATATTCTGTGTGCACTGTTCGGCAAGGCTGTACGCGTTACGAACAGGTTTCATAAGGTTATTATGAGAGTATAAGGTTATTATGAGAGTCTCACTGATATTGAGTATTTTTAATCCTGCCAATGTCTTTTACTTGTGATTCAGTATCCACCTTCTTTACTGTACATTCCGAACCACCTCATCTAACGATTTTGCCACATAATCAACGTTGTGGTCATTCAGTCCTGCAAGACTTATCCTTGACGTATTCGCCATGTAGATGTGATATTGCCCTAAAATCATGTCAATATACATCTCAAAAGATAGAAACACTACTTACCTTCCAAACGTTCAATTTGAGGCTTGCTGATACCAGTGTACCCGAACATGCCTGTCTGGTTAACAATATGCGACCAATCTCCCGGGGTCCCCAGCCGCACAAGCTCATCATACAACTTTTTCCTCATCGACCTGATTCTTGAGGACATGGTAACAAGGTCCTGGTGCCACTGTTTCAAGAGCTCGGCGTTTCCAAGAACAGTAGCTGCGATTCTCGCTCCGTAGACCGGAGGGTTTGAGACGGTCTGGCGTTGAGCATTCTGAAGCAGTGAGAATACCGTTCGCTTGGCATCTTCAGACTTTGTCACGATTGCTGTAAGACCAACTCTCTCTCCATAGAGACCCATGTTCTTGGCGAAGGACATGCATATCGCAGCTTCAAGACCAAGATCTTCGATGATGTGTTTAATTGCCCATGCATCTTCATCGTAATTGCCAGAGTTGAATCCAAGATACGCTGAATCAATAATTGGGAAGATTCCGTTCTCTTTGATCACAGCTCCTATTTGCTTCCATTGGTCCCGAGTTGGGTCGCAGCCAGTTGGGTTATGAGCGCACGCGTGGAGGACGACAGCAGAACGCTTATCGGCTTTCTTCAAGGCACTGATGTAACCTTCAAAGTCAAAGCTTCGATCTTTGTAGTAGGGTGCTTTTACTACGTTGAACCCGATTTCTTTAAATAGAAGGTCGTGATTTGACCAGGTTGGATCTGTGATGATGATGTTCTCGATACCCGAGTTGGCCTTGCGAAGAACAAGACCCGCTAGGAGGAGAGATCCAGTTCCGGAAATGGATTGACAACTCGCAATCTGAGAACTATTAGCGACCAGAAAAACACAAGGGCTTAATTTAGCTTACTCTGCTCTCTTTGAGTGCAGAAGTATCGTGGAACAACAACTTGGTAGCCTCATCTCTGAAGCTCTGCAAACCCTCAATGGGCAAATACTCATGACCAGCATTGCCGATCAGCTTCTCAGCCTCCCTCACAGACGGAAGAACCCAAGGCTTAGCGTTCTCATCTCGATATGTGCCTTGTCCAAGGTTCACCTTCTGAGGACTCTGGTCGGCATTGAAACGCTTGGTCACTTCAAAGATGGGGTCGGGCGGGATGTATTCCGCTGCGCCAAAGGCTGAGTGCTGTTGAGCGGACATTGTGATGTACGAATGTGGAGATAATGTTGTTGGGTGAATATGGTAAGCTTGAGCTAGTACATCGGCAGGTTGAAGCGATGCTGTCCCTTTTGTTATAAGTTCTCAGTGGAAATGTCGGCGAGTGAGCCCGGCGCGGGGCTAGATGACTCGGTGGAGGCTCTCCGACGTGTTACGGGCAGGGATCCGATCCGTTAACGCAGCGCAAAACACATCGGCTGTCATCCGGTTTCTGACCTACTTATCGCATTCCCACAGCCTATCTGATTACATTATCCTGTAATAATGGATAGGACTGTTTCGCTGGGATGAGTAGTTGGGCTTCTTGCCCAGTGTTGCGCTTCTGCGCAAGTGCATCGTGCTGTGACAGAACTACCAGCCATAATCCCATTCAATAGCGTAGCGATTGCTCCGTATAAATCGCCTGGATCCATGCATATCCTATTTAGCCCATTCACGGGCATAGATCTCGCCTACAATGCGATTGCATCACTCTTTGCAAGTTCCAGCCCGTCTGTCATTGCATTTATTGGATGACTCCTAAGATCCATATGACTACGCATAACTACATCGGCCAATCCACGCGAGGCGGAAGTCCTAGTCTGCATTCTGCCACCCTTTCGTTCTATCATTCAGTACCCATCACAGATTTGTCCACGGTCATCTGGAATGCATGAAACTATGCTGAAGGCCATCCCGTCATGAGTGAAGAAGCTTCTTTCTAGCGCAGTCTTGGTGTCAAATAATCGCATAGACTTATTCATGCATCCAAATCCAGAATGCTGAGCGGTGCCATGCTCATTGCATGGCCTGATAGGTCGACTTTTGAAGCCAAGGATTCTGTCTTACAACCAATATGGCAGCATGCGCCGCTCCCCGACGGATCACGGGAGGTGAGATCGTAAGCAGTATAAGCAATTGACGTATGTCTGAACACTTCACAAACGTTCTCACTCTTTCAATGGTATAACCAAACTTCGCGATGGCCTCACTCGACTCTTTACCCAGTGAGATCCTTCTCCAAATCATCTGCGACAGTTCTCCCCAAGAGCTATGTCGTCTCAGTTACACCTGCAGACGCATGGCATCAGTCGCCGGAGGCTGTCTCTGGAGGGACATTGAACTTCATGAGAGGGGATATCACGAATCGAGCGCAGAGCTCAACGAACCAGCACCATACAAATCACCCAATCGGTTTTACCATGATTCCAAAAGGGATGGCTGGCAGAGCGATATCAGCGAAAGAGCCGAGAGTCTCTTCACAATGCTGCAGACGCTCCACACTCACGATGAAGGACGCTTGAGGGACGTTGCTGGCAGAGTGAAGAGTCTATGCACCGTGATTGAGCCAGAGTGGAAGCCCAATGAAGGTTCCGTGGCAGAGCCAGTCTCTGTTTGGAAGCTCTTACCTTACTTCGAGAACCTTGAATACTTGGAGCTTCACGGCATCTATGGAACTTCCGACCACCGAGAGCTTGAGGAGATACGAGAAAAGCCATTGACGAAACTGCGGTTTGCAAAGCTCTTCGCTTACATCCCCCGAGCTGTTTCAACTTACATTCTGCAGTCTCATGAAACACTCGAGCGCCTGGAGCTTGGTATATTAGATCAGCCAATGCCCAATACAGTCGGTTTCAGTGAACAAGATGCGGAAAGTCATGGCCGATGGGAACATCAACCCAGGGGAATCAGTCCAAGACCACTTGGGCATTTCATCTCCGATCCCCGAGTTCCTTTCCAAAGCCTTAAGCACTTATACTTATGTTCACCGTGCAATAGCCATGGTGACTACTTCAATCAACAAAATTCGTGGTCGACGACCGCAGAGCGGGACAGTCTCGAGGCATGGAAAAAGCTCATCTTGGCGTCTAGTGGGACTCTAGAGACCCTTGTGGTCGAACATCGGCCGGAAGCAGGAATTGAAGACAACGAAGGGTTCTCTGAGGACGAGTTCCTCTCCACAGGAAAGACTGGTGCTGGCAACAGGGCGTTGGTGGATGCCATCGGGAACATTATCATCGATAAGGAGAACCTTCCCAGGTTGAAACAAGTGTATCTGTATGGATTTGTTGCTGGTAGATCATCTGAAGCATCGTCTGCCAAAACACCGGGAGACTGGTTGATACATGGGTTGGGAGTGAGAGAAGTCACCTGCGAAGCCAGAAGGGGAAAATGGTGTTTGTTCGATCAGGATTCAGGTGAAACAAATTGGGCAAAGTGGACTGGAGATGGAAATAGCAATCTTCACGATGGCTATATGGGTGTCCGGTGGTACTCGCTTCTGGCCCAGGTGTAGAGACATAAGGGGTCGTTTAAAGCCTTGATCCTTATGGCACTAACTGCAGCAAGGCTGAAGGAACAAGTCAACAAGGATCAATGGCCATTGTTTGACGATGTTGCCGTCAACCTGAGACTAATCATTGAGAGTCAGCAAACCTCAAAAAAGGCCAACAAAAGAACAAAGTGAAGGAAATCACCTTGTGTGCCTTCACACGGGATCGAACCGTGGACCTTGTCATTACTAGTGACACGCTCTACCACTGAGCCATGAAGGCGCCTTCTGATTGGATGAAATCTCATGCCTCTGTTCTCAAACAAGATGTGAGTTTCTAGATAACCTCCGTATGATCTTGGTGTCTAATATTCTAACCAGTTGACAACAATCTTCTTCCAGTAGCACTTACTGGAGCAAGGTTCCAATAGGTGCAGATGAAGGTATCATAAAAGAATTTGACGTAGAAGGTTATGGTTTACTACTTGTGCGCATCGATTACAGCAGCCTTATAAGCTATTATTCTCTCTATGCGAACCGCTATTATAGCAGAGTTTTAAGCTCATACTCATGTATCGGTAAAGGTGCCGTTAAGCCGACTTTTAATAAATATGGCAGCAGTAGCGCCGTCGTTTTCGTAGCTCGTGTGCTTGCCCACCATTTTAATGAACCAGATCAACAAACCCACGGGGCCAAATGCGGTTTCCCAGGGGACCCTCCGGTCACAAAAAGCATCGCCTTTTTTGCAGATAACGAGAGTGCGCGACTTGGGGATTCTCCCCATCGATTTCTTCTTCCTATATCCCAGTGTAACAGCTACGTAGAGGTGAAGTCAGTGGCAAGTTGTCAATGCTGTCAAGGCCATAGCACTAACCAGCAGTTATGCGCTGCGTCATCTCCTCACTTAGGTTTTCTGCAGCTTTATGCAGTACCTTACCGCCCACGCTGTAGCCGGCGAGGACAATCTTGGTATTGGGACACTTGGTTGCGGCCTGTAAGCGCGGTGTCAGTATCATCATCGCCACTGTTGCCTCCTCACATCTTGACGTACCCGTTTGACAAGCTCAGCCATGATCAAGCCGCCTTTTGACTTGTTTGGTGCTATCCAGTCGCGTATGTTCGCCTTAAAGTTCACACCAGCAATGGCCAGGTTTTCCGGGCCAATCAACTCGGCCAGATGGTTGAATATCATGGGGCCGTCATCACCAACTTTCCCTACGTTGCCTTTCTGCTTCAATCCTCGGGCGAAGATCATGGTGACATTGCGGCAGGGCGTCCCGTCGTCTATCTGGTTATAAGTTTGGTTGCCGTAGGGGTGTCTTCCCTCGTACTTTGGTGGACCCTTTTTACAGCGTTTGACATGGGGTTGGAAATGCGTATCGAGTCCAGGGATAGCAAGGGACATTGGCTGCTCTACGACGGGAGCCGCATAGATAAGGGCCGCAAGGGCGATGAGAGTATGAGTGGGCTTCATGAAGGATAAAGGATTTGCCGACCAAGGGCCGACTGACCTGTCGCTGCAGAGCTGTACAGACCAGAGTCAAATCACAGAAGACAATGAGGAAGCATTCAGGAACAGAGGGAGTGGGGGGTAGCTTGTCATTATATGATTAAGCTTTCGTCCTTGTTCTTGTTGCTTTTCTGCCTCGCTCTATGAAGCCCCCGTACCCTTATCCCCTTTAACAGGCCGAGAGTCGATCCGATGTCAGTCTTCAGGCGACAAGTGTCATGTTCCAAGTATGTTTTGATTGAGTTCATGTGTCTTTTTTGTGTGGCTTTGAGCCCCTGTCAAGAGATAAGTAATGCCGTAGCCACATATCAAGCAACAAAATCATAGCGCCATTTCAGCACAACCACAGTATAAAGGCGTCATACACTACGCCAAAAAGAACCACAATGGCCTTGATATCAAGTAAACAGATCACGTTTGAAATCATTTTCACGATGGCGCAGAGTGGAGATTTGAAACATCTCAGGGTTGCATTCCTTTTTTCGGCCCGTCTTGAAGCCTCTGCCCGGGTGTTACGACTTGAGTCTACAAACATGGGTCAATCATCTAATAAATTTTCATCATTGAGTAAAGGTATATAATAACATAAAAAGGCTTCATCAAAGAAATCATTCAACCCGCTGCCAGCTATCTATCCACATATCCATCCCATCCTACTCATCAGCGTGTCCTACCATCATAAAATATATCGAAAAACGCCTCGCTCTCTGAACCTTAGTTTGTGGTAGAGTATGGCTGAGGGTTATAGGGACGCGATACCAAAGGGTCGTTGGACTGATATCCCGTCATGTTGACTTCGGTTGTAGAAGCATTGCGGTTGTCTTTCTTGAAGATGAACAAGATCGCCTTCAAAGAATCGGAGGGGTTCAACATGGCCAGCCAAGCGTGGATACCGAGAGGACCGCCCTGGTATGACCCCTCAGGAATGTTGCCCTGCTCCAACTTGGAAAAGCTTCCCCGGCCATGACCAGACTTGTAAACGCTCCATGGGTAGGCAAACATGAAGAACAGCGACAGAGGAGCCATTTCGATGCAGATGACAAGGTTGGGAATACCAACGTGAACATCAGCGTAAGTGAGCGTGTCGCTGGTCTTGAGAACGTTCTGGTCGTTGAGAACGGTGAAGATGATCTAAACGGTCAGCTCCATGCTAGAAAGGTAAGAAGGGATAGAGCTTACACCCTGGATAAAAGTTAAACCGACTACAATCTTGAAAGCAGTGAGCTTCAACATCGGGCTATGGTGGGCGAGGTCCTTCTTGAGAAGCATGTACATCTGTAGGATCGAGAGGACTGAAATGACGAGGGAAATCGACATGATGATTCGGAGGTAGATGTTGGCGAAGTGTCGGTCGTTGCTTTCTTGACAGAAGATACCGGCAGCTTGGGTAATATCGGTAGCGACTGCGACACCGATTGCGATGACGGGCATCTGAAAGATCATGACCCAGCGTGTCTGAAAGACGGTCAGTAAGAATTCCAATTACTGATAAGAGGCAACCATACCTTGAACCACTTGATGCCATTCTTCTTCTTTGTAGCGAAAAACACGTCTTGTTGGTCGCGATTCGGTGATACATAGTCGCAGAGGAGGAGGAAGAAAGATCCAAGCGCGAAACCCTCGTAGACGTGTAGCCAGGGCTCGATGTAGACTGCTGCCTCGGGAAAGCAGATGCAGAGGAACGAAATGATGGAGAACGCTGAAATGAGTGTGCCGATTCGCATGATCCTGGGAATGTTAGCGCGTATACTACCTAGATTGGAGAGTTGGCTGCGCGTACTTGACTTGTTCTGAAGGGTTCGATAGATGCGTTGCGTGCATCATGTTGATGAAGAACATGACAACAAGAGCGAAAGCAGCGAAAGATCCGCCAATGATCATGCTTAGCTGGTAAAAGCTCAAGCTACCCGTGATATTCTTCTCGGCATCTGTCGTATGTTAGCTAGAGGTCAATTCGTCGGCGGGGCTGGTAGTACGTTGGGCGAAAGAGTGCGTAGGGCAAGTAACGTTCGACTTATCGTCGTCGCCGCTTCTAAAGAGACCCATCGTAGTGTTATTCTATAGAATCGATAAAAAAAAAGAAAGGAAATAAGTATATGCTGAGGTGTAGTCGCTTGTCTATTGTGAAGATGAGATGTGAATATTCGCAACCGGCGACAGAAGCTCAATATATACAAATCCCAAGGGCGTCATCCCCAGGCTAAACCCCTGCAATGAAACCCTCAGATACTAATCTAACCGCAGTATCAGCACAGCCAGCTATGGATCAGCGTCAGCCCTACGGCATAGCTCTCCCACCAAAACGGCCATTGTTACGACCGATCTGCCGACATTGACACCTTTTCTGTATCGTTGAACATCGGGGTGCTCCGCGGGCTTGTCCGGTAGATGCAGGGATCAGCGTGTCAGCCTCCCATAGCTTGCCAGGGGTTTGGGAGCTTGGGACATGTAGAGCTGCTGTGATTTGTTGGTTCAAGTGAGAGCGGCCGGCTGGCTTACTTTTGTGGCTGTACCCTGTCGACGTGAAAAGTCGGTATTGTGAAAGAGATGATAGGACAATGAGAGGAGTTGAATCCACTCTGTTCAACGCTCTGCCAAGAGATTCACCTGGGCCCTGAAATATCCTTCTCAAGCTTAGCTTCAACCATGTCCTGGCTCGTGATAGGATCAACAAGCTCTCCAATCTCAACGCGAAAAAAGACTTCTTTGATGAGATCTCAAATTGAAACAAGGTAGTTAAATTGGTGATTGTTCTTGCGGCCTCCCAGGCAGTGCGAGATCGGCAGTTGTAGTTCGAATGGATTCCTGCTTTTAGCATTTCCATTCGAACGTGGCTTAGAGGAGTGACGATGTCGCTCGAATGGCTCGTCGAAAACAGTCTAGCGTCACGTTGATCAAAACAGAACCCCACCAAGCGTTTAGATAGGGCGGAAAATCGGCACGATAAGGAAATTATCGAAACTTGTACTCAATGTGGTTTGAATCAGGGACGATCACATCGATTTGGTTTCAGGCATGAGTTTATCCATGTTGAAGGATCTCAAAGGGTCGGCTAGGCAGTCTTTTTGTTTCTGTTGGAAAACCTCTACCGAAGCCTTGCCGATGTATCCTTGCCACTAACTTGGTGTGAAGGTGTCTTGACGCTTTGTGTGACATACCCTATACAACGTGACACCCGTTAGTTCGCGGACCAACAAAGTTACTCTTTGAGAGTGTTGCTAACAAAGGTGTCTAGATTAATCTTCATTTTAGAACAGCTCGAAATTAAGTTAATACTGTGGTTTGACTGAGCTAGAAGTCTGGAAATTACCATGTGAACGGAGAGTCGGAGGATGTATTGCCGCTTCTTTCTATCGCGCATGGTTGGAAGTGAGAGAACGCTACCTGGAGTCATGATTGATGTTTCTTACACGGCTTTATTTCTTCGACTAACTCGACATCTCTTCTACTCGTGATGCGTGGGCCCTAGGATCCCCATACCAATGGAGGCTCTTTGCGGACATCCCCGCCTGCGCTTACTTCTTCACTTCAGAGCCGACCCTGCATGTAACCCTCCTACACTGGAGTCAGTAACTACATAACCAATCAATCATATGGAAACGAACCTGTAACAAGCATATCTGCTCCTGTTGTAAACGCAGCTGCATCGCTCAGCAAATAGCACACCATAGGTGTCAAATCCTCCGGCACGCCCAGCCGCTGCAACGGGGCTCCATTTTCGTACCAGTCCAGGATAGCCCTCTTCTCTCCCTGCAAGCGTGCCAGCATAGGCGTTTGGATCGCTCCTATCCCATGATCAGTGGAATCTCTAAGATTGCCGAAGACGACTTACCTGGCGAGATGCAGTTGACCCTGATGCCATATTGCCCCAGCTCACCGGCCAGAGGACCCATAAGGCCCTTGATAGCAGCCTTGCTGGCGTTGTGAGCGGATTTTGGTTGAACTGAAACGTATAGACTTTGTGCATTGATGCTGGCGATCGCAACAATACTTCCAGGAGTTTTGGTCTCGACAAGATGTTGTGCGAGGAGTTTGATAGTCCAGTATGTCCCCATAACATTGACGTTGAGAACCCGTTGAGTGATTTCCCAGTCGGCGTCCAGTAGTGGAGTATCCATCACAATGCCAGCTGCGGTGAGAGCTCCATGAAGTTGTCCGCCAATGGCATCAATACACTCAGTGAAAGCCTTCTCAAGGGAGTCTTGCTTGGTGACATCACCGCGAGTGTAGAATGTCTTGACACCATAGCGATCGCCTAGAGATTTGAACTCTTCCACCGGCTCGGGAGCTGTGTCAATGACAGCGACACGCCGCCTAGTTGGGCTATGGCTTTGGCGCAGGCAAAACCAATTCCTCCACCTCCTCCTGTGATGAGGAAGTTCTTGCCGGTTAAATCAAATCGATCTGTGACTTTGACGTCACCAAGACCTCGGGGGTTGAAGGTTGTCATGGTTGCGGAGATGTGAGGCTGCGAGATCACTGGCACTTGGGATGAATACTCTTAAATTATATGATACTTTAGTTTATACATAATACCAGACAGAAGATTGGTATAGTAGTGACTATGTAATTTATTTGCTATGAGTTTCAATGATAACGGCTTCTTCTCCCGCAAGCGCTATGTGACACGGATTCAGAAGCCGAGGAGACTCGACAACGAGAGCCCAGATTGCGATGTAATGATTCGCCAGGACCAAGACCAGAGTATGCGGGGTAACTAATCCACCGTCTTGCTAGATATGGTCCGGTTTGCTGTTGAAGCCGATTCCTGCTGACTCTTTGGAGTTCGCTAACCGTAATTAGCGCGGAAACATTCCCTATGCGCTAAAGTTGCCGGTTATCAGATAACGGCAGCCCATCCGAGGGCTCTGTATTTATGTATAACAATCTGTAGCTTATATAACCCGAGAATAAATGTTACACTACACATGATAGTCCCTGAACATTATCACATATTCTTCTGCCAGAAGCCAAACCTCTAGTCGTCGATTGCTTCACTACTGTTTATTCATCGCTCGATTTCCCCTACTCATATCATGACTATGACTGGAACCGCAAAGACCAAGCCCCGCGTCAGTCTTGGGCTCTTGACATTCGGCCCCGAAGGCTCAGAAACCTACGGAAGCCGCATCACCTCCCTTGATACCTTCAACCAATGCCTCGACTACTTGCAGTCGCGCGGCTACACTGAAGTCGACACGGCCAGAACCTACGTCGGCGGCCAGCAAGAAGGCTGGACCAGGCAAACCAACTGGAGAGAGCGCAATCTGACTCTTGCTACAAAGTGGTATCCTTACAAGCCTGGCGATCACTCCAAAGCCACGGTGAAGGAGAACTTGAACAAGAGTCTTAGCGAGCTTGGTTCCGATAACGTGGATATCTTTTACCTGCACGCACCGGATAGGTCCGTTCCATTTCAGGAGACACTTGAGGCTTGTAATGAGCTTTATCAAGAGGGAAAGTTCAAAAAGCTTGGCCTGAGCAATTATGCGGCATGGGAAGTCGCTGAGCTTTGCACCATCGCGGACCAGAAAGGTTGGGTCAAACCAAGCGTTTATCAGGCTATGTACAATTGCTTGACCCGCGCCATTGAAGAAGAGCTCGTTCCATGCTGTCGAAAGTTGGGGATGGATATTCTCGTCTATAATCCCTTGGCTGGTGGTGTACTCTCAGGTCGCTACAAAAGCAAAGAGATCCCCGCTGACGGAGGTCGGTACTCAACTCAAGACCCGGTGATTGGAGCGATGTATCGCGATAGATATTTCAAGGATGTCAATTTTGAGGCTTTGAAGGTAATTCAGCCTGCCGCTGATAAGTTGGGCTTGACCCTCTTGGAGATTGCGTTCAGATGGCTGGTTCACCATAGCAAGCTCAAGGTCATGGATGGCAATGATGGGTTGGTTATTGGCATCAGCTCGCTCAGCCAGCTTGAGAGTAATTTGGATAATGTTGAGAAGGGTCCGTTGCCAGAAGAGGTGCTCGAGGTATTAGATGAAGCATGGGGAATCACTAAGCCTTCTTGCTCGCTTTACTGGAGGTAGTCTTATTGTTTATTTCCCCTCAGGAATGGATGCATGGCTTAGAAGTTGTCCCTACATGATACCTGTGATTTGGTGATGAATCCCGCTGACTTGTACTTCTGCTTCGACTTCCTAAATACTTCGCCTTTTCATGGACCCCAAGATGTCTTGCTCATATTGTCATGTCTGACCATGAGCTTCACTTAGCCCCCACTATCCCAATTCCAGCACTGGTGTCAGCTGCCCAATTCAGCCAAGCGCCATAATCATCGTGTTTTCACGACGGCGTAGCAACGCGTTGCGACACGAAAACACTCATCAGAAAACATTACTACCTACTCATCCTTTGGCCCCGCAACTACCTAAAGCCACTTGAACCGAGGAGATCTACAGACTTTGTTTTCGCCGTTATTGAGCCGCTTCAGTCTGGGCTGACACGATGGTCCGCGCGTCTACATTATTTATCTTGGGTCTTTTCGGCTCAGCTCTTGGTGTCGCCGCGCCGCAGTTCGACCAAGGGGCAGAGTTACGCAAGTCAGAATGTGATGCAAGTACCTCGCATAAAATCTCAGAGTTCCAAACTAATATATACCTCAGAATGGCTGTTTCGATGACAGCTTCCCCGGCGGTTCATGTACCAATGATCCAGCCTGTATGTGCACCCAGAAGAAGTACCGTGAGGCGTATTTCTGCTGCATGGCCAAGAAATGCGACTCGGATGTGATGCCTGGTTAGTATGAGAATGATTCCAAGACTAGTTCCCTCTAACAAGCTGTGCGCAGAATCTGTTGAGCGCCAACATACAGAATGCCAGGCCAGAAACCTCGACTTTACCTTTGACGCTGAGAAAGTTTGCGGTATTAAGTTGGAGGCGAGCAGTACCTCTGCGGCTGAGTCAACCACGAGGGGTGCCATAACTACTTCACATTCTTCAGATGGGTCTTCAGCGACATCGGTCTTGGCCTCTACGACATCAGATGCAGAAAGTACGAGTAGCACCGAGGCCGCTAAGAGTGCTTCAAGTACCGCTCAGGAGTCACCTACAGGTGGTGCAGCGCCTGTGACTGACAGTGCACCACGGTTGGGTCCTCCTCTTGGGGTACTGAGTATGTTATTCATTGCCGTTGGGATGGTTATCTAGGTCGAAGTACTTTGTTAGATAAACATCCACGACAACATTAATTAACAATGCCACTGTCCCTCAACATCTTCCACTGCTTCAATCGAGAGGTCTTCTTCCATAAGTTGAGTATCTGTTAAGTTAGCAGTTGGACTTCAGTAGGATATGCTGCACCTACACCGGCCAATAAGCATGAATGGTCCTGTCATTGAGGTCCCTTCTGACCTTTGCCAAAAAGACCGTAACCTCTTCCTGAGTCCACCCCAGAACTCTCGTCAAAGCTGCCATGGACAATGCTTCCAGGCCCTTGAAACTATCCATATTCAGATTGTTCCACTCACCAATCTCCTTATACCGTTTATCCAGAGGCCAACGGTTCGTCGGCCACTTGAAGACTGTCTCGACAATATCCACAAATCCCGCATTGCGTAGAATATCTTTGTTCTTTTTGTTATCCTGGAATGGGCGGCCAATCTTGGTGGATGCCTCGTCGAGAAGATGAATAAGCTTGGAGAGATGATGATCTTCACTGAGAGTCTTATCATCTGAGTGGGCAAAGAGATCGATTTCAAGAAGCTCTACATAACCGCCAGGAACAAGATTGCTAAGCGAAGGTAATCAGCATCATAGTACCTCATGTCACTACAACTCTTACTCGTAAATGCTGCTAGCAAGGTTAGGCCAACTCTTGATGCTGAAAGTCATCATTCGACTGTGAACATAGTCGAATGGTTCAGAGAAGTTCCACCGCTCTTCGATATCATCGACAAAGAACTCCACGTTCGGAGGAACACTAGTCTCTGTTAGCAGATATCCTGCAGCGTTGAATGCGAGAAATACAAATCAGGCTGAATTGGCGAGAGGTCGACACCAATCACTTTTGCTTCGGGATGTTCGTCGGCATAGTCGATGGCCCATATTCCTGTCCCAGTCCCAACGTCAAGAACACGTTTGGCCTTAGAGTTGCGATCGTTCGGAGGCGCGAGGCCAAGCTTGTTGTCGAGCATTAAGATAAATAGGTTATGTTGCAAGTCTAGCCGAAAAGGATCAGTAGTGAAACGGGCTGTGCCGAGACTATGCCATACCAAGCCTCTCTTTCTCGACGTCGTCATTAGGAAGGTTATACTCTATACTTATCAGTTAACCGCAACATCACAAAACCGGGTGGGACTGACTCCCATCCTTATATCGATGATAAGTCCTCCCGTTTTCCTTTCGATAGTCTAGAATGGAGCTCCTCAAACTCTCAGACGTGGATGCTAGGCTCTTTTCCATTAGGTCAGCTCGTCAACAACAAAGATTGGTGAGAAGTGGCCTACCGATCCAATCGACGAATCGTGCTCTTCATCCGACTAAAATTCTTGGTTAATGAGTCTCCCTGTCTTTCTCAGCACTGGTAGAGAAACCTGTCCATCCGGTACAAGGTCAGGCTCCGCGTTGATAGTTGGTTCGGCCATTTTGATGCAAAATATTTAATCACGCAACGTTGAGAACTTCCCCGCCTGGAGAAATCATGATTTTGAGGAGGAAGTAAGAATCCCAGTCGGGATTTGTCATCCTGTTGGTTGAGTTCGTCGCGTATATGCAGATGGGTTACCAGGGTTTGATCATACGACGTCCCAAAGCAGTGAACGTTTTGGTTAAGGTCTAACTGTTTCTTTCAACCCAATTCATGATAAGAGTTCTACAGGGGCAATTTGTGTCTGATGATACAGCTCGTACTCTGGGATTATTTAGATAAAATGATTACTCAATCGCTATGTTCATCATCACGCAAGCACTCGTTCTATGCACAAAAGTTGCCCAAATATTCCTCATTGGCAATCTATCTACTCCTCATCCATCTAGTCTAATACTCGCCAGACACATAATTTCAAGAACCTCCCTGAGCATTTCCCCTGTTATGATGTCGTATTCCTCCAATCAATTCCGCTTTTTTTGTAGGCTTTCCTCGACTTTTCATATTTTTTCTAGTTAAGTTTTCTCTTTTTCTTTTAGAAGTCCCCCCCTGGTACTACATCAACTACCGACTGATCCTCTTGAAAATAGAAGACCGGAAAACTTATTGACAAGCTACCTAGGACATCCTTACCTAGTAGTAGTGGTCGTGGTGATGGTGGCCATGGCTCTCACGACGACCCTGGCGGCGGGGTTCGTCCTGGCCACGGGGAGGCTGGCCCATCTGGAAGTACTGGGGGCGTTGCTCCTCTTGCTGAGCAGGATACTGCTGAGCGGGGTGACGACCACCCGGATTGTTCTGCAACTGTTGGTACCGCGGAGCATCTTGGAAACGTGGAGCGGCCCGGAAACGGGGCTCACCCTGGCGCTGAGTTCCATTCTGTGGCTGAGTTTCATTCGGGAACATATACACACGGGCACGCTGCTGTGGGGGCTGGCCTCTAGGGGGATATTTGCGCTCGTCGGTAGCTCTCTCTTCCTCACATGGGGGGCAGATCCAGTAGCGCCATTCCAGCTTCTTCTCGACTGGAGTATCACACCCTGGACAAGTAGTGGTGATCGCGGGGTCGTAGCGAGAAGCGTTGTCCTTGACGGCTCCGCAGAAGAAACATTCGTGCATCCAGAAGGTGATGGGACACATGGTGAAGGATGGGCAAGAACTTTGCGTTTGAAAGCTGTCGGTAGTGTTTGGTGAATAAATGTTGAGATGGTGTCTGAAGGTTGCTGTGAAGGCTGTTATCAAGGTGGATGAGATGATTGATGATGGTGGATTTGGAGGCGATGGGATGGTCTATTTAAAGGATTTCAGGCGACAATACCTAAGTAATAAGATGTTCTCCATCACTCATATTAAATGATGATGTTAAGCATGACAATTAGTTTGATATCCTCAATTATTGATCATGCAATCTGTTGATGTTCGAACTTCTAGAACGAGAAAGTTGAACATCATTCAACCAGGATTGATGTCGAGTCTTTGGGCCAGTATCGAATGGCATATCGACTCTCATGTAGCCTCTTCACTGAACCTGGCACTCATCACTGTTGTTCATCCTGTCGTCGAAAGAACAATGACCATATCGATGTTTTGACAGAGAATGATGTACAATACGGACCTCGGACAAAGAATAAATGCCTGAACAAATCACGTCAATGCTGAGATTGTGCTAGCTATGAGAACTAAGCATTAGTTTAATATTCATTATTGCTAATAGGATACTGCTCATGGTGATTTATCTACCAATGGCTCGTGATTGCCGAATCCACAAAGCAATGAGTCTGCAAGTAGCCAATACTAAAGTAGTACCCTGTTCATACATAACACTTGCATGAAATACCCAAGTAAAGCGGCATATGATTGGACACCAAGTCAAAATTCTTGATCAATCCATGCAGCCCGTAGCCAGTGATATCTGCTGACTGGGGGTCACTCACTTTCAGGCAGCACTTGACATTTCATGGACGCCCAAGCTGCTATGTTGACCAATCACTCCGCTCCCAGGGAATCTCTGGCTTTGAGTCCATTGAAGGGTTCGGAAGTCTGCTATCTTGAAGTTAGATACATATTGACTACTCAAAACCACTCCAAGTCTTCTGGACAGCGCTCCAATATCTCGCCTCATCCTTTCTCGCATGTGCAACATGAAGAGACCCATCAAACTTCTCCAGATGAACATCAAAACCCAACTTCTCCGCCTCAGAAGCTTGCGCCTCAAGATCTTTAAAATCGATCAACTCATCCTCCTCACTATAAATGTACGTTCGTCGAATCTCGCGCTCCCTCTTGCCCTGAGCAGTATTATGCGTTGAGCCCCAGAACGCCAGCCAGTCTTTTGTAAGTCCAAGAAACTTGGTGAACTGCCATGCAGTTGCAAATAAATAGACAAACGGCATACAAACCCAGCGATATGACTTTGGAATGGTAGATTTGAAGAATGCGGCTGTGTTGGTGAGACGCTGGGCACCTGGTGCCGAGTCAAAGACTGTTACGTGAGGTGGAAGCCAGGGATCTTCGCCTTCCTGAGCAGTCGCAGCATACACATCATATAACGACGAAATATTTGATGAACCGCCATTAGAAAAGAGATGGATCATGATTCCCGGCTCAGCCGTTGATAACGAGGCGTCTGGGAATGAGGCTCTGATAACTGGCACCGCTGGCTTCACCGATTCAGTAAGGACTTTGGGGTCGAAAAAGTTATTGTTATAGCTCTTCACAAGAACAAGCTGAGAAGTTGGGTATAGCTTCTTGTGTTTATCGACATATTTGGCAATATGGCTATCAAGCGCGTTGGTCCAGCTGGCGATGATGATGATCTTCGGAGGGTTCGGCGCCGTGGGTTCGGAAGGGCGGTAAACAAAGACTTCGTTGGAGAGCTTCTCCATGTAGGAGAGAGGCTTCGCTTGTGGACTCATATCGGGGAGTGGTAGAGGCAATCAATTGTAATAGATTTGTGATGCTGCATTCGAGGTCGAAAGGTATTGAATGCTGATATTTCGGTTGCTGATGGTGCTTACGCGATCTCAAGGCATGGGTGAGATCTGACGTGGCGGGGTAAGCAATAGCGCGCTTGATTATGGCGCCAGTGAATTGTGTCCGCGATGATTACCCATGGTCGGATGAAATGAGTAAGTTGACGGCCATATAGCGGAACAAACGGAATGCAATGAAATACAATGGTTCGAAATGAGGGAGTATTAAATCTCTACTATAGGATATCAAAACTATAAGCTATTTTGATATTTTCTTTATGACTCATCTTTCCAGGTTTGTTTCGATCGTTGCTGGACGCCCGTTCAGGAAGGAAGCCCTAATAATGACTCCATTCACACATTGCTGGACGCTTCTGTATCATGATTGTGCTTCCTACCTCTAGATTGGTATTGTGCCATCAGAAACTCTAGCATTGGTCACAGCAACCACTCCAAAACCTTTGCACTGCATTGGGCACCTTTATAAACTAGGGCATGTCAGTTATGTAGCTTTTCTCTCCTGTCTAGCTTGACTCGTAGGCAGCTTCAAGATACACGGCACTACTATCACTGTTGCTACCAACTAAATCTTCTGCTTTGCTCGTAGCGTAGCATCTACGAATTCTACTTCAGATGTAGGTACCGGCAGACGGGTTCCAACTGGGCCTATGACCCCTCGCATGCACTTTCTGGACCTTTTTTCTCTGGTGATACGACGCTTTGGATGGAAGACTCTCATGAGTCGAGTAAGTACTAGTGCCCGGTATGGCCCTCGCCGAGGGGGTTCGACATTTCTTTCGAGCTGCCCTTTGTCCGAGCCTGCCGATCTCGAACACCCAATTGTATGGTTAAACTTTAGAACAATACTACACTGTTGTATGTCACCCTTGTCCCTGAATTCAAGTCTCGTGTTGTTCTGAGCCTCAATGCCTAAGCTCCATTTGCATCGTTGATCCGAGGCTACCAAACCTTGACCAGGGACCCTTACAACCCCCATTGTTCGCCGACGAATACCCAAAACAAGCAACTGCATTAGCCCACAGCGTTAATCAATCTGCTGATCTCGGTGGCTAACTTACCGAATCATACAAGTTATCGCTCCTATCAAAAGAATGCCCCCGCATTCATTCACGAGCCAAATGTTCACCCTTGTTGGACTGCCGAATTGTAGTGCGTTGCCGATTGGCGCGCATCAAGTTAAGCATGGATTCCTCACCTTGCGCGCCAATCATTTCCCCATATTCCCCAGATTTATCACTAACTCCCCCGGGCGATGGGGCTCAATTTCTCCGCTGCGGAATAGAGACAATGACGCTACGTAAAATGACACTACCTCGGCGGAGATGTCATCGTTATGCGACGGTTTAAGCGCGAGGCGACTATATAAGACTCCAATCTTGACCGCATCTTTTGGAGCTCAGCAACCTGCCATCGCCAACAGAAACAGGTACAGGTCTCAAGATGCGTTTCGCCGCCATTGTTTCGTTCTTGCTGCCCCTCGTGGCGGCAAAGCCTGCTCAGAAGGGCAAGACCTTTAGCAACGTTGAGGTCTTTGATCCTCCCTCCAACTACAACGATCCTCAAGTCCTCTATGCTCGTCCTCTTGAGCTCTCTGACGGCACCCTTCTGGCTACTTGGGAGAACTACTCTCCCGAGCCTCCTCATGTTTGGTTCCCCATTGTGAGGAGCAAGGATGGCGGAAAGACTTGGAAACCTTTCTCCAAAGTCCAGGATACTCAGAACAACTGGGGTCTGCGATATCAACCGCAGCTCTATGAGCTCCCCCGTCGATTTGGAAAGTATCCTAAGGGTACTGTTCTTATCTCGGGTAGCAGTATTCCCACTGATTTGAGCGAGACTCTTATCGAGGTTTATGCTAGTCTTGATAAGGGTGAGACTTGGGAGTTCGTCAGCCATGTTGCTCTTGGTGGCGAGGCCAAACCCGAGCATGGACTTACCCCAGTTTGGGAACCTTTCCTGATGTAAGTGAAGCTCTGATAATACAATCTGATAAATGCTAACAATTTGCAGGACATATAAGGAGAAGCTCATCCTGTACTATTCTGATCAGCGTGACAACGCTACTCACTCCCAAAAGCTTGTTCACCAGACCACCACTGATCTCAAGAAGTGGAGCAAGGTTGTTGAAGACACCAAGTACGATGACTATTACGCCCGCCCTGGTATGCCCACCGTCGCCAAGCTCCCCAACAACGAGTACATCTACACCTATGAGTATGGTGGCGGTCCCAACCCTCCCGCCGGCAGCACCTACTGGTTTCCCGTCTTCTACCGCCTCTCCAAGGACCCCCAGAAGTTCCTCAACAAGCCTGGCCAGCAGATCATCTCTACTGACGGTGCTCGACCCGCTGGTTCTCCCTACGTTGTTTGGACTCCTTATGGTGGAAAGAACGGTACCATTGTCGTTAGCTGCGGCACCATGTCTGAGATCTTCACCAATCAAGCTCTTGGTGATGCGTCTGCTTGGAAGAAGTGGAGCGTTCCTCAGCCTACAGCCTACACTCGTGCTCTTATGACGTTTAAGAAGGATCCTGATCTGCTGATGATTATGGGTGCGGGTATTCTTCCTCCTGCCGGTGGAAACAACACTGTTAGTGCTAGTGTTGTTAGACTTTCTGAGATCATGAAGGCTTAGACAAAGATGTACATAACTTGGCGCAAAATTTACAAATCTAAAATAAACACTTGGGACTTATTTTTCGTTCCTAATTAGGCTTTGAAAGAGGAATGCTAAATCACTCTAAATTTGTTTTGCGCTCTATATCAAGTGCTCAGCGTGTGGCGTCCTCATTCGTCAGCGAGGCTAGGGATAAAGTCTGGCTTTCAAAGTTTGACATTCGATGTTCTACCTGAACTGGGTTTATGAGAGAGTTCTTCTGAGTTGATAGACCTGACAGCTGATTCGCGCCCTTAGACTTTCACGAACCAACTCGGGTCACATTTAAATGTATTTATCTTCACTTCTTATTTGTCCGCTCTCATATTAACTTCAGAGCTTCATTCTGTCTTGCTATAAATATCATCGTTTCATCACGTCTTCTCTCTTAGTAACTCTCATCAACCCATCACTCTACCCATCTCCTGCACAGTCTGCTTCATGATGAGTATCTATCAAGCACTACGACGCGCCCTTACCACCAAGGGTCCCAAGCCTAATGCAACTGGTGTGCCAACGGTCCACACACCGGTCCACACCACACGACCCTTTCGCCACGTCCCAGTGGTACAAAAGCACTACGGTGACGATCTACAACTTCACAAGGATCAAGAAGCTCCACGCATAGACAGAGACTTCAAGGATTTGGACTTGGAGGGAGACCTCATTGCCCTCAAGAGGAGGCTCAAGGGTTTGGGACACCGCGACAGCAACGTCCTGAACCAGTTGCGGGTCAAGTACGGGGCCTCGAGGGAGACGCGCTGGGCTCTCAAGGGCGTGGAGCGCAAGCTGAACGAGGAAAAGGAACGGAAGAAAGCTGGTATGTTTTTGTCTGTGATTGAAGTGTATTCAGAGGTGCTAACATTACTTACAGAGGATTTGGAGCAGGAGCTTCTTCACTACAGGGGATGGGACAAAAAACGGACGGTCTCAGATTATACAACCTGACGTGCCTGGTTATACCTCTCCAGAATTTCTGGCGCGTCAGGGTGCGTGATCAGATGGGAGGGGCCAGTTTTGCGAAGAATAACTTTCTTTTCTTGCTTGCTACAAGGCATTTAGTGGAGGGATACTCAACTGAAAAGTGTCGCGGCGATATCAGTGGACAGGGCTGTCATAGAGTTTAAATTTATAAAAGTAAAGAGGTTTTTTGGCAGAAGCTTATACTGTGACAAATGAGATATCGTGACTTATGTGCTATGAATCCAAAGTTTAACCTTGCAGGCAGCAATCACCCACGTAGTTATATAATTAAGGTTCTTGAAAAAGCTTCTGAAAGTCGTCTCGCTATCGTTGTGAATCAGAGCTAATTTTCTGGTTTCTATACTAGGGTATGTAAGAGAACGATGGTGCCGCTGAATAACTAACCAAGTCACTTATGGTACTCCTCTTCAACCGTTTTTTGAACGCACAGATTTCTTGCAGCAGCAAACTCACGATCAAAGTCTCAGAGAGCTATTTGGCCATTATTCAAGTCCTATCGAATCAGAAGCCAGTCGTGAGTTACCCCAGTACTCTTTCAACACGATGACGCCGAAGGCAGCCTCAGACCAAGAGCTTGCGGACAAGCAAAGACCCGAATTTTCTTATTCAGCTTTTTTGGCCGCATTCATGGAAAGGCACACACGTAAGCTTGAAGCTTTAAAGTTCTTAATAAAGCTTGAAGGACCATTGAACACCACTGAGACTGTTGCACAAGCAGCTGGTATCTCGTCGCCTGATGGAGGTACCATCTCTGCTAGTAGCTCATCGGGAAAGGTTGGCTCTTTTTTGGAGATCAATGCTATCAATAAGATCGCCATCGAAGCATACCTTAGAGCAAAGCAGAGCCTCACTACCTTTGTTCCAACACATCCTATGCAACCCAGCCAGAAAGAGCCTTTCATCTAATTCACTACATCCAACATTGGGCATCGAATCAACACTACCTCATCTCCGACTGGAGTACTTGCATGATGAACCACGCCCGCGCAGAATAAGTAACCTGTTTGGTATTTTGTTTATGGAGACGTAGCCGAGGATGACATTCTGTTTGAACTGTTGGGCTACAAGCCCCGCTTGAGACCGGCTCTAGCTATCAGAGGACTCTTGAGGAGGAGGAGCCAATCATAGGCAATGATAAATGGCCCTGACGGGAGAAGGTGCATGCCTAGGATGGCACTCCTGGTCGAAACAGAAGCACCAGAAGATATGTTACGTGTGTATCAAAAGGATGCTTATGAAGTTGTACGATGTCCGATTGGGTTTGGGGGCGAAGAAGGCACAGTAGCTGGTTTGACATTTCGATTCATCGAGTAAATTATGGACTAGTGAATAGATACAAGGGATTCCCGAATGAGAGTTGAAAAGATGGTACGTGTAAGACAAAGACAGTCGTCAAAGTGCAAACCCTTAGGCCTTTGGCTTATAGTCCTCGAGAGCATCCCTCGCAAGAGCAAGGTTTTGGATAACTGCCAATCCATACTGCGCAACATCATTCGTAGAAATCCACGGCGCTTCCTCTCCTGGAATGAGCCCCTCGTACTCCGGGATCTCAGTTGTAGTGAAAGTAGCAGTGGGTGCCTTGAATCCATCACTCTCGAAGAACTTTGTCCAAGCGAGATTGGCCATGGTTGTGTTATGCTGTTGGTTCGCAGCATATGCCGTGAGACGTGAGTGACCCTGGTACAGATTCAGTTTTCCGAAGTCGACACCGTAGCGAGCCTTCTGCTCAGCAGCAGTGGCCTCGAAGTAGTAACAGTAGTCGAGCCAAGCTTGCTTAAAGCCCTCAGGTAGATCATCACCGAAGTACAAGATCAGCTCAGAAACAACTTCGGGGAGACCGAAGACGGCATTCAGATGCGAGACTTCGACGTGTCCCTTGTTGTCAGGATCGGAAGGAGGTGGGCCAAGGGTCCAGTTCTGAAGGTTGTAGAGACCATTGCCAGTGACAAACCCGTTCTTGAGCTTAGCGATGCTCTTGACAGTGCTGGTAAGCTTTGCCTTGGACTCCTCCCATCGAGGACCACGGCGCTCCCAGTCAATAAGCCATCCACCAGCGAGCGCACCCCAATCCGTACCCAAGCTGAAGGCCACGGTCGCGTTTGGCGTAGGAACCCAACCATCCTTGCGGACCTTGCGCTGAGGATCAAGAACGCCGTATGTCTTGTCGGTATCAAGGAGCTCCTCGAATAGCTCCCCGATACGCTCATCACCTCCGGAAAGGTAATAAAAGTACTTTCTGTACTGGGGCTGTGAGATACGGGCTTGCTTCGCGCTGTCGCTGAAATGCTGCACACCGTGTCGCGTTCCAAGACCCTTCCAGTTACCGAGATGATAAACATCGACTTCGCCGGTGTGACGTGTGAGAGCTTCGGCAAAACGGTAGATATCTTCGCGGCCTGTACGCAGGAAGTACTGCCAGAAGAACAGATCGGGAGACAGCTCAGAGTTATCCCATGCATAACCGCCAATGTCATATCGCCACTCATGACGGTCGGGATCATAAGTGTGCATGAAGTCACCATAATCAAGGAAGCCGTACCAACGACGGTGCTCAACCTCTGACTGGTAGAACTTAGCGAGGAAGTTGATGTTGTCCTCGAGCTTCTTGGAGGCAGCGGTCGAGGTGTCGGCAGGAGCCCAGTATGTGCCGATAGCCTTGGTCTTCTGGATGTACTCGCTTTCGGGGACGAGGACAGGAGGGCTGTTGATCTGTGTGACATGGTTCGCCAGCGTCTCCTGCGAAGGGGTCTTATCAAAAGCAATCAGGTACAGCTCGCTAGTTCGTGCGATACCGTAAGGAGTGTCAAAGCCAGGTTCCCAGTCCTCATAGGTGATCTCAAGAGCGTCGAGCTGATCGGTGTAGTTCTTCTGACCGAGACCATCATGGTAGGGACGGAGGTCGAGAGGTTCAGCAGATGGACTATACAGCCAAAGGGTAATGCTTCCAGTGTCAGAGGCGGCGGAAGAAATGTCAAAGCCAGTCGGGAATCGCTTCCAGAAGTCACGAAGACCAACTGCCAGGCCTCCGACAGTAGCACCACCAAGATATGCAAGACCTTCGGCACGGGTACCGCCTGGGATTGAGACCCAGCTTTGCCCAGCCTTGGTTCGCTTCTTGAGAGTGAAGCCATCGGCTGAGAGCTGGCTCAAGCTGTAGTCGTTCCAGGGAGGAATCCAATGCAGGCGGCTGGAGACGCGAACATCCCAGGTCGAGATATCAGGCAGCTCCTTGCCATCAAACTGATCAGCTCGAACGTTGACACCAGGGTCTCTTCGAAGGCCAGTGATACCCTGAACAGCTTCACTGAGCAGACCGCCCTCAACACCAGCGATACGGATATGGCGGTTGTACAGTTCCTCGCCTTCTAGGGGAACGTCAAAGCGGATACCAACGGCAGAGATGAAGTCTTTGTCGGCATCTCCGTCAAAGACCAAGCTATGGATGATCTTGATCGACTCAGAGCCAGAGTAGAAGTAAAAGCGAAGGACAAAGGGCAGCCAAGATTTATGGCCAGACTTGTCGCTCGCCGTATGCTTTCCTCGAACAGTGACCAGAGTTCGTGCAGAGTTCTGATCGCTGACAGTGACGTTATCAATGCTGCTCTGGAAGCGCAGCGTCTTGAACGACTTGATCTTATCGTCACCTGGGTGAGAAACGTCATTCTGTGATTGAAGCACGAGTCTTCCGTTCTGAGCGATGCGCTTGCCGTTGGTCTCAATCTCCTTCACGATCACTGAGCCCGTCTTGGGAAAGACAGCTGTGACTTTGCCAGTATCGACCTTGATCTTGCTGGAACTCTTGGTGACAATGATACCAGCAGAAGCCGTGGAGCTAATGCCCCCCGACGAGGGAACTGCCTTGACAACATATTCGTCAAGGACCTCTTCCGAAGCTCCAATCGCGTGGCCGGTCCACTTTACTGAGCCATCAGCCCAGTATCCAGTGACCCACGATTGAAGGTCAACATCCTGACCGGATGCACCAGAAGCAGTGAACTTGGTGTCCTTGGGGAAGTACTTCGATTGAGGCCAGGGGAGACCGAAAGTAGTTCCCGAAGTAAAGCCTGGCTTTTCACCTAGCCAGTGGACTTTGGCTGATGAAGTAGAAGAGTTGCTCGGAGCAGCCATGGCTTGGCCTGCAAATGCAGCAAGTAAAAATGAGTGGACGGCTTGTCGCAACATGATGCAACGACTACCAAAGAATAATTATAAAAAAGGAGTAGTTACTTTTGAGAAAGTTGCGTGATTGAGACAGAAATCGCACCTGTTCTTATGTACAATATCCCTCTGTCTTGACGCCATAGAGAACCACAATGATAATATGCATGTAATTTCGGAAGATATACCCTGTTCAGCGGCAACAGCCATAACACGGCTTTCCTCCGCTGCAGTTCGGCGCTCGGTGGAGATGCTCCCGAAAGGGTTCATGACTTCGGATGATCGCAAAATGCACGAATGACCTGAATATTGCTGGGCATTGCGCGAACGGTAGGCTAGGGTCGCAGATCGCAGCCGAAATGAGGTTTAGCGAGTCCTGTAATTTCCTAACGGTCTGTGAGACAAGGTTCCCCGCGTCGAATGGCTTCATATTTGCTGTTGAGCGGACGGAATAATAGTTGTCAAGCGCGATCGTGTTGCGTGATGCAGCCTATAATGAGAATATGGATGTCAAAAAGCTCGTGACGCTTGTAGTAGATGGCCTAAATAAACTACCAAGTGAGCTGCCGAGCTTAACCTAAATACATTTAAGCATTTTTGTCAACTGAAACTAACGTCCTGGTTTTTCTGCCATCTCTCGGAGTGGTTAGAGGGGTTTCCAGTGTTGGGGGTCCTGAATTGGGGGATCAGCAATCCACGGAGCAATTCACGCGGAGCATTCAAACTAGAAGCCGGAGTTTAACGACAACCCGTGATCAGAATCATTACGATAGCACGTGAGTGTGCTCTCTAGCTGTCAAGTTTCGGGGGTAAAGCATGCTATGGTATTCCCGTGAGATCGATTATCGATAGAGCTAAACAATCAAGACGCGTTGCCAACACCTGTGCCCGATTTAAGAATACAATTGATCCCGCTGTACCACTGACAGCAGTACGTCGACCTTTTACTCCCTCGATTCCAGTAGCATCAGATCTAGAAATGCTAAAAACATTAATGATCTGATCCACGAAATCGGATCTATCCGAGGTTAGTTCCTCGACGCGTTGTCACCGTGAGGCGCGGCAAAAGCCTACCCTACACCCTATCTACCAAAAAGTCTCGCAGCTTCCCAATTCGTCAACCGCTACGACGCAAGTTACCTATTCAAGCCAAACACAGAGCATTATAACATAAATTATCAGTATAATCATGCCGTTATCGTCCTCCATGACGATGTCTCGCTGCACAGATTACGCGGCTAATACACAGCCTCATCCTGCACGTACGGAGTTCCGTGTCTCACGTGACCCTTCATTCTTCACCCTCGATCTTTGATGGAGAATGCTATCATCATGCTCGCAAAAGCAACGCGAAACGATAATGAGTTCGTCAAACAATAGAGACTCGCCGCTGCCGTTATTGAAGACATGTCAAACGTGTTTTTCCTTAAAGATTCGATGTTCCAAAACTCAGGATTCTGACTCCTGCGATCGATGCTTGAGGCTTGGTAAGACGTGTATCTTCAACCAAGCCAGGCGCCGTCAGAATGTTGATCGCCAGAGGTGAGAACTCTAGACTCATAGCTAGAAGAGAATGACTTACAATTTGTATCTATAGAGAAAGGCTGAACGCTAGATCGAGATCTGAGCAATCTTCCAAATCACCAACAAGCCCTTATGAAAAAGCATCCTCGAGCAGCAAACTGCAGGACATCTTCAACCAAAACGCATCATTTGAACCCTTTGAACGAGGACTCATAACCTTCGAAGCTGCTAAAGACTTACTAGACTGCTACAGGACCCGAATGATTCCATACTTTCCTTTCGTGCTCTTTCAAAATGATATATCAGTTGAACAGTTGAATGCAGAGCGCCCCTTTGCTTGTCTAGCTGCACTAGCCGCAGCTTCACATGCGGATGTAGCGACACAGAAAGCACTCGGGTACTTGTTTAAGCAAATAGTCGCCGCAAAGATGGTGGAAGGTGATTTCTGTCAACTTGATCTATTGCAGGGACTCCTTATCAATCTTGCATGGTAAGACTCGATACTATGCCACAAATGTATCAGCTAACGATCACAGGGCACACTATCAAGCAAAACCAAAGAGATACATACAGCATTTACATCTCGCCACAAGTATCATAAGTGACCTGCGTCTTGATAAACCTCGGAGGCCGAAGCTGTGGAGTGCCGAGGGCGGTAAAGATAAGAACAAGCCAGACTGGGGTCCTGATGAGATGAGGGCCCTGGCAGGGACGTACTACTTATCTTCAAGGTGATTCAGCTAGCGAACTCCTTGAACCTGATGCTAACGAAAGAAAGTTCGTCTATAATTCTTCAGAAAACACGCCAGTTCTTTTATACGCCATATATCACTGCATGCTGCGAGCACCTTGCATCCTGGAACGAGTACCCTACGGATAAATATCTTCCATACATGATTACAGTGCAAACGCTCATCGAGGGAGTTGAAGATCTTGTCAACAACACGGTGTCTACTAACAATGGCCTGCATTTCTTTTCTGGATGTCAGGAAATTTCGCAAAAGTGCACTGAGATCAAGGAAACCCTACCTTTCCCACTGAGCGAGAGCCGTAAGTCACCTGAAATACTCTAAACCACTTTCTGACGGTACTATAGCACCCTTGCTTCTTCAGATCCATATCCTTGAACTACTTCTCAGCCAATCATCGCCGAGAGGAACGTCATTTGGTCTCGACAAGTTTAACAACCAATTTGAACACCAAAGTTCACTTATCGACTGGCTCTCGGCGAGCATGTCAGCCGCTCGGTCCCTGATTAGTGTGATTCTCGTCATGCCACAGGGTGAAGAGATGTACATGTCGAACATGGGCTGGATCATGATGAACTGCGGTTTAAACCTTGCTGTTCGCCTCGATCTTGTGGCTGCGAGAGGAACTACATCTGGATCTATGCAGCATCTTCGTCGGTTCTTGGATATGCGACATACACTTCGTCAACTGGTCTTGCGGTTCGAAGCGACGCCGGGCCAGGATGCACCGGCAGACCATCCGTTCTATGCTCTTGCGAAGCGAATACGCCGACTTGAAAATTGGTACCTTTCTCAGGCAGAGCATCAGACACCAGATTCGTCAGTATCCATAAGTCCATCTGTCAATGACCAGTCATTGCTGAGTGTCGATACCGATGCCAGCGGCATGTCAGTTGGTGCATCAATGCCGTTTATAGCCGGTCCATGGCCAATGAGCTCGGATTGGTATCAGAACCCTGACCTCGACATCGGCACTTTTCTCTTTGCAGATCCTGTTGAGTTTCCTATCAACTTGGGCTATGGAATTTAAATACTTCCTTTTTAATAGATATTTCCGGGTTACGCGGTTTTCAGTGCATGGTTTTGTTTTCTGATGTGCCGTACGGAGTAAGATACGGACTAACGATCGTGGTAAGCTGGCGGCATACGGAGTAAGTCGGACTAAGAGACTGAGTGGAGCCTCCGGAGGTGGAAATCCCCTGCTAAACACCACAAGACAAGTGAATTGAGAGAGAATACTCAGCCAAAGGATTGATCTTCATTTATCATCTCATCTAAGCCTCGTTGAACATGCCGTAATATGGCTTTTAGTCTGATACAAGGTGCTTCGGGCCCAGGTATAAGAAGGGTCCCTCAACGCATTCTATTCTACACAATCATCTGCGCCTTCCTGCTTCATCGCCTCTCAAAACATCTCACCAAACACTTATAAACAAATCAACAATGCGCGCACTTACCATAAACTTTCTCTTGAGCGCCCTTGCTCGCGGGATTTTCGCCAAAGATGACTATATCAACAACGACATTCCCTTCCAGGCATGCGCTCCCATCGGCGCATACTATCCACCACCCACCATCGACAGATCCTCTGAAACTTTCAAGAAGCTTACCTCCCAATTCACAAAGAACTTTGATGACCTCACCAAGAACGGCAGTAGCGATAAGTATGGTCCAATCACGCCCAACACTACGTCCTTCTCTGTGGCCATCTTCGGTGGTGCCGAGTCCCTTCGAGATGATCCCATCTTCTTCGAGTATCACTATACATCCCCTGAAGATCAAGCCTCGAACGCAAACCTCACTTCGAACACCAGATTTCCAGTTGGTGATGCGAGCATGATATTCACTGTTTATGCTTGGCTTGTCAAGATGGGCGAGCAATGGAAGATGCCCATCACTAAGTATCTGCCTGAACTAGCCAAGGTCAAGGGCCCGCTTACGGCGAACTGGGAGGACATTACTATTGGAGCTTTGGCAGGCCAAATGTCAGGCCTCAGTCGAGAGTGTATGTTATTATTCGAACTCATGCAGAATTTAAGCTAAGAAGTGATATAGCCGGAGCATGTGTTGTTGGAAAGGTTTGTAACTGGAAGGGTAAGTAAACCTATACCTACACCATTTGAAGCCTTTAACACTGACTTGTTTTCAGCTTTTGAAAAGGCCTTTGCGAAGAAGGCACCATACTTTCTCCCGGATACAACTCCCGTTGTCTCTTACGCCGCTTTCCAGCTCTTGGCCTTTGCCATGCAACGAAGTGATGGCGGTGATTGGCCCTCGATTCTGGACAAGACTCTTTTACAACCTCTCAACATGAGCGACAGTGGAGTCTTGAGCCATGGTGTCGAAGATATCTTTGCCATGAGGAGTCTTAACACTTCGGCGATTGGTGAGCCAGGGTATGTTGATCAGCGAGAAGGGAAAGCTCATAACTAATGTCCATTGTAGTGCCTTATCATTCGTTAGCTCCGTCAAAGATCTCGCACGCGCGGGGCACTCTATTCTTGCTTCCGATCTCCTTTCGCCTGCTGTTACCCGTCGCTGGCTTCACCCCAATGTCGATACTTCCAATCTTCGCAATGGTGTAGGTCGACCTTGGGAAGTTTACCGTGCGGGCAACGCCATTTCACCCATTGTCGATGCCTTGACGAAGAGCGGAACCATTGGCAAGTATGCGAGCTACTTTGGACTCACCACCGACTTCAACGCTGGCTTCGCTATTCTGGCTCATGATCACAGTGTCGAGGACAGAAAGCTTGACTTGAACGTGCACGCCGATATCGTTAGCGAAGTTCTCGGGTACCTTCAAGTCATTGCAGCCAAAGAACTCGAGGCGCGCTATGCCGGATCATACTCAGGCAAGGAAGCTGAGGCTACTTTGAACACCACTGATAACGGCCGGGGTCTCGAAGTTCAAAAGCTTGTGATTGGTGGGGTGAACATTAAGAAGCAAATAGCCCAGAAGCTCGGCATTCACGCTGATGATCTGGACTTCAGGATCTACCCAACCAATGTTCAAGACAAAAACCGCCATCAGTTCATTGCCGTTTTCCAAGGCAAGAGTGCTCCTATTGATATGGGCACCCCGACATGTATTACTTGGCAGGAAATTGGTGCTGATGCAGAAATCAGCTTCGTTTTCACTCTGGGTCGGGGTGGCGAGGTCATTGGAGTTGAGGTACCCCAGCTTCACGCCAAAATGGAGAGGGCCACATAGACTGGATAGTTTGAGAGTGACTTCCCATTAGCAAGTGATAGGGCCGCCATGGAATTACGTTCATAACTATTGATTGCCCATGAAGATAGCTTGATGAAACGTTAAGGGACTCACCATTCTTATAGCGGGGCTGCTGCCTAGGTAGGTAGCGTGAACACCATGGATGTCAGCAAATGCATGTAACCTCAGGCTAAATAAATAAGCACTATATTCCCTGACCGATATTTGACTACCGTTGTGAGAATTGATTGAAGTTTGCGGAAATGGCTTCTTCGGCGCCAAAAGTAGCGCCACCTGAGCGTCGCGATCCTCTAGACGTTATTGACAAGCAGGCAGATGAGATCGTGGCACTTATTAAGAAGAGCAAGCACTTCATCGTTTTTACGGGTGCAGGCGTCTCGACTTCAGCTGGCAAGTCGATCAATGTGCTTTCTCTGTGTGGTCCATTCACTGATTGGCATAGGCATTCCCGACTTTCGTGGCCCCGAAGGTGCTTGGACACTGAGAGCTCAAGGGCGAACCCGTACTGGAAAGTCCACGAGCACGCTTCAGGCCATTCCGACGCCGACGCATATGGCTTTGGTGGAGCTCCAGAATCAAGGTGACCTGAAGTATCTCGTCAGTCAGAACTGTGATGGCTTGCATCGAAGGAGCGGCATCCTGCGGGTAAGGACTGGCTTATAGACCCTTAGCCGCTCTGACTGATCTTCGTAGGATCGCATTTCAGAACTCCACGGTAACAGCAACCGAGAGTTCTGCAAAGATTGTGGTAAAGAGTATATACGAGGTAAGTACAAGATTTTCGAGAGAATATTTCTTATGCTGAATCGTCAAAGACTTCCGTGCTGTCGCCAGCTATGAAAAGTCAGTGCATGACCATCGAACAGGCCGCAAGTGCACTGCATGCGGAGGGAACCTTCATGACACCATCATCAACTTTGGGGAATTCTTACCAGAGGAACCGCTCAAGCTTGCTCGAAGTCATGCCAAGAAGGCTGATCTTTGCATTGCACTGGGATCATCCCTCAGCGTTCCTCCAGCGAGCGGCATCCCCGAGACATGTGGAAAGAGTAAAAGAAGCAAGCTTATCATCTGCAACCTACAAGAGACTTTCATGGAGGGTCTAGCAGATATGCATGTTTGGGCCGAGTCCGATGTTTTGATGACAAGAGTGATGGATAGGCTTGGATACACCATCCCAAGTTTTATCTTGAAGCGCAGGCTTGTGATCAAGCTGGAACGTGATGCTCACGATCGCCACATCATTGTATTGACTGGTGTCGACGATGACGGTACGCCGGTCACATACCTTCAGTCTGTCAAGCTTGAAGACAGCAGACGTATAGTAAGGTCCGAGCCCTTTTCATTCGTCTTCCGAGAAGGTCTCGGTACTGGAGCCGAAGTCAAGTTTGCACTTGAGTTCATGGGACATTACAACGAACCCAATGTCGTTATTGACTACAGTGTCTCCGAGGAAGATGGCGCAGAGAGGGTGTACGATCTTTCTTACGATCCGAGTACGGGAGAATGGGTGATCATGCGATGACAGGAGAATTCTTTCACGAGCTTGTTAGCGCTGTATCTAAGCATAATTTAGACTGCAATTAAACTTTACGTAGTTTTTGCAACCAACAAACAACAACCAACAGCATGTTACATGATTTTGGTCGCTAGACAAGGATGTAGCCCCTGTATTTTGCCTGCAACCGACTTGGCATATCCACAATGCATACAAAGGGCCTCGGACCATTAATTCACGATTTTCATCAAAGGCATAGCTTCCCACCGCTCAGACATGCGATCCTGTGCTGAGAAACCACGAATTCTCCTCCTTCTTGTCACTCTTTTCGTCCAAAATTCTATTCCTCTTTGAAAACTTAGCAACATTCATTATGATTGCCTCTAAACTTTTCATCACTCTAGGAGTCTCCTTGTCCGTCAATGCTTTCAGTCTCTATGAGTCTGGGACTGACAACGATGTGACAAAAGCCTGCGATAAGGCCATGTCAGCGGATATCGATTGCGACAGAGAGGTAATCAGCTTTCTCAACGGAGGCTGGTACGGTTCTCTTGACAGTGAAGCCTTGACAGACGCGGTCTGCACCAAAGCTTGCTCTCAATCACTCCAGGACTGGTACACCAATGTTTCCAAGGACTGCGAGGAAGACAAAGCCCGAGGCGGCCTTCGTATCTGGACAGGCTGGAATGCGACATGTCTAAAAGACACCAAGACAGGACGATACTGCAATGGTTAGTAGCTGACAGACTTAAGCATAGGAATAATGCTGACTGTATCCAAGACATCATTGCAGATTTCACTGATGTCGGGGAAGACGAGGAACTCCCGCATGATGAGCTTTGCCACCCTTGTTATGTAAAGCGTCTCGAGATGTATAAACCCTCACCGTACGCCCTTAACATCAAATGGCACGAAGAGCAACTTGAGCTCGTGCACAAGAAATGCGCTAGTTCAACATCCACCGAGACTGCCGCGACCACTTCGAGTAAGAGTGAACCATCTGGCGCAACAACTACGGCAGAAGCCTCGAAAACTTCCCAAACAGCCAGCAGCGAGGATAAGTCTGTATCGTCCACTCGGACCCCAGTGCAGACCACGTCATCGGAACCTACTGCGTCATCCACGCCTAAATCTGCTGCGAACTTTGAACAGGGAGAATGGTTCGGGTCTCGGGCTCTGATGCTTCTTTTGCTGATGAACCTCTTCTTTATGTAGTGAGATAGATTGTTCATCTCTACCAGAGTCATTGAAGTTATACTGTTGAATATGAATCCATGTTTATCCGTCGGTATTTCTCACAACCTAATGTCTACACGTAGCAATACTTCAAGTGTAACCTTTATTCAGTGTAGTGTCTCAAAACGGGGCATACTTTGGACCCATTCACAAGGAGGGGAAGTGGTGGCCAAAATAATTATCTCAAGTACCTCCAGACAAACAATGCTTGAGCCATCAGCCTTTTGCTCCACCTGAGATTCCTTGTCAAGCGGCAAGCATGCGAGGTTCACTGGACCCTGCATGTTTCTCCACCATTGTCTATAACGTTGATCCGCCAGTCTCTACTCTGTATTCCCCTAGCATATTGTAAATACAGTGACACTTCATATGCCAAGCCGGATACAGGCAGAAAACAAGAGAACTGAATTTTCATCTCAGGAGGCTTCTTTCCGTGGCCCATGTAACGCTGTGTTGGTTGATTGTGATGTTGGTTGTTGGTTTGCATTAAGCGTGATTTTCGAGTCCCACAACTCCACAGGCTAGTCAGGTTCTGTTGACTCACTTGCCGTATTGGAAAGTTCACTTGCCTCGGCTCTTGACTGTAGGACTTTTCCTGGGCCTTCTGCGGTTTGATGGATGTCACTGCATATAACGGTTTAGTGGCCGCTCTTGGTTCCTATTGAGTATAGAATAAACCGATAGCTGTAGTTGCCCCCGGTACCTGCTACGACTAAAGAGCCATGGTCGATTCTCGGCAAGGACAGGGGTCGCCAATCAATGACATTTGGTCCCTTGCAGCCCGTGCTGGGCCGTCTTGGCGATATGTACGCATAAAAAAGGCCCGTTTGGATCCATCATTACGGAGTACCAATGATTTATCTCACAACCCTGCTGGCTCCAATTGTGTAGGCATATGCTCGAGGCATATGCTCGAGGCTTGCCTTTATGAATTATAAGTAGGAGCTCATCACCTTCGCTACAGATATTGTATCACTCGTATCTCGATATCCGTGTCCCCAATATTCACGATGGCCATTACCAAATTTGTTGTCGCGCTTGGCCTCTTCATGAGCGCCAGTGCACTACAGATGATGAAGCCAAAAGACGTTGATAGTCTAGAAACTTCGATCAGCAAAGCCTGCAAGCAGGTATTGACTGCCGAAGTCGATTGCGATGAATACCTTAGTGATTTAACCGACCCAGATTTATTTCGGGGCGAAACAGACGAAGACATGGAGATGGCCCCGACGATCTGCAACAAACAATGCTCCGACTCGTTCCAACCGTGGTATCAAAAGCTCAACGAGGAATGTACTGGGGAGATTTCGGGTCCGAATATTACCCACCCAACCTTTTTATATACAGCGGTAATGTCACGTCGAGTAGCTGGAATCAGACATGTGCAAAGGATCCGAAAACGGGTCGATTGTGTGGCGGTTGGTAATCCTTTCCCCAGTGACGACTGTTTAACTGACTTTCTCTAGAAACCTTGAACGAATTCCCCGAACTCGAAGATGATGAGGAAATGCCCCTCGAGGAGCTCTGCCATCCCTGTTACGTCAAGCTAATCGACATGAGGTCAAATTCCTGGGCATGGCCAACGCCTACTGATCCAGCAGGTGACTATTGGAACAAGCAGCTCAAGCTTGTCAAAGACAAGTGCAACGCCTCGGGAGGGTTGAAGGAAGATTCCTCGTCTAAGGAGGAAACGACCTCGCTTACTCCTCACAAGACTGCCAGCGCGTATGGGTCAGGTGTGAGCGCTATGCAGACAGGAAGTACTTCTTCTGCACAGACAGCGGTGTCAGAAAGTGCCACTCAAGAGAGTAAAGCAGGAGGGGCTATGGCAAGCAAGCAAATTTGCAGTTACTGGTATGCGATACTTATGCTGAGTATGGTTGTGCTTCCTTTATAAGGTTGGGTAAATCCTCGCGTATTTTGCTGTTCAGTCGGAGAAATAGAATCGAGAATTACTGACTCACCGTTGCTTGTGTCTGGTTCTTGATTCATATTTCAACACTTTTTACTGATAGAAGCGAGCATGATATGTATCTTACATTCTTTGCAGTCACAGATTGTCAATTCCAGATCCCACTTCCTTGTCACATTCGCGTTAGCATCCGAGAAGAGAAGTCGGGTGTTTTTCTAATCAATGCACTTGGACGATACTGCTCTATTTTCGCCAGAAACACAATGTCAGAGAATAATGTAACTAGTTTCGCTCACTCAATTCTTCATAACGTGTCTTATTCACTTATTACTTGGCCACTTTACACCTTGAAAGACTTACATCTGAAAGCTGGGGGTTGTAACAGGACAGCCGGGGTCCAAGACCCGAGTTCAGTACTAACTGGTACAAGGCCCATGAGCGCTGCGCCTCATTGCAAATATGCATGTTGGTTCACCCCCTGCAAATTAACTATTCGGGATTCCACCAAAATAAAATGCTCTGCACCCTTGGTGTCCCAGTTTTCTCCTCTCTGCTCTTCCTCTTCATTTTGTGAAATTCGCTCAGTAATCCGAAGTTGAACCTACGGCCTACAACACAACCACAACTTCAGTAACATATATATTCCTGCAGAAAGTACTGATAATCCTTTCAACCACTTCATTCTATTCACGTCACGATGGCCTCAGCAATTTGGGATGCAGCAGATGTGTTGCAGATTTCTGGTCATCGCAGATGTATCGGTACCACCACAAGAAAGACACGCTGTTCGATGAGCATCAAGCAACCACGCCTTTCAGCAATTGCTCCGTTACTCGGCCGGATGTCACGAAACTCTCCAGAATTAGTTACCGAACAAACTCTGTTCCAGCTAGCTGATTTATGCCTCTGTGGGACATATCATGCAAACCAAGCATATAAATTCGTGCGACTTTGGACAAGCGTGGTAAAAGAGGTAGTATCCGTAGAGCAACGGAAGCTTACCATGCAAAACGAAATCACGACACTCTTTCAACAGACATTGAAATTGCAACGGCTTGTTTCAAAGCTCCAAGGAGATCTTGAAACAGAAAGAGGGAGAAATGCCAAGGCACAGAAGCAATTCAAGCGGGACGTCAAAGGGTTACAAGAAGAGATCGTGAATCTAGAACAAGAGCTCCAAGAAAGCGAAAATCGTAACAATGTTGGAGAAGGTAGACTATCAGCCACGAAAAGAAACCTGGAACAGCTTCAAGGCCAGGCAATGAACGATTTGCTCGCTCGCAACAGGTTAGAAACGGAGAACAAATCTCTGAAAGCAGAAATCGTCGACGTGCAGAAGGAGCTTGATGACTATCAATCGATCAAAGAGCAGAACCATGATCTTGGTAATCAAGTCAGATCCTCTGAGCATAAAATTAACCAGTACTTGGCCATCGTGGAAGATACAGCAAAGAAAGCCAATGCGAGCGAAGAGAAAGTCACAGCTGAACTTGCTGCAAAAGAGGCCATGGAGAACCATTACAAGGCTAAGATTGCTGAACAAGGGGTTGAAATAACAGAACTCAGGCGTCACAGGGAGAAATTGGAACAATCTGTTGCTCGGTTTCAAGCAAGTGTTAAGACGTGTTGGTGGCATAGGTTCCGGGCGTGGAAGGACCGGTTTCGAAAGAGGGACAGATCAGGGTCTTGGGTAAGTATCACGGATGAATCGGCTGAAAATATCATCCTTAGGACGTACGGTTGATGCATACATAAGATAGATTAAGTCTTTGAAGTCAATCTCTCGGTGACTATCGTTCAACCGCTTCTAAACCCCGGTCTTGAAATATGACGTTCACATAATAGCGATGACCAAATTTTCACAAGCTCACTTATTAGCGTGGCCACGGAGGAGCAGGAATTTTTGCGCCAATGACAGAAATCACAACCTTTCTTCCATCTCCTCCGCATCCACGATCCGGGGAATCCGTAACTATAAAATAGACTTAAAAAGCATCCTCACCTCTATTGGGGCGCGTTGCAACATCTCCACCCCGAATTCGAAAGCGGACCTTAAACTCCCGAGGTTTTGCTGGAGAATAAGCATTGCGGGACGAGCCTCCGGTGACACGATTGGACCGCATCGACATCCCGGTCATGGATCGGCAACCCCAGATCCCACTTCCCAGTCATGCTCGGCGAGCCATCCGCAATGAGAAGTCAGCTGTTAATGAAATCAATGCACTTGGACGATATGGGAAGTTTCCCCAGGCTTTTACGAGAGTCCGATGGTATACGCGGATAGCTGGGAGTATTGCAATGAGATCTTTATAAGCGACGCTTGTATAAAGACTCTATCGCGGCCGGCTGGACTCAGAAATACGGCATTGTCAATTACCCCAGTAGCAATCATGGTCTCTTGGAATAACATCTTCACACTGGCCCTGGGCCTCATCAGCTCAGCTCGTGCCTATACCAACCCCATCAGAAACCCAGGTGGTGGTGATCCCCAGATTACCTACACTGGAGGATACTACTACCTCATCTCGACAGAGTGGACAAACCTCCAGCTCTCCCGAGCTACCACTATCGAGGGTCTCAAGACTGCTACTCCCAAGGTCATCTACACCGACTCCGACCCTTCGCGCTCATCAAACGTCTGGGCTCCTGAGCTTCATTATCTGGGCGGAAAGTGGTACATCTACTATACCGCTGGAAAGTCCGAAGATCTCACTGGCCAGCGCTCGCATGTTATCAAGGGTAAGTCTTCCATATTCTCTGAACACATATAGCTAACAAAAGTAGGTGGCGCTAGTCCCTGGGACAGCTGGTCCTACGGCGCCAAGCTCTCTGATGACTGGGGTATCGACGGTACCATCCTTCGCACCAACCAATTCGGCAACTACTTCGTCTACTCTTGTATGACTGGTGTGCAATACCAGTCAACATGCGTCCGCAAACTGGGCTCCGACTTCTTATCCGTCGGTGCTCTAAGCATCATCTCCCAGCCCGACCAAAGCTGGGAAAAGAGCGGAACTCCCGTGCAAGAGGGACCCAACGCCTTGTACTTCGGCGGAAAGACCTACATCTCCTACTCAGCCAACTACTGCTGGACCCCAGATTACTGTGTCGCTCTGCTCGAGTGGGACGGAAAGACTGATCCTGCCAAGGCCTCGGCGTGGAAGAAGTCTAACGGTTGTGTTCTCAAGAGCGCGAATGGAAGCTACGGAACTGGACATAACAGTTTCTTCCAGAGCCCTGATGGAAAGCAGACGTTCATCACTTTCCATGCTACTTCTAACAAGAATGGTGCTTGCGACGATACCAGATATGCTATGACGCAGCCGCTGACTGCCAATGCTGATGGCACACCGAACTTTGGATCTGTCCAACCTTTCTCTCACCAGTTTGCTGAACCTTCTAAATAGGTGCTATCAGCGGAAACTTCTTTGTAACTATTCTTATCATATAAACTGCGTCATAACTGTCGGACTGTCGACCCTGAAGTCCTAGCCAGGCAATCCCCAATGAATGAATACAAAAATTACGATTTTCGTTCTATATACGTGTGAACAGATACGTGATGACACGTCTTGATCCAATGTCTCAGTAGTCACACGACAGGGCGGCCTCCCTTTGTTGTCAGGGGAGATAGAAGCTGTCTAGTCTGCATGAGTCCAGCAATTATGCTTAAATAGCCATAGCGGCGGAGCATGCTGACACAGGTGAGACACGGCAAGAGGTTAAGTTCGTTGAGCCAACATCCGTTTCAAAACGGACGTAGCACAACAAGGCATCAGTGACAGTTTCCGTCGTCTTTTTCTGACGTGGCTTGAGCTGAAAACGATAGCGTGAAGCTTACTGGTGTTTAACTATGATCTTCCAATCAACGATGGTTGTCTGGCTGGGGCTGAGCATGAAAACAGTCTAGACTCCAGCTTTTACTGCCTCTGTGGCGTTTCCGTCAGCGCAGCATCATTTAATAATAGCTCTCTGCCCTCATGAAGTCTTTGTGTGATTCTCATCTAATTTCCAATTTCTTCTGCATAATCCAGTAATTCAAAGCGCTTCATGCGATAGCCCTCAAGATGGATGTGAACTACACCGCTATCACGGACTACTACATGATCAGGTGTTTCAGCGGAGGAAACTTCTACGTCTGCAAAAAACCTTCGGCTAACTTAGAGTTTGTCGGATGCTGCGACTCGGATCCCTGCGCCGACGGGTCTGGAATCTGCCCGCAAACAGACCTACGACCGATGAGCTACAGTCCAGGGCGGACAGCATACAAATTCGGCCTTGAATGCGGCGCTCTTCATAATGCATCCTTCTATCGATGCGATTTGTCAATGCCGCATTTTTTGGGATGCTGTGGTGTTGATCCGTGCTCCAAAGGATGTCTGCAAACCCAGTTAATCCCGGCGCAGTTACCAGCGCTAGAAGGATGGCGAAAGTTATTCCTTGAGCCGTATCGCGTACAGAATGATACAGTTCCGGATTTGAGGCCTGGAGTAGAAGTGAATAGTACTTTTGAGGCACCTGATTTCTCGAATATTAACTGGGATCATGGTAAGCATGAAGTTGGGCCTGTGACTGTTATAGGGATCTGTGCGGGTTTTCTTGTTGCAACTCTGCTCGTTCTGGGACTTATACGGCATTATTGGTATAGTCGATTGGTCGATACTTGGCGGAAATCAGGCTGATAATTGTCCAGGCCGTCTTCAACGTCGAGAAAACATGAACAAACAGATACTGCACATGCACCGTTTCTGGCCCATGGCTCAAGAGACGACGTCGCGTATTCGGAGATGGAAGAGACGATGCCATATGCAAGAATACGAGATAACTGGCATGGTGGCCCAAAGACGTTAGAACACTGGGACGCCCCAACGATGTTTGGTTGGATTTTCAGCGTTCTTCTCACATTCACGCCCCTTTGCTTCATTGGTAAGACACATCCCTTGATTTGAAGGGAGAGACTAACCAGGAAAAGCTCTGGCTATCACAGCGATCCGTCTTGATAACCAACCTCATTCCGACTACGGCAAAACGGTCCTGCAACTAACGGTACTGAGTCCATCGCTATACCCTATCTTATTTGCTGCACTAGTTGGACGGTTCTATCGGGTCTTCGGCCGATGGTGCCTTGAAAGCCGGGGCGGTGTAAACCTCCCTGTTCTAGAACAGTTGATCGGCAGTCAAAACTTAGCCACGGCCATTGAGCGAATTTTTGTAATACGAACAAATGCCGTTCTTGGCATTATAATCCTCACTTCTTGGCTTCTCTCGCCTTTGGGCGGACAGAGCTCGTCGAGACTTCTGCAAGATGCAAAGTTTGACTTGATATCGAACGGAACGGTTTACTACGCTGATCCATCATATCAAGTGTCCCACTCAAGATGGATTGACTACCGACATAGCGTTGGCGCAACGTACGCTGCGAGTTTGCTGTCGTCTTCGAAGCAGAAAACATCGCCAAGGGATATTTGGGGGTTGCCGAAAATTCCCCAGTTGTCGCGGGATATACTTGACGGTGGCTCATACGATCTCTATGATGTGAACGAATCGGATTTGGTCTCAGGCAAGGCCTCTTATGCTTCGTTACTGGGTATCAAGATTCAAGGCCTCGTCAGGCCCAACGAGCCTACCAAGTTCAACTTTACGATACCAACCTCATATTTCCACGTCGATTGCGATTTCGTCGACAGTTTCGACCCGTTACGAGGAAAGTTAACGCAGAATCAAACCAATATCCTCGATTTGTTCTACAAATACCCCAGCTTCTCAGCCTTCAACATTCTGCCGCAGTCGTGGTTCAACGCAGAGGGGGAAGAGGATGACATTAACTCGCCATATCAGTTCATATACGTCAAGCAAATGCGTGGCTCTCAACTTTACGTCGTTAAGTGTGCCACTCACGAGGTCAAGGTCGAAACAACAATTCATTGCGGACCAGGAGACCCAGCGACGACCTGCGAAGCACGACAGCAGCGGCGACTTTCTACTGAGAATCAGACTGGAAGCTCTCTATTCCCGCCATCGGTTACGCGAAGCGATTTACGTCTCAAAGAGTTGAGTTATGCTCTGTATGCCTGGGCGCAAGCTTCCGGTGACAAGGACGGAGTTCAGCCGTCGCCATCGGAGATGTACCTGATGAAGGATGGAAATCCGTATGAAATCACCAGTCAATTGCCGTGGACGAAAGAAGATCTCGCCAAGTTTCCATATGTGTTTTCTAGACGAATGACGACTGCTTTCAACACATATTGGGACGCCGGGTTAAATCCTGGAGGTCATACCAACGTCTCATACGGCACGATCCCGTTACATAACATGAACGGTCTGGAGACAGGCCAGACCTACAAAGACTCCTTCATGAACACCACCATGGGTACAAGAATAACCACGATTGATGTTTACAGCGCGCAACGCGTCTGGGTCGGTCTGTTGCTATTCACAACGATGGTGCTGCAAATTCTTGCCATTTGCGGCCTCGTTATCGAGATTCTGATTCAAGGCCCGGACGTTCTCGGTTTCGCTAGCACTCTAACCAGAGACAATCCATATGTGCCGCTTCCGGCAGGTGGATCACATCTTGACGGACCTGAAAGAGCAAGATGTTTAAAGAATATGAGGCTTGAGCTCGTGGATGTGCGCCCTGAAGATGAAACTGGCTATTTAGCCGTGAGGGCAGTGTCATCGGCCAAAGGGCAGGATACGAGCATGATTGAAGGGAGCGTAAAATCGAGAAAGTGGGTGCACTTGAATAGGAGGAGGCTGTACGAATAAAGGGACTAGCCTCGATTCAGCAGCTCCAAGTGCCGGGGCCGAGATATGGTAACCGCAGCAAGCAGGGATCGTCCAGGTCCCTGATCAACTAAACAAATTTATCCTGTCAATGCCAGAGCCAGATCTCGCTGAGTCACGCTTCGAGCTTCGCATAAAAGCGGTGCACATGCGGCCTTCAGCGGTTCCGATAGGACACGGGTGATACCGAGCGTTATTTACGGAGTGGCACCCCCTGGACTTGACTCTAGACGGGCCCTGACGGCGCCCTAGCTTGGGGGGGAAAGGCTTGAATCACATCATGCCCCGGGCGTTGGGATGAGAAAAGGCTTAGCTGTTCACTAGTGACGTCCAGACACTAACGCCGTACGACGCATCCAATAAATCTACCGAAAAAGTCCGCGGGCCCCGCCTCGTCTGCAGGGATTTCTCATTGTGTCGGCGCGTGAAAGCTTCGAGACTCTGCTCCTTCAGGCCTAAGCGTTGCCGGTTTTCCCGTCTGTTTGGGACCAACAGAAATACGAGAATAAATGTAATTTGACTCCCTCGTAAAAAACTACTAAAACAGCGTGTTGGGGCTGAACTTACATCTCCTTTTTTTATTTCCCTCTCCTCTCCTCTCCCCTCCCTCCCTCTTCCTCCTCTTGTGTCTTGTCGTGTCTTTTTTTAAACATATCAGGCGTTCTTCAACCAGGGCTTAAATTTGTTTTCCCCTTCGTCCACCAAAGTCAAAACGGAATTGCCTAAGTGTTCTTTTTTTTTTTTTCACCTCATGACCTTTCTCTATTTCCAAGCGAGGTGACACGTACGAATCGCAATTTCGTCGCCAAGATGAAGACCGCAAACCTCACACACATGGCCAAGCTGCTGCTACCGCGGGCAAGCAGGCAGAAGGGCGTCCTCCTGGCCATGGGCATTCTGGTAATCTTTGGATTGGTAACACATACTTGGGGATTTTATTTTGAACCTCGCAGCGTTCTGTCGTATCGGTATGTCGCGCCTGTGGCAACAATGTCACTCAGCATTCCAGCGAAATGTCGCTAACAAAACAATCCGCTTGCAGAACAACACGCAGGTCAAACCCGCATCAAGTGAAGCTCGCGTCGCACACGTCGAATTTAATGCATGATCTATGGAAGCCTTTTCTTCTCGACATCAATGCGACAAGCTTTTACACAGATGAGGGGTACCATTACGAGGTGCCCAAGGAGAACGAGAACTGGTCGAAGCCATTGGGGAAGAAGCTCCTCATTTTGGACGTTGACACTCGATTGGACAAGGGACCCGGCGCTATGCTGAATGACTCGGCGCTGGACTACAAGCAAATGAAGGGACGAACTGGTGGAATTATGAACCATTATCTCTATGGTATGCTGATCTTGTTCCGCTGCGGGGAGAAGAATGCTCGGCTAACAAACTTCAGCGATGATTCATGGCTATGATTATAAATTTGTCCGAGCCCCCGATTATCCTAAGCGACATCAGACATGGGTTAAGGTCCCAGTGATCCGAGAAGCGCTCAAGTCCCACGATTTCGTCGTTTTCCTCGACGCCGACGCAGAGTTCATGTACCCCCAGGTTCCATTCGAATGGTTGATGAAGCGATGGAATATCACGGACCAGACTCTTATTGCGCTAGCAAACGATCCCGGCGATTCTGATCGAAACAAAGATGAAAAGGGCAAGGTCTCGCAGAACACGGGCTTCATCATCGCCCAGCAGAGCAACCGAACACAAGAGCTCTTCGACGATTGGGAGCATTGTCCAAGCGAGAAGAAATTCAAGGGCTGTGCACGATGGGCAAACGACTGGGCACACGAGCAAGCCGCCTTCTCCAATTACGTACGATACAGCTATAACCAGTCCCAAGACATTGGCACGATACCATGCATGGACGGGAATGGCGCTCCGTATATTGGAGATAAGACTTGTGGCGGAGTCTTCATCCGTCACCATTGGTTCCGCAAGGATGACCCTGCGAAGGATCTTCAACGAATAGTCCTCGAGGCTTTCATCAGTCGGTTACACGCGGGATTTCACAATGAGATACAAGACAACTTCTTAGATGCGAGTCGTCATACGTACCCGCTCAACCATGTAGTCATTTAAGCGTAAGTTGCATGCATATAGACATATATACTTTTAATACGAGAAACGTTTTCATAAATCTCATGATTCTTCTGGAGTGACAGACGATAAATGCATAATCAGGGGTCATATCATGACGATTGCGTTCTCCAGATTCAGCCCAGGAGGGCAAAGACAAGCTTTCATCTGTGAGGTCAAACCGTAAAATCGTCCCTGAGTTAACGTTACACCTCGTAAGACGTGTCCAATCAACCCCCCTGTCACATGCTTTCCTGTAAGGGAGAAGCAATGCCGCTGACATGATGAGATTGGGAACCAGACGTTAGCAAATCAAAGCCTCAGACTGCAAGTTTACACGGGCCGAAACGCCATGATTCTCCACTTAGCCGGCAGTATTTCCGCTCTGAAGTGTCTGACCGTTTTGTACGACAGCCCCTTGTCCTTGTCCCTGCGTCAGATCATATTGTGGGCACGCGAGCGCTGAGTTCTGTGGAGAAAGGTTGGTTTGTATTGGTACGGATAGATGAGATCAAACAATGCCAAGTGATGTTCAATGAGTTGAAGGAGTTTATAGGATTGGAATGCTGTAAGTGATTACGACGATGATTACGAGTCAGGGCGGTGTCAGAAAAAGGTCAGAAAAGGGTCATATTCCTCCGGAGGGAAGAAGGATGACTGCAGCTCGGTTACCGACTGGGCAACATCACCTGATTCGGCGATTGCTATTTCTGGTGGTTTGCTGCCGTTGTCGTATAGCAAGGTAGTTGGAGTCCTTTGGGTGATTACATTTCGCATTTAAAAGCGCCTTTGGGTAATCATAAGAGAAGTGTACTGATATTGTGATTTGCATACGAAGTTCCAATCCTAAAATAACTCAAAAACCCAAAACAAAAACAGACGCGCTACCGTCTAGCGTTGAAGAATATATACAGACGAACTGAAGCACCCACAAAGACTAGCGCCTCCACCGCTCTAGCTGATAACAATACGAGGACCAGACTTAGCCGGGTTCCAGTAGATGGCATCAAGATCGTAGACACCAACGAGCTCAAGTCCCTCAACAGTACCAGGCTTCTTGCAATCCGTCTTCTGGGTCATGTAAGGGCCATAAGTAGCCTCCCAGGTCGCGAAACCTCCAACCTTGACATCCATGCGTCCCAAGTGCACATTGCGCTGGTTACCGGGACCCCAGCCGGCACGAGGTCCTGGAGCCGGTGCAAGGCTAGAGAAGAGATCAAGCTTCTTGCTACCAATGACGTTCTCCCCGGGAGCGAGGTAGAAAGCAAATTGGCATTTCTTTCCTCTGGCGGCTTCGGGGTACTTGAATGTGAGGAGGGCTGTGATATCATTGCCACCGTTGCCAGGGGCCTTTGTAACACGGCCTTCGTCTGTGTCGTAGATTGCACCGTTGTTGATGTTGTAGGTGTGGATTTCAGCTGGGGTGAAGTAATCGTCGTTGCGGGCCTCAAGGGGAGCAGCAAGGCCAGCACTGGCGATGGCGAGGATGGAGAAGATGGTTTGAGCAAGCATACTGAAGGTGAAGGTAGAATTGACGATGGAAGATTGGAAGAATAGATATAGTTGTTGTTTAGATGTCTGGATTGAGAGTGTGTTTGAGATGATGAGAATACTCAATTGACGAGGACAGACTACCTCTTCTTATACACGATGGCTTCATGCATCAATCTTCAGCTCATCACACTTACAATACACAGCACTTCCTGCTCTGCCTCGCGACAAACTCAATTAGCCTAACAAACCCTCGAAATAGCATCCCTGGCAGTCTAACAACACCTAAAAGAGAATAAGCTTAATCATTACAGCCCAGTCTCCCTGCTCAGCCTTTCTCTCCAGAAGCCTCTTCTCCCTCGAGGCGTCCAAACATCGCAGCTCGATGACATGTTGGCGTGCGCCAGACCAATCAGCGTTCAGAATTGTTTGGCGAAAGTGGCACGTGGTCCGGTCGTTGACGGAGCTTCAACTCGGAGCTGAGAGCTATGGCTTGCATTTATTGATGAATGACCTGCGGGAGTGGGGAAGAGGTTCGCCTTTTTTGGAAAACCTGCGGAGAAGTTTGTTGGCTTGGCCTCAATGCCAAGATCAGCCCTACGCCTTGGTCTTTGACAGCTCCAATGGTGTTGAAGAAGGCGTCGGTATTCCGCTCAGCTGCGGAGAAAAGCTTGAAAATGTCTTGGACTCGGCTGTGACGGTCGTGAAATATTGGGTCCAGGACTCGAAAAGAACTTCGGTCTTGTTGTGGCTGCAATAAGTGAAGCAAGCGATGAACTCTGATCCTTGAATAGCAGCATTGGGAGGCTGTGAGCTTGGTCAGGGGATATCTCTTTTCGAAAGAGCAGTTTACTCCAGCGCAAACGTCTCAAACGTAATACTATGGCTGCGGTTATTTCTCCTATTTCGTAAAATTACCTACTTGACGAGAAGGTTAGTGACAGGGAAGATCGCGATCTTTGTTAATAATATCCATCGCCATCTATTAAATGCTAAGATAAATCCTAGAACCAGAATTCTATAAATCCGGAATGTCACATCGTAAAAGGGAGATCTGTTACCCAACTTAGTCTCATTAGTGCCAAGCGCGAATGTTAACATTTGTATCACGTATATAATAGATCCATTCCATATTCTACAGTAGTAATCTTTAGATTGTTTATACATAAATTAAGACATATAATTAGTAGAGTCTAGCAATAGTACTATAGGATTTCTTCTTAGTTATTCACAAGTATAGAGAATAATCTAGGGTAGCGAGTGGTATTCCCTTATCGATAGTAGATTGGCAGAGTTCGATGACATCACTGATAACGACTTCTTATCTCTTATCCATTATCGCCTTATCACTCTCTGGACCAAGAAACCTGCCATTCAGCCCAACAAGGCGCAGTTAGCGCACGGAGGCGGATTAATTGCCACCGATGATGTCGATCGGAGCGCTCCATGAGGCCGAATGAGGTTAGCAAGATAACAGATCAGCGGGTCTTCACCTGTTTCGATGTTACGCTGACAAGCCAACATTCATGATCACATTCCGCCAAGATTAATATATAAGTGTCCAAGATCTCTTGATAATCTAGAAATTAATCAAAGCAATTCATTCAAAATAAACATTCATCTTGCATTATAAAACCGAGTCAAAATGAGCAAGTCCTACGACCAGCTCCCAGCAAACAACAACATGCAGCCTACCAACACTGTCTTTGAAGTCGACTTCAAGTGGAACAAGATGAAGGCTTTAGTCTCAGAAAAAAACCCTCAGACAAACATCTCAACGCCCAAGTACATCGTCGACTATCATGCCTTCAAATGCACCGCCCTCGTCTTCCATCCCTACGAAGACCCTAAAGCTGTAATCGGCACTGGTACACTCCATCCCGTCACAATCCACGCAACCTACGAGCTCCACGGCCAAAAAGGCACTATCAAAGCACTAAAGCGCTTCATGACATCATACACCCACCTCTCATACAACTACTCCAACAATCCTGACGGAACACCAGCTGCCATGACATGGGCCAGTGCTAGTAGCTTCAAGACATGGGACTTTATCTGTCTCGATGAGCAACAGTCTGCAGTGGCCAAGTTTTCTGCCAACTGCTGGGCTCTCAACAATATTGGATGTGTCGAGTTTCTAGGACCCAAGGCCAATGATCCTGCGGCAAGAGAAGAGATCTTGGTAACTGGCATGACATTGTGTTATCAGATGATGCTTCGCACGACCAACTTCTTAAATCTTGGTGGTGCTATCTTTGCAAGAACTGGGCCGTTGGACAAGGAGGCAGCGCCCAAGAAACCAATGGGGAATGGAGACGATAAAAGTATCAAGGAGTTGGAAGCGACTTCGGGGATTGATACTGGGCTTGAGAAAGCATAGTGTATGTATTGAACCTATGTTCTGCTGTATAACGCCTATCTTATGGTATAGAGCCACTGAGAGTAAATTTTGAAGATTATTAAACTCGAGTATCCTAGACTGTAAATCATATCCCTAACCCGTTTGAAGACATGTAGAACACCGTCCTGGACATGGCATGGGCGTGAATACTGCGGGCATTTATATCTACTCGGTTTAAATATAGAAAGGAATACAGCATTCGATTCCAAAGTGGTAAATAAAATCACCTTAAATAACAGGCAGCCTGGAGCATAATATTTAACTACATCTCTCTTAATTTACCGTGTTTTGGTCTTATTAACAAGCGCTAATGTCGACTTTAGGGTTAATTTTCCTAAAGATTGTAATACTGGACCTATTCTTAGTTATATAGTACTTTACTAATGGGAGCTTATTAACAAGTTTGTATTATTATTATTATTATTTATATTTGTCTATTTCTTAAAGCTTAACTAGCTACTATAAAGTTAGAGATAATATCAAGGGTTAAGCTAGTTAATTATAAGTAAAGTCTATGATATCTTACTAGGATATATCAGGTAGATATTTTAAAGTATTAACTAGTTTTCATTCTTTAGACATTAGATACTATCTAGACAGAAAAAGAATCAATAACTACAGTTCTCTCATATTCCTAGGAGGAAGGAATACTCGCGGACTCTGGAATTCATATAAAGAATCTAAATTGTCATGCCAGCCCCCAAATGTTGAATGACATTGCCTGAGATGGAATTTCAATCTCCAATCCTCCTTTGACCAGTTCCCTGATGTCCATTCAAGTCGTTCTTGGATAAAGCTTTCGACATCAAAAGGCTGACCAGGATGAAAGTTGGAGCAGATGAGCGGGAAGCTGTCAATGCTGTCAGCGTGATGATCTGTCAAGTCCTTGACTGCCTTTGAGAGGTGGCCGCTATGCCATCGTTGGTAGGGAGGGGACACTAATGTATTGAATTGGTGAGGACGCCTTCGAAGCAGCTCTTGGCTGGCTTGAATCAAAGCGTCTTGCCGAAGCAGGATGTTCTGGAAGATGTCAGAAAAAAAAGATTTGTCAGGTTCTCCATCAAAGCATAGCGTGTAGGAGTTGCGGGGCATCCCCGCGTCTGGCAATGAGATTGCTTCTTCTAGCCATATGATTATACCGTCAACTGCAACTTCGGGCACAATGTCTTCCCCACCGCCGTTGTTCCTACGCTCACTGCGAGGTGTAGCAAGAGCGCTGTATCCAATCATATCCCAACAAGGGTGGAGAGCGGCAGGGATGCGGCGGCATAGTTTGATGTGGCGTTGTATATTCAACTTTGGATTGTCTTTGCAGAACTGGATGAGACCCATGGCGTGAGTTGAAGGGGAGCAAACAGCATATTCATCCTCGATGAGTTTGATACCTCGTAGATGCCGCCGTTGCTCAAGGGAAAGCTGACGAAAGGATCTGATTGCAACCGCGGTGGCAGAAAAACGATATTTTGCGCGCACTCCATAATGCCAATCCTTAACGCGTCGCCATATAGCATCATCCCTCGATAAGCTTCCGATCCTGGTGAGAACGGCCTTGGACGGGATATCCCAGGGGTCCAAGGTTAGATCAAGGAGATCTTGCGTATTGTTGGAGCCTTTCCAGCCAGGAAATGCTTCGTTGAGGAGGTCCGCCAGTTCAAAATATTGACGCTCTCCTAGGAATCGGAAACTGAATGCGATAGCTTCCCTCGCCATAGACACGTTTTTACCCCATCCCCTTATACTCTCATCGCCAAAGTCTTTAATGATTTCGCTTCTCTCTTGACCGAGCTCCCAGTATCGAAAGGCACTGCCCTTCCGGACAGTGGGGTCTTGCCTAAAACGTCTGTGATAGGTACTCTCCAGACGATTCTTGAAACCCGGCATCATATGCGGGAACTTTTCTTCTATTGCTTCTTCCAGTTCCGGAGATATTTTAGGTCCTTGGAGAAGACGGATAAGATCCACCAAGAATGCAAAGAAAGTGCGACAGAAGCTGGTGACGGCCAGCCCAAGCCCTCAACTCGGGTGAGAAGAGGGTGGAGAAAGAAATGTTATTGAGTTCAAAAGGTAGATGTTTGGTGTCGTTTGCAATCGAGCGGCAGGTGTACATCAAGGAGAAGTCAATCGGTTGACCGTCAGCGGTTGTGAGCTTTTCAGATTCGCTATTGAAGACATACCCTCCTTCCACGCGGAAGTACTCCTGAAAGATCTTGTCGCGCACCTCGTAGGGGAGCGTGACGAGATGGGGGCGAGCCATTACGGACGAATAAGACAGTGAGTGTCCAGTTCAAAAGATACTCGGACTGGCTTAGAGCAACGGAGTTTGAGAGAGCGGGGAGAGACAGGCATTTTATAGACGGGCGGGGAAGAGTTGATGGCGTTGCTGCCTGGGGCTATAGAACTCAGTCTGTAGCCAGCTCCACCAAGGAAAAGCATAATCTGAGCACCAAGAGGTCAACAAGGTTCAAGGAATAAAACTATCCTTTGCAGTATCTGTCTATGACGCATTATATTTGTGCTTCTTAATGAGCCTCGAGGTTTAAATTCAGGCACCAGTCGCTCAACTTCTGGTGATACAGACCTGTCGCCTATTAATCCTGCTTCTCTGCATCCTCAGAGGCAATCCTCCTCCACGTTTTGGGATAACCTTTCTCGATACGCCACCTCTCTGACGCCTCCTTCACAGACATGGCGAAATCCTTTCTCCAGCCCCTCTCAAAATCCCACTCTCCCATCATCTTGGCACCAAGATGCCAGGTCAAGACACTCTCCACACGAGCACCCTCCGGAGCATGTAGCAGTGCAACAGCGACGTCAATACACTCTGGACGATCGTCAACGGTGTAGAATACCGTTGCAGAGCAGCGAGAGCAGAAATATCGTTGAACGTCAGGCGAACTTCGATAAATCGCCAGCGTGCCGTAACGAGAGTCTCGGTCGGGACTGTCGACTGCACTCTTCAAATCAAGCGTATTTCGCGGGAAGTCGGAGCCATTGGTCTTCTCTGGGAAGTCAATCTGTTGAGGTATGACAAATGTCCAGTTCATGACGTCAACACCAACTGTCAAACGGCATGAGGGGCATGGATCGAGTGTTGCGAGGTGTTTATGGGTCTCTGGTTCGATAAACGACGGGACCGCATCAGCTTCCATGGCAGAAAAGTTCACGTTGTCGGGACGGAAGACAAGGTCGACTCCCTTGCAGTGACAGCGGATAGGTATATCTGTGGCCGGAGGAGATTCGGACCGAGCATCTTGATTCGCAGCAGGCCAACTTTCACCCAATTCCCACCCATCTTCAGGACTCTCCATCCACCTACGAGGCTTCTCCCTGCTACCATTCACATTCTGAAGCCACGAAGAAAGGCCCCCATCGACCGTGTCACCAACAAAAATCTGCCTCGTAAGGTTGATAAGGCTGTCAACGTCAACATTGTTCAAGACTCCGGTGAAAACGCCAAATTTCTGGGGCTGATCTTTGTAGTGAACATCCCAGAACATCGGACATGAACATGAGCCGCAGAACAAAATTTCGCAATTGGAGGTGAATTCGTAGGCTTTCAGATCAGAGTTGCGAATTTCATCTGCTGGACCAGGCCAGTCTATGGTGCAGTTATACATGGCACCTGTGGCGGTTCGGCATGAGGTGCAGTGGCATATAGATGCAGGCAGAGGGAGTTTTGATCGAGGCACTTGGGTGGTGAAGGTATGCGCTTTGCAGTGGCACTGGGCTGTGAGGGTGATGTTTTGATCCTCGGTCGCCATCGTGTTTGCAATCAGAGATAACGACCGATATGAAGGTTTATGAAAAAGTCAAAATATGTGATTGAAGAGTTATTTGTAAAGTCGTTAACGGTAGCAGCAGTAGGGGACCGTGAATTTTGTAATACCCCGCCCCCAAGGGCGTGAATGATGACCAGAAGCGTTCTTGTCGCGCAATGACGTCGTCTGATAGTAGCGGCAAAGTTCTAAGACCTGGTCATGTTTATTTAGTATGTATCACAATTAGATTTGACAGCCAAATTCTTTTTCTAAAGAAATCTCCTTATGCTTTGGGCTATATGCTGTTCGCGATGTTTTATTGGCTTCTGCTGCACAGCCCCCGTATAGCCTCAGGGTGCTTAACCGCACGATTCCTGTGGCTGACGTGATGCTGCCCCAGACAATGTTAACTTTTCGAACGTTGTCTTGATGGAAGCTTATTTCAATATAAAACTACCATCATTCGCATCTTTGCTCAGTAGAGAATCTGATTCCTCGAACATATCGCCGCCAGAATGTCCGAAAAGACCAAACCCGCATTCTTCGACTACCCCGAAGCCTCATCCGCTGCACCGCCACCATTCAGCCAGGCCGTGTCAGACGCTGGACCATCAACTTTCCAGAGTCGCTTTGCATCCATCACACGACATGGACTTGATCGCATCAGGCTGGTCAACCTCTCAGAGGTGGAAATCGCGGCTATGCACGAAGTCGTGAGGACATATTGGGAACGCGGGATTGACAAGGTCTATCCGCAAGAGGCGTCGCGGGAGTTCAAGCTAGGAGGGTATGCATGGGGATATGACCCGAATGGCAACGAACAAGCGATGATGTTGACGCTTCGGATTATGGAGGGCATGCATGGTCTGGGTTGGATGATTTATTCTCCTATTGAGGTGACCAAGAGGGTCTCAACGAAAGGTGAGCAGATACGCGATGCACGCAAACTGGACAAGACATACTGACGTGTTAGATGCGCTCATCTTCCGCAAAGTGAATAATAATCCTCCCCCGTGCGAATGGCTCAACGTGTCATTCCACGCCGGAGATAAACTAAAGATCCTCAACTTCCCGCCTACAGATCTTGTCAACGATATCATAGCGACTTTCATGGCTGATATACAACGACATGAGGTCACACCAGATCGCGCCAAGATTAAGTTCAAGGGATATCCATGGAGGCCGCTAGAATCTGATGGAGCTGAGACCCAACTGAAGCTTCTGGCGTTGCTTGAAATATTTGAGCGCCACGGTTTTACGTTATACGCGAGGACGGGCGCGAGATTCGCTGATGAGACGAGCGAGTCGAACGTCTTGGTGTTCCAGAGACGACGGGACTGGGTGGCAGGGAAGTCTCTATACGATCAACTCTGATCTCATGCACGAATTGGCTATTGTTTGCATTCACTTCTGTTCGAAACTTCAAAGCACGAGATGATTCATCGTGACATAATGATCTTTCAAAATTTCTTTTGTATAGCGATAGATTACCATTCCCCCATTCAACGTTACGCATTATATCAAGTTTGTAGAAAAATCAAGAAAAGTCCTTGTTCCTCTTCACAGCCAAGAATGTCAAACTCCACAACTGCCTAACATTGCTCTCCGTTCCAGAGCTAAGTCCCGGCGGAGGTGGCAACGTTCCCAGAGGCGCGAACTTGTAACCACTCTTGGAACTGTAACTCCAACTCCAGACCTCAGACTGCAATCTCTCACTATTATCCTCAATGATATCCCACAAACGATTATAAGCGCTTTTTAAAGCAGTGTGCACCCCGGTATTGCTGCAGAACGTAGGAACATTATCGTCATCCGAGGACTGGGATGATGAACAGCGTGCAAGCTGACGCTCGAGACCCTTGGCCATGAGTGCGAGTTGCCAGCTCCATACTACGGTGCCATGATATGCGGCGTTGGTGAAGTTGGCGGTGAAGACTTCGTTGCCTGCTAGTGCTGGGTTTGCCACCACGATGCCGAGGGGAGTACTCAGACCCGCTGGGAATGGACGAAGGATGGAGTTGGCTGTTGCGTTTAAGAAAGCTGTGAGCTGAGCGTCATTGGTTGAGTTGAGAAGAAACAGACGGAATGCCGTATCAGTATGCGTGATACGTATCTTCTGCTCATCCTCCGTCGTGTTGATGGCCAGAGCGTAGTCAACGACTTTCCCAGAAGACGAGTAGTTAGCAACTAAATCTGCATGGGTTGATCCGTCGTAGAAGGTATTTTCTTTGACGTAGTCCTTGAGATTCGATGTAGCTGTCTTGACAGTGAGATTATACTGGAACAGCGGCAAGGTATTGTCCTCCCAAATCTTGGCCCTCTTCGCCGCAACAGAACTCCAAGACTTGGTCACAGAATTATTGGGATACACTCCTTCAACCGCGGCCAAGTTGGAAATAGCGTAGAGTGCCGCAGGAACGAGAGCGCAGTTTACGTCAAAGGGTATGCGTCCATTAGCAAGACCATATGTCGAGTCTCGCCATTGACCAACCAGTTCACCCTTCTTGAGCTGAATCAAGTTCTTCACTGATTGTTCTTTCTCAAACGCTGCTGTGATGTTCATGATCTTCTGTGCGTTGATGTAGCTCAAATTGCCCCATGTCAGATTCCGGTTCTCGACATCAACGTTGCCAGCCTTTGTGCTCAGCAATGATTTGACTCGCTTTGGTGTAGCGCTGAAGTATCGATCCATGAGGACTGGCAAGAAGTAGTCTGTATCAATCATGGGATATGTAAAGCCCGGTGCTGTCGAATCAATGCCGTTCTGCAAGTTAAGAAGCGTCGCGTAGTCACCGATGGTCTCTTCGTGACAGACCGTGCCGTCCGTGCGATTGATCCGTTCCAAGACGGCGCCTATAACTGCTTCTAGAGCCGAGTTATTTCCTGCGCTGAGTACAGGTTCGAGTAAGAGCGCGGAGATCATGGTATCTCGGCCGAAGTAGGTCAAGAACCGCCAACCACCTGCGAGAAGCTTGTCGGTATATGAGAAGAAGGATAGCGACCTGACCTCCGGCTGCTCTTTCTTGGCGAGTGATTGCGACTGGTTGTTGAGGACTTGTTGAGGAGATAATTGTTTCAGTTGAGGATAATTGAAGGACGCCGAGAACTTGTAGAAGCCTGCACCAAAACTAACAGTGCCGTTATATATTGACATGCTGATATCCTTGTTCTGCCATGGCTCCAGCAACAGGTTCGTTGTCGTCACATTGTCCAACCATAATCTTGATATAAGAACACCACCATTCTTCACTCTCGTGACGTTTGTGGCATTTTGAATCACAGGATTAATAATGCTCGGCCCTTCTGTAAAATCCCTTATGTTCCGGATTGAGCCAAGAATAGCAACCGTGAGATTCGCCGACGAGTTGAATGACATAACACCCTCAACTCCAACATAGGCATAGTCTGAATCCTTTTCTTCGCGATTGATCACACCGAGTGGCGATCCCAAAGTCGAATTGACCAGCTCAATAGCTAGAGTCCCATTCTTCTCGTCCTGGGGCTGGAAGAAAGTGCATATACCGCTGTTCCCCGCAGGCCACGCAACAATGAGTCGAGGTCCGATAATCGACAGGTTACTATCTGGTAGAGGACTCGTAACAACGACTTGCGCGTCAGTATTGCAATCAGAGTAGAAGTAGTTCTCATAAGGTGGATCGCTGAGCTGTTGGGTAATAACAGGGCATGAATCGCCCAACGCAAACGTGGCGTACAATACGGCCAGAAGCACAGCAATAAGAGGCGTCATTTTTCCGGGTAAGCAGAATAAGACTTCAATTAGAGACTCAAATGTCCAAAGGTCAAGCTGGATGGCCATGTTATGCTTATAAATTGCTCAAGATCGACATGACAGATTGCGGGGTTGAGCTGGGGAATCGAAGCTAGCAAAACAAGAAATGGAAGCCGTTGGCACCATTTCGAGTTACGGGGTCTTTAAAGTTTGGGGGAGCTGGGAGTGATGACGACAACGTTTGGCGATACACTGATCCAAAACCCGAATTGCGATGTACTTCCTGTCAGGTTGCTGGAGACGACTGAGATGGACGTTCGTGTCGTTCATGCTACGCCAAAAACTTGACAAGGCTAAAAGCAACATGAATTCTTCGGTGCTATTGATGGCTGTCAACTTTGTCGAACCATATCAAGTCGCCAATAAGCGGCTCTAGATCCATGCCCATCCTGATGACCTTGCCGTCCTCGATTATAAACTCGGTCATCAGGACTTCGTCGCCCGTATCAAAAGCGTCTCGTACATGCGCTTCGTACACAGACTGATCTCGCTTGTGTTTGAGCCTGGCTGTGAATCCCATCGAGCGATCTGTTGCATCAATGAACAACTCATCGTCTCTGATCTCCACTCGTATGTTGTGATAACCAGGGTTCCAATAATCGCCAGTAAAAGCTCCAAGAGTCATAGTCCTCTGTGAGACGGCTTTGACTTCAGTCACGGCAGTACTATCTATCTTCTGGTCCTCTTCCTTCCCGCCCTTCGTCTTGAGCATGCCAGTGGGGTGATTTTGTGACACTGAGTTTTGGTGCATGCGCACTTCTGGCGGCTTCATAGGCACCCTTCTATCAGCGATCGCGCTCAATTGCTGTCGGCCGATGTCGGAATTGATGACTTCTACAATAAACTCACGAAACAGCTGCGCAGCCACTGAGTTGGTCCCTGAAGAATTGCCCATCACAACAGCTCCAAACTTGAGATCTGGCAGAAACACAAATCGACTACCAAAGCCTGTGATATCACCGCTATGCCCAAACACTGCATGTCCGCTTTGCCAGTAAAGATCCATACCAGCAGCGTAGAAAATCCGATCGATGCCGGTTTTTCGTTGACGGGGATTGGGACTTCTCTCAGACCGCGGTCGAGTCAACCCTTGGTATACATCTTCACTTATCGGTCCGTTGCGATCGATAAGGGCTCTGAGAAACTTGATGAAATCGTTGGCGCTCGAGATTACTGACCCCGCGCCTTGGCCTTCTTGACAATTCACTGCCTCAAACTCGCGATATGACGCAGACTTCTTGTCCCAGATATGCCCTGTTGCAAGACGATGGGCATGACCTCTACCTTTGGCGCTTTGGGGCTGCAGACTACTCGCCGTCATGTCAAGACGATCAAAAATGCGCTCTTGTAGGAATTGGCTGAAAGACTGTCTGCTCTTGGTTTCGATAAGATGTGTTAAGACAGTGTACATCATGTTACAATAGATGTATCGTGTCCGCGGTGGAGCAGCGACCGCGAGGTTTCGCAGATTTCGTGTAATTGATTGCGCATCATCAGGCTCAGCAGCGCGTGTTCCCATGTAAGAATCATCGTGGCTTCTCCCCTGTTAGCCCTGTCTATGGAGAGCAAGTGATTCTTACCCAGGCATGCCAGTGTGATGTCCCAAGAGGTCATCTACAGTGATGGTATTGGTGTGCAGTTCATCCGACATGACAAAGTCTTCGGGTAACAGTTCAGAAACGATTGAGTCATATTGAACTTCGGGCAAGTTGGAATCCTCAACTAAAAGAGCGATTGCTGCTGCAGTGAGCGACTTTGAGGAAGATGCGATGTCAAAGAGCGTGTCTGCAGTGCATGGTTCTTGAGACTTGACTGAGGCGAGGCCATAACCTTCGGACTTGACCTGGTCACCCTGGACAACAGCAACGGAGAGGCCAGGGACACGATTGCTTTGCATCAATGTCTCAACACGACGAGAGAACTTAGGGGAGTCGAACAAATCCATGTTAATTGATTTACGGTGAAAGATTATAGCAGTTCGCGTGGCCAGCGGAGGCGTAATCAGTGATGACTGCGCTATTTTAGACTTGCTGACTGTACCGAGAGCGCTGGAGCCAATTTACATAACTAAGGTAGTGAAAACAAGACCAAACTTGGGAGCCAAAGCAAAAGACAAAGGAAACTATGATCTTGCGTATTCAGAAAAAGCTCTTGACCGCATTCTCCCCCAATTCCTGTGCGAAGTCCCGAGGGCCGTGCAATAACTTGCTAATTCCTCCTACATGGGCTTGTGCGTCCTCCTGCGCGTACTCATTTGAACCCGCCATCCGCTCTCTAATCTTCTCCACTGCAGCATTAGCGATATGATCGACGACAACGCCATAAACGATACCAGCCCCAATTCCCAAAGGTGAAGACATGCCGAGCAGGGGAATTCGGGTACCGATTGCGGCAGCACCATATCCGAACAGCTCTTTGCCCCCTTGAAGCAGCCCTTCCTTAGCAAATTCAGTGAGGTACTGCTTAATATCGTACGTGCCCATTTCCTTCATGAGTTCTGGGGACATGCGACCCAGCGGACGTTGCAACTGCTGTTCCAACTTCGCGTTGTAATCCTCCAGCTTTCTTAACTTTTGATCCTCAGTCAAGAACTCGGCATCATCGAGGGAAGCCGGCGATGAACCGAGTCTCGGCTTGGAAAGCTCTGAGACCCAGGATCGCTGGTAGGGCTCAAACACTGGACTCATTTTTGTGATTTCGTTCATTCTCGTCGCGGTCTTGAACATTGGCACTGCTGCTATTCGCATTGCCTTGAACAGGCCCGTGGTTCCGGTGGGATCGACGTAGTTCACTGGATCATTGCCGCAGTAACAGTACAAGTTCAGCCCATCCTTGGTTCCGACAGGATCTGTGGATATCCAACGCCCTAGCCACGGAGCATAGTACCGCGCGTTGCAGTAGTAGAGCCCCGTCTCTTTATCTCTCTCGTAGCTAGCAAATCTGTACTTGCGGGATGCCTCTTGTTTTGATCGTCGGCGAGAAAAGGAACTTGAACCAAAAGGCGAATACTCATCGTAAGTTATGACAAGTCCCGACTGATCCAACTCTAGCTTGTCAGACATGTGATATCTGACTAAGAGGGGAGACTCTGGAGGCAAGGCTTTGTCTTCTTCAGCAATGGCCACGAGTTTCTGTTCGGCACTATGAATCAGATGGTACCGTTTATTCTTGCTGTAGCCAGATCCATCTCCGGTTTTGCACTTGTATATGTGCAGATCTGGAAAGAATATCGTTTCTTTGAGCTTCCTTGGGTCATCTGACCCGGACGACGCTCGCTCAGTTACCTTCCGCACCCTCTTTCCTTCACTGTTGTACACATACCACGTAGTCTCAGGTGTGCCTTTCTTGTTGATCTGCCTTGAGCAAGACATGAGACGATTGAATGGATCCCAGGACATGGAATGCATCCCACCACCGGAAATGACACTACCAGCAGAGCCTGTGCTGGCTGTGTCATCGTAAGCCCATTTCTCTGTTTGACCACTCTTTGAAGTATAACTGAGCCTATTTCCCGATTCGCCTTCCTTGACCAAACTTTCTTCCTCGTATGCATAACTCCGCACCCACATCTGTCCTTTCGGCCCTGCGTGATGCTTCACTTGGGTAATGTTATCAGCGTCATCATACTGGTACTCTTCCATGTATCTATAGATACGGGTGCTGTCGCTAGGTATACCGATAGATGGCTTCCCTCGTGTAGTAGTATGAGCATCTTCGCGGCCTTGGGCCGATGAGAGACGACCAATAGTGTCGTAAGTGTAAGAGCATCTTGCATCAACGACAGTGTTGTTGAAGTAGGAAACTGGCTGGGCGGCATCATCGGACTGAATCACCCGGAGCATAACATCGTGTGAATATTGCGTGTCTTCCATGACCCTCCTGTCATTCTGGCGAATGAGTCTCTTGCGAATCATCAGTCTGGTCGCCGAGTCATACTGAAAGGTTGCCAAGACACCGTTTCCGTACAGGATCTGCTCCGGTTGTCCATCAGCCGCGTACCTCATGTTACTCATGTAATCTTCCCAGGGGCCATCCTTCTGTCCTCTCTTTCTGTATGAAACCCGATTGAGCTGTCCACAAATGCCATAACTATGCCTTGTGACTGCACCTTCGACGTCGCATGACTCGACCACCCTGTCCATGGCATCATAAGACTTTCGAACCGTGTAAACCTCGGGGTCTAGCTTGGGGTTGCTCTCAGCTCTCCAGTCGATCCATCTTTTGTAGTCAGTTGTGAACTGGGTAGTTGACTCGACACAGTTTCCTTTGAAGTCAAAGACTTTACTCTTCTGGATACCTGACTGATCCCGGATCTCAGCTACCTTTCCACACAAGTTCAGAGACTCAGCATTCTCTACAGCCTCCCCATAGCGAGTCAGCTCTGCCAAGAACTCGGTTCCACCGTGTTGCGAGAGCCAGAGATGGGTCTTTCTACCTGCAGCATCGTAGACAGACCGTTGCTTCCAGCTACGGCCATCTATCAGAATCACAGCGCGATCCATACAGTCGAGAAAGGTGAATACCGTGCCCGTGTCCATGCCTCGACGGAGTATGCCATGGCCTAGTAAGTCAGAGGTAACGCTTTCAGCAAGGCGACCTCTACCATCTATTGTTTGAGCCAAATGACCTGCAAGATTGTAAAGACTACGCGTCTCTATCTGGGCTGTTTTGCAGTCTCTGACCCTGAGAACTGGGCGCTCTTGCGCATCCAGATACGTTTCATCGGGTGTCTCACAGTAAGCCTCTGAAGCCTTTGCTGCAGCCCTACGTGAAAGCCCTTGGGTCAAAGAGGCAGCGTGCCAGCTGGGGATATAATTCTCTTTTACGAGATCCCTGGCAAAGATACTGAGATCATTGTCCTCAGACAGGTCCATCAAGACTGTATCCCCTCTGTCGTAGTTTGTAGTTGTCCAAGTCTCATATCTGACTTTCGAGTAAGCGTGGTCAGGATACAATGTACCAACTAGTCTGCTGAGAGGATCGTAGATCATAGTGGTTACTTTCGACTGGCATTTAGAAGAATGAATGAATCCATGTGAATCGGCATAGAACGGCTGAAACGTGCGAACCGGGTCCCCTTTACTATTTCGTAAACTCCATTCACCAATGTTCCACTTATATCCATCTTCCCCTGCGTCAGTCAAGCCGGTCGTTTGCAGCTCACTGAGATTACCATTCAGGTAGGTAATGGATATGGAAATATCACTAGCACTGGCTCCATCCGCATGATGAGATATTCGACTCAGGTCGATGAAGGCAGTTGGACAGGTATCTGAAAGGTTGCTGGAACGCTTGATTTGAGCGTCGCAGTACAGCCGGTAGTTAGTTGCACCACCTATAATCTTGAAAGCAGCCTCTTGCGTCGGACATGCAAGAAACGCAACTTTATCAGCTTGCGACGGTAGCTTTAAAGCCGTGCTGAGGTTGTCACCAGCTAATTCGTTCTCTTTCCCGGATCGGGCTGTTGCCACGACTCGACCCAACAGGTCGTAGTTATAGGCGATTCGATTGCGGTTTGGATCAACAACACACAGTGGAGACATGCATCTGTAATCCATATCCACCTCGGTGACGTTTCCCACCGCATCAGTAGAAAGTTTCGGGAGGAGGTTGTGGTCATCCATCTGAATTGTAGTCCGATTGCCAAAGGCATCTTGGGTAACCGTTGGTGTGTAAAAGCAGCTTCTGGCAGTGGTGAGTTCATTTTCTGCGTCAGGGCCGAAGAGAGTACGCGAAGAAGGGCGCCACCATAGTACAGCACCGTCTTCCTCCGTCGTCTTGATGTAACCATATGTAGTCATAGAACTATCCAAGTCTGAACTATCAGGAAAATAGTCCTTGAGCAGGTCTTGAAACCATCTGTCTCCTCCAGCCAGGTCAAGTATACCATGCATCACCGAGTAGTCCTGGAATTGACCCAGAGGCAAGGGGTCTTCTTGAGACAGGTCCTGATTGCGGTATAATGTCCGTCTCTCTTCGACTTTTACGCGGGCTTCTAAAGAATATGGAGGTAGCATCTGATCTGTGTATGGGACTTCGGAAATATTCCGCAATATCTGGAAGCTACCATGGGTAAACCTGGTGAAGGCCGACTGTATGTTGTCGCTTGTGCAGTCTAGGCCAACAATGCGATACTTGCGAGTGACTGACGGCATTGACTTTACAAAGATCTCATTACCATTGTCGAGGATCGGCAAGCAATATTCGTGCTCTGTGTAAGTCAAGACACTTTCCTTCTGGGAAGAATCCACGATCTTTCCGTTTGAGCACCCATAGAAGATCTCCATTGATTTCAGTCTATCATTGAAGCTATTAGTCTCCAGGATGAGTTCATGGTGGTAGCGCGGCAGTGATTTTGGCGACCGATCATTGTGAGTCTTGAGTACTTCACGCGGAACGCAACGATATGTGCCCGGCTTCAGTGGGACTTTCCTAGGCGAGAGCTGGACCACCTGGTGAGCAGTATCCGTGACTTGGTAGACATGTTGTGTAAGTCCAGTCCCATCGTCACCAAGGATTTCCTCGCGCAGTTGAGATCCTTTGAGAGCCCGGCAGGTGTCCTGCCGATCTTCAAGCTTGACTGAATCTACGGACCAGTAAGGACCGAATAGAGCTGCACATGATGCTAGTTCTAGGTGGCATATAGTTGGTCTCATTGCTCCTGTATGGAACCAGGTTTTGGTAAGTGTAGCAGGTTGGCGGAATTCCGAGGAGGTATTGATGTTGAAAACGACAGATTCGCGTTGTTCGACCATTCCAAAGCCTCTAAATTCCCTATCGGGAGCATCATAGTAGCCATCATGATAAGTGAAACTCCTGGTATTCAGAAGTCCAGTCGTATCATCCAGGATCCTGACTTGGCTCACACATTGAACGGGGAACCCTATTTTCGTAGACCAAGAGGCTCCAGCTCGCTCATCCTGGAGGTAATACCAGTTGGAAGACCGATACGAGACCTCTACTCGCGATCCTCTCCCGTTTTGGTATGAAGCTAGACAGTTGGGCTTTGGTCCAGGGGCAAGATCGATATAGTAAAGAGTCTGCGCTGAACTGGACCCTGGTACTTTGCCGCTCCAACATAAACATGCTGTCCCTTTACCAAAGAGGTCCACCGTAGAGATGCTACTTAGTTGGTTGACCGGCGGAAATGACTCCAGAATCTGTGGATCACTCCAGCCGTTGCCTGCTTGGTTCAAATAAACATGCAGACCGCCACTGGCAGGCATGTAGATCAGGTCGTTGGTACCCGAGCCGTTGATGTCCACAAGACGTATTCTTTCGGCAATGTATGTATCACTTTCCAGCTTTGGGGCGTTGTACATGCGGATCGGTTCGCTGAACTGCCCATGTGATAGATTCTGCCAGTATGTGACAGACCCAGAAGAGACTCGTACGATATCTGACCGACCGTCACCAGTCATATCAGCAAAAGTGACCTGTACAGTAGGGTCATCAGACATCAGCTGTGGAACATTCGTCATGTTGACGGATCGTCTCAATGGAGAAAATCCAGCTGTGCCTAAGTTTTCTTGCCACACAATCTCCCTGTTCACGGGATCAACTGCCACAAGATCCGCAAGCCCATCTCCAGTAAGATCAAGCTGCTTGAAGAACACTGCCGTGGTATCCCGATTTGAAATCGAAGAGAAGGTGGTGTAGCCAACCCATTTCTCATCATACTGGTGGTAGAAGCCTTCCAGCCTGTTTACTTCGTCTAAACAGACTAGTTCCAGCTTTCCGTCTTGATTCAAGTCCTCAAAGTAAGCGGACTTGCCCAAGTTTCGGTTCGGTCGGGCAGGTATGGTCATGGATGAATCGAACTTCAGGGTAGATGAATCCCCTGTGATATTGTAATTCTTACGGAAGTTCCAAGAGCCGTCGGGACGTTGTTCAAGTAGACCAGGCGCCCCCTCTCCTAGCAAGTCCACCCATTGCCACTCATTCCCATCTGCACTGGGTAAATCTGGCAAGTTCTCGGTATTCATGTGTTCAACCTTGGCGCTGGACACATCGATCGGCATGTTATATTGGAAAGTATATGGTGGTAGCGCTTGATGTTGCATCTCCTTCGTTTCATAATTGAACAAATGTCCCCGTTCTGTCAGTGAAGATAAGAAGGAGGCCACGGATGACTCTTGGTACTGCATCGAGACAGAACGCACAAGGCAATGCTTCTGGGAAATCTCCTTCGGGAAGTAATGGAACATGAGAATGCGGCGACACAACCGTAGCCAGCGTACTTCAAACCCGGCTGAAGATGTTGAGAACCGGTCTTGTCTGACCAACCAGGGTGAGTCTTCCTGAACATCCGGGTTGTCGATATCATGATCTCCGTAGTCCAGAACTATCTGGAAGTGATACTGTCCATCATATTGAAATGCCTTCCAACTATCCATATCTCGATTAGGAAATGTATTGCCGTATTTGATCGCCTTCAAGTACTTCGCACGCCCAGATGTTTCTATCGCTCGGTCCTGTTCCTGAAATCGCGCTTCAGGCGACAAAGTGTCAAGGCCCTGCGTGTCTTCCTCCTTGTATTCATAGGTGATTAAATTCCCAAAGGAGTCGTATGAACTGCACAGCAACCAAGAGAAGATACATGTGCGACCGGACTGATCATTACGCAAGATTCGCGTTTGGCTTGATTGGCCGTAAATGCAAGTCACATTGGACCCCGAAATCGTCCTCCAATGGACATCGGAGGGATCTCTCAATTGGCTCCATTGTTCGATCTTCACAGGATCTCCCATGACTCGAGGTTGATACGACTGAACGGAAAACTCATCGCCGATGCATTCAGGCTCACCCATACGGACCAACTCGTCCTCGCCGCTCAGCAAGAAAGTGTCGGTCTCATCGTACATTGGAGTGCGTTTGGAAGTCACACGTGTGATGGAACTCAAGTTCAGTTGCCAGCCAATCCCGAAGTAGCCATTTCCCGAGCCCGAATTATACGAGAGTTCCAACTTGGGACCGAATCCGCCACGTCCCTCAGTTACTGGAATTGGTATGGCCAAAGACATTGTCCCGTTTGCTGGGTTCATCTTGAAAGTCTGGTCAATGGGCCGATGACTGCCTCCCGCAATGCCTTTCTGAAGGCCTGGGGATGAAATGACGGCCGGCAGTCTCTGACCTGCCGGTGCGGCTTGCTTACTTTTCCCTTTCGACGCGATACCTGGAGGCGCAGATTGGGAAGATGAGGACAATTTGTCTGTCGGGCCCCCGGCGTTCTGTGCCGCGGCATCACTTGGCTGGTACTTGGGCTTGCGATTCATCGTGCCTGTGACAAAAGATTCCAAGGTCTTAGCGGTCTTAGGTAATTGGTGTTCGTTGACTCTAATCGAGAAGCTATCGAAATGACGCTCAACAAGCTACTTCGATCGTTGCACCATCTATAATATTGCTGAGCCTATGTGCGACAGACAGTAACAACAGTCTCCGTACCTACTACCAGTCCTTCGCAAAACTGGATTTGCGATTCTTCACGGGGACCTGTTGCCAAGATGAAACATTGGATGTAGTGCGGAGTCAACAGAAAAATGGACTGTTCCACCGGTGTCGAATGGTCAGCGGGTTGACTTGTTGCGTGATGGTGCAAGAAAACGCAGGTCTGAACCCTCAACGTTTGTTGGATTGAGCCATCCAGCAGTGAGTAGTCCAGCCGATAGTCTTAGCAACTTTTGTTCAGCTCCTGCGGGCACGGCACTAGTGGATTATTCCCCTTTCTCACCGAGGTAACAACGTGTCATCTGTTTCTCTAATGGCACAGCACTTTGTCTGTTTTAGCAATATGCATGATACGACTAGTCGCATCCTCTCATGTGGACTAGGCCCATCTTATGACTGGCGCCACTGCAAAGGGCTCCGCTTAGGCCGAAGTTCGTTCGTGTCCCAGCCATCCGTTGCGGGTTAAAAATTAATAGCAAGACAGCCACCGGTAAATCTGAACCAGCTTCCGGCTTGACAACAAACGTCCGAACGTTATTAGAGGCAGTAAGCACGAAGTGCATTTGACTCATGAGCTATTATGTATCCTTGAGACGCTAATCGGCTCTCTAACCTGGTTCCAGAACCCCGAACTCCTCAGGTCTGGAATGCTAGATCAAACCATGCAGCGCTGACGCAGCCCGGGCGTTGGCAGATTCGAAAATCTCCAGCTCAGTGTATAGAAATTATTCTAGACTAAGCATTGTATACCAGGTCTTTTATCAGAATAGTGAAAGTAAACTATGAGGACATCTATCTCACTACCGCCACCTCGAATTGTTGAATAATGAGAACCTTTGTGTCTCGCCATCGTGTGACTTCGAACAAACAAAAGCTGTTCCAAAGCTTCGGTCCCTATTCTCAAAATCTAGGAAGGTGGATGGATATGCCACGGATCGAAATCTGATCATTTAAAATCAGCCTTTTATTTGGACCTTGGCCATCACCACCTTACCTGACGTGTACAGCCCAAGTTTTATCGGGATCTGCGCCCTCAAGATACCAATGGAATCGAACATCGTTTTGATCACCAGTTTCGCAGGCGACCTGTTTTCCGTCTCCTATAATCAACTTAGAGGCTAGACTTATGTAGATACCATGCCAGGTAACGAATCGGAGCCACTTACCCTGGCTCATCATATAGCGTCTAGAATCAGCGTGCAAGATGAGAACTATAGTGCTTTCTTTAAGAGGGTGAGACCATATTTCCCATACTTTATTTCTGTTGGTTGCATAATCATCTTCAGGTCTAGTTGTGTCAGTATAATAATGAACAAGACCCTGACCAGGACGTCGACTGACTGTACCCAAACTGCTGGAGAATGGCCGCCTCCCCCTTTAAGGTCGGCTGCTATCAGTCTACCGGCGGTGCCATTCGCGATATTACAGGAAATTCTGTAAGTCCATTCTCTCTTCGGCATCGTACTGCTGGTGGTCATCTTTTATGGTAGGGCTGAGTGGTGCCAGAATCTGCAAAGGATGATTGTTGCGAAGTTCATCAATGGTGAAGATGGCATTTGTCTCTATAGCCTACGGAGTACACTGAAATGAATATGTATCCCAGGTGACATCCCCGCAGCCACTAAAATATACGATCCTGGCCAAGCCACGTTCGTTATCCGGGATGCGCACGATAATTACACCGCTATTTCTTTTTCTGTTGTCTCATTGACTATGCTTAGCCTGCATAATATTGATTCTCGATGCATTCGTCCAAGCCATGCCCTCACATGATAGGCTACAATTGGTATTTTCAGCTGTGTGTTTGGGCCATGGTCTCGCCTGTGCATTGCATTACGCCCATACCCAAGGCGGGTGTCCTCGCCACGTAATCCTTACTCAATTGGGACAGATGCATCAATAGCTTGGCTTGGTTGAATATTGTGACAACTATTTTCTCCATCATTTCCACTTAACCTCTGAGGTATCTGTACAACGCGGTAGGAACAGAGAAAAAAGATAGTGCGGGTTTGCTTACCCGTCTGCCTAATGAAACTGGGTAGTTAATACTAGAAAGCATCGGGACCAGGTGCCACCCCGCCTAACTATTGATTCGATACTTGGTGGGGGGTGATGCGATACAATCAGCCACAATAATTTATTTTGACCTGAGGAATTGCACTACTAAGCGAGCATAGCTCAGAGAAGACAAAAGTATCTCAAACCCTCTGAGTGACTATACTGGGCTGTCCTTCATCAAGACTATTCAGCGGCCTGAGTGCTGTGGCATACTGTAAACATCTTGTTGAGTTCTCTGTGCTGATCTAAGCTCCCAGCCACAAGCCTCAACTGCAAAAGGCAAATCTGGCTCACAACTTCAACATTACGGTATGATGACTAACCAATTGCCACCGCAAAAAGCTGATGTCACGAAATCCTAAAAGATGACTCTTTGGTATGCCTTGGAGGCATATAAGACGATGTAAGTATCTTGCTACAGTGTAGTAATGTCATATTTTAAGACCGTAGTATCTGAATTATGAACTATCCTCCATCCTTTTTAGGATACACAAAGATTCGGTGCTATGGCTAAAGATTTATGTCTTTGTAACTTATGGCGGTCCCTTCCCCTCCGAATTTCAAACCTGGTATCTTTTTCCAAGATTCAGCGATTTTAATCTTGTAATTTCCCAGTGCCTGTATATCCCCTTGTAGCTCCAAGGTGAGTTCCTGATCTCTCGGAACTTTAAAGTCACTGCCTTTGAGACCTTGGACAGAAGCCTGCATCTCTCCCACAGATCTGTCGGTCTTGACCTTTACCTCCAGTGCAGGAGAGTTTGCAGGCCAACCTTTGCTTTTGCTAAGTTGGTAAGCGTTGCCTTGGAGTGTCAGTTCCAATGGAGAATCCCCGGAATTGGAGTCCTCATATGTGTATTCACCATGTGAGAAGAGTATGTCCAAGGCTTTGGTATCCGGTGCCTTACTCCATTCCGTGTCATCGAATAGGCGGGTCTTCGTTGACACAGATCTCAAAAGGCTGATTCGAATAAAGTGAAAGCTCAAATCTTCCTTTTTACCGTTCAGAGCTTGTAGTGATAGCCGCCCTATGTTCGATTGTGGGTTATAGGTAACTTGATAATCCCAATCTAGCTTGAGGTTATTTTCATCTCTCTGCTCAGGAACATTTATCGGAGGGGCTTGCTGTCCCGGCGTCTGACCTCCCGAAATAGGATTTTCACTAGGTATAGGAAATGACATTGTCCCCTTGGGCGATGTGGGCCTAACGTTGGATGTTAGACAAACATGTCTCCAAACATAGGTCAAATACTCACTTGAAAGCGATGTCAGCTACAATTCCGCCGAGATTGGTAAACTTGGGGTTCCTAATGTCTAGACTTCCATGTCCGGGGAGTATTAACTGTCCTCTGCCTTTGAAATGTTCGTTGATTCTGTGAGTGAACTTCTCGATCCCTGTCCTGAATGTTTTTTCAAGAGCTGTCTTCAACACCAACTCGCTGTCATCGCGCCCTTTGCCTGTTCCTGTTTCGTAGACAGGGGATGATGTGACTTTCAAGTCACCATCGAAGATGGAAGAGTGGTTATCGGGACTACTACTAAAGCCGTCCTGGATCTTTCCCGGATCCACTCTGAAAAGGCTTGTGACCTTGGGCACGATGATGTCGTTGACAACTTGAAGTTCGAGGCTGAAAGTCGACTTCGCATTCATATCATACCTGTATCTGTGGTCAGCCATGTTGCAGGAATTGGAAACAAAGTTCTGATTCATACTTGACGCTATCCACACGTCCAACCATGCTCTTATAATCTGCAAAGGCGCAGTAGTACTGATAGAAAATGGAAGCAGAGATAACCACGGCAGACTGCCCATGACCCCATTGGACTTCAACCTTGGACTCAGTGTCAATTTGATACGAGTTATACCTATCCCCAAGATAGCTATAAGGGCCATCTGTGAAGAGGTGCCCTTTCTCCCCTTTACTATCTTTCGTCGTCCATCGGTAATGACGATCGGCGAGTTTCGTAAACTTGATGTCCGTAGCCGGTGAGCTATTCAGTTCTCGCTCTCGAGATGGAGCGCCGATAGTATATCTGGGCCTAAACGAAATATCGGGTGCCGATATCGTACGTTCGGGTTCCTCAATTTTCACCACAGTCGCAAGGCATAGATCTTCAAGTGTAGGGAGAAGATAGCGATCCATGACGACCCTATGATCCATGGAAAAGGTGCCAAGTGATTCAGGAATCTTTGGATCATCATCTGACACTAGAAAGGACAGATTGTATGAGTGGATCATGTTCTTCTTCTGAGGAAGGGGGCGAATGGTGGGATTGATGGACTCTCTTCCTGATAAGTCCCAACTTGTATCCACATTTTCACAGAACATCAAGCAGTTGAAGTCTCCGTGAACGAGATCTCCGTAAGGCGCTGCTTGGGTTATTTTTGATTGATCTCCAATGGCCGTCACTGCATTGGGGCACTTTTTGCTTTTATAAGGGTAGATCTGAATGTGGCGTAGCATCGGCTCTGTCGAATACTTTAGTATTGATTAAAGGACAACCTGAAGGGCAGCCGTTGACTTACTGAAAGTCGCCGAGCGAATAGTATCTATTACATGTCAGTAACATGTCGTGAAACTAACATAGAAGTACTGACCTGGTTCCTGATGTAAGGAAAACTTAATACCCAAGGTTGATAGGGCACCTTGAGCCTGTGTTGCAGCCCAGCCTCCGATAAGATCCATAATGCGATAGAAGTAATCGGAGTTCTCAGGTTGACCTTTCCATTCTTGAAGCGCTATAGTTCTCTTTGCTTTAGGATCAAAGCATGTGCTCAGCTCTTCCGCTGGTTTCTTCCATTGAGCCGCTTCGTAGTGTCAAGGGTCAGCTCACTCATATAAATGGTGGGCAAAGGGTGAACATACCGGAAAAATTGGCAAAGATACGCTGAACGCGATAATCACCGATCATGAAGCCGGGATACCTTCTTGTGATGTCTTGTTTCCAGTACTCCTTGTTCCTTCGTGTTTCTTCATCATCTGATGGCTGGATCTCTAAAGAGACTTCACCCAAGTTGACTTTGACGGTTAGAACCCATTGAGAAAGACTTCGCGTCTGACCGTTGCGAAAGACAACATCAGCTGACTTGATACTGCTCGACGTCAGTCGATTTCCTCAGATGATATGTGAGTGGAAACAAACCGAAGCTGATAGTAAGCTAGATTCTCATCATCAGTATGAGCAATTAACATAAGGGTCGGCGCATCAAGTTCGCCAAATATTCGGTCTCCTGCAACATCATCAGAATGGGCAATTCTGGCAACGCCTTCAGTAGTCTCAAATAGATGACGGAAGCTCGCATTGATCAACGCTTGGGATAAGGCAATTGTTTGGTCGTAGTACTCGCTGTCACTGCTAGTAGACAGAGTGAATCGGGCACGGGAATTCTGTTCTCCAGAAGCCATTTTTGCTGTCCAAGGTCGTTGTTATCGAAAATGTCTAACGTTTGTAGATAGAGTCACAAATTGAGCGTGCTGTGTCCTGGCTGTGTAGCTCTCCAAATCAGCCCTTCTATGAAGGGCGCAACGGCCGCATTCTCTCAATTCCGTCTATTGGCCAAGAACAACATGTACTGCTACATGATAAGCAACTTGATTGAACTGTCGGCTAAGAAATGAGAAAGTCTAGAATTACTTTGGCAAGCTGAACATCCAAATACAGACGACGCATGACCTAAAACCCCCACTACAGTACAGTAGCAGAATCGATAGCGTACCTGCAAGTGCTCGGACCTCTCAAGAGGTAGCCAAAGTCACTAAAGCTGAACCGGGCTTTGGTGGCGTCAATGGTCGATGCAGCCATCAGCATCCTTGTGTGGCACTCTGCCTCTGGAATTGTGGGTGGATGGTAGAGAGAAACATCCTGTACTGGTCCCCCACGGTGGTTTAACGAGTTTGACAGACAAATCTGCTACGCATCGTTATACAATTCTACCGAAGATCATCTCAATCGTCTCCTTGATACCCAATCCACAGTGTCAGTTACTTTTGTCACAATGTCGCAAAGCACGCAAGCGAAGGACCAAGTCGCGGCGTTGGTTGCCTCCATGTTTAGTGGAGATGATGCGTTGATAACTCGGGTTCAGACGGCCATTGAGACTCAGGAAAATATCATTTATGCTATTGAATTTGTTATTGGACAAGGCGGTCTAAACTTGAATCATGTCAAATCGCTTCAATGGGCGAGGGAAATCTTTCATGCAGCGCAAGAGGACGAGCTGCTGGCATCTCACCTCCTGCACCGGTATCCAGTTCCAGGCAGCCTCAGCAAAGTCGCAATCGAAAACTACTATCTAAAAGATTTACCTTGCACCAACAAGGATACCCTCGTGCGCTTCAGAGCCCATCTTATGTTGAAGGAACCACTGGCTGTGCTGCTTGCCTCCATCAAGGCGCATGAAATCCTATTCGATAAACCATGGAACGACATTATTGGTTTTGCTCTACAATGGGCCATCAAAAAAGAGGTATCGATCGGTTCGGATATGTTCAAGAAAAAGATCACTTCCCAGGGATTCTTCGACTCTGTTGAAGGAGGCCGCAAGATCCGTCCTGGGGTAGTACTGAGCAGAATCATGGCACTACAAAGACTTCAGTACCTGGTTACAGAGCCGCAACATATAAAACATCTCCTAGACCTCAAATTTGAGTCTGCACAAGATATTGCTTCCACCACCAGAAAGGAGTTTGTCCAGAACATGAAGAAGCGTCTCGATGAGGAGGCTGCACTCAAGATCCACGACCATGCGGTTGTAGTCGCTTGTCGGAGTCAAGAAACCTGGGTAAACCTGCTTACCATGATCAACGAAGACTTTATGGCCACCGAAAAGGCCATTGCAGATGTTGGGAAAGAAGAGATCATTCGGCCAACGCTACCCGATGAGCAATCTTCTACAGTCCTTGACCTGAGTAAGAAGGACTTCAACATGACAAGCATTTTCGATCTGCAGAATACTCCATGTGAGGAGTGTTGCTCTGTCGTCAGCGCATCGGCCTATTTCGTTGACCTGCTCAAGTTCTTGGAACACAGCCGCTGCACCAAAACGGTCAATGGAGCCGACAATGTGCTTAAAGCATTGGCTCTCCGTCGTCCAGATCTGCAGAAGCTGCAACTTTCGTGCGCGAACAGCAAGAACATGGTACCGTATATAACGATCGTCAACGAGATCATGGCTTCATATATTGCTAGTGACGGAGGTACTATCAATGCTGTTGATGAGGAAGAGAGCTCAACACACGAAGGCCAGGTCAACGAAGAAGAACAACGGGTGACCACCTCATGTGGGGACAAAATCTCCAAAGCAATGTTTCCTTTGAACCGCTTTCCGTATGACTTGGGCGAAGACTCGGTCAGGGTCTATCTTTCTTCGATGGGAATCGAGCCTTCAGACGTGCGTGCGAATTTCAAGTCAACAACTTTCATGCTGAAACAGCTCATCAACTTTGTTCCGAGCGATTCAAAATCACGAAAAGAGCTGGAAAATGAAGCAAATACTGTATGGCATCGATTCGATGTTGCCGAGACCTTACATATGCTACCTAGCGATTTTGCCGCTATTTGTAAAGAGACAATCTTGACGGACACCTTCTTAGATCTACTGGTCGGGCTCTGCCCAGAAGATTTGGTTCAAGAGGCACTTCTTCGAGATAGATCGATTCCTACGGTCAACGAATGCTGGGGTTATGACACTGTTGACATAATGCTTGACCCTTCCGAGCACAATCAGTCAGGGCTTAGTTTCATACGAGACCAATTTCTCCCTCGCTCAGGGTTGTCACTTGAGGAACTGCTGGAGCTTCTGAACACTACTTTCTTCGGCATGAAACTTGCCATAGTTAATAGCAGAGGCTCAAAGGTGTTCGACGGGCAGCTCTCGGAAATGCGACTCCGACTTCTTGACAACACCGCGAGTTCCGAGAAAGGAGATTCCTCCAAAGAGCCTCCCATCGGAAATCTGACACAGGAGATATGCCATGAACTACAAGGCTTTATTCGACTCAGAAATAAGCTAGGATGGACAATTGCAGAGGTTGACGTTGTCATTTCAACCATCACCCAGAACCACATTGCCAATAGTGCTATTGCATCCGTGGAAGGGTTCAGAGGTATCACACTATCAGTGCTTGAAGATATCGCTCAAATAGCCAAGTTGAGTCGATTGACACAAGTGCCAGTGATGTCTCTCCTCCCAATTTGGGCTCAGATCAGCACCCACGGCGACAAGTCGTTATACAAAAAGGCGTTCCTTGAACCGATGAGCTATCTAAGCAACGATCCAGTTTTCAGGCCGGACTCTAACGGCAGATATCTGATGGACAAGGGAGCCATCGAACTCTACATGGCACCTCTCACAATGACTTTGAAGACAACCTCGGATGATTTGAAGATCCTCTTGGCCATATCTGGGTTGAGCACTTCCTCGCCGTTCGACTTGGATACGCTGTCCACGATGTACCGCCATGTCCTGATGTGCAGGCTACTTGGAGTACGCCCGAAAGACTATGATATGGTCCTCTCAGTCTTCCCAGACAGGAATATTTTCATAGATCCAAAGACAACTCTCGAGAGTATTTCGCTGTGGAGACAGCTGACTGATAACGGCTGGTCAACGAGTGACATTATGCTGCTCGTTGGCAAGACTGAAAGCACCAATATTCCATTATCCGACCATGCACTTGAGTTCGCTTCGTCTGTCATGGAGAAGATCGAGGCCATCAGAGGTACCTGGGACCCTCGCACACAAAATAACATGGTTACATCGCGGGATGTCATGGATCTTTGTGGTCAGCTGTTTGATGCCACAACGTCCAAGAGCCTGTCACAGATAGTCGAAGGTTTGTGATTGAGACCATCATGGCTACACTAGCCTGCTGACAGAAGTCTAAACAGGTGATTTTGTGCTCACTAAGAGTATTAACTTAGAGGCGTTGGCATCGTTGGGCTCCTTCGATGGCCTTCCTTCGAAAGTTAGTATTGACATCAAGAAAAAGAGCACTACGTCCCAGACAGCTGTTGTAACCCTTAGAGGAATATTGACAGAGGAAGAGGAAGAGCAAAGTACAAAAGAAGTCGAAAATTGTTTGGTCCTTGCCGGCGCCATCAAGGAACTTGACAAGCTGTCGAGAGTTCCTCTGAACGCTTTGCTATCCAGGTTCTCTAACCCAGGTGCAGCAGACCAAAAGAAGCTTATCGTCGACGTGGTATGTTCAAGCCTACCATTGACATCCACGGACTCAGCAAGCCTATCTGACGAATCACTCTGTACCAGCTCAGAAGGAGAGGAGTCGAGCGAGGAAGAGGATAGTGATGCAGAGTGCTCTGAGTCAGAGGAGAGTATCGTTGATGAGTCCGAAGCCTTGGAATCGCCTGACGTCGAAAGGGAAAAAGCTTTACGAACTAGAAGACTGGATTTTGTCAATCTTATGTTCCCTATACTGCGATCGCAAACTTTGGTTGACCTCGCTACCAGAAGCATCGTTGAGAAGCTTGATGGTGTTGATCACACTCTTATCCCCATGCTTTTGAACAAGCAAATGGCATCGGAGGAACACAAGTCAGCTATCGATATACTAGAAGAAATTCAGGGCTACTCTACTGCCAAACCCTCGAGGACGCAAGGCTATTTTTTACCAACCGCTACAGGGGAGTACACCTTCAGGCTGCGACCATCACATCCTGAGACCATCAAGGATATCCATCTCACTATCAATGGCGCGAAGATCGCCCTCAAGAAAGGCAGTGCTGAATGGTGTTCCGAGCCCATCATTATGACAACAGGACAGACCTACCTGCTGGCGTCCTCTGTTCAACCCATGGATATTACATGGGCCACTAAACAAACAGTACCAGCAAGCTTTACTGATACTACATTTATTGTCCAAGACAGTGTCCAGAAGGCTGGTTCGGTTTTAAAGGAGGTTGGTCGATCGGCATGGTTGTTCAAAAAGTTGGAGCTGAGCTTGGAGGAAGTGAAATACCTGACCACTCCCAACGGGCTTATCTCTGTTGACTTGAACTCGCTGAGCATTAGTGACGTTTCGAATCTACAGAGCTATCAACAGTTGAGAGACAGTGTTGCCAAAGATAAGGATTCTTTAGTTACTTTGTTTGCATGGCTGGAGAACCCTGATAGCTCTTCAACCTTGACCTCTAAGCTCATGGAGGCCACAACATGGCCCGAGGCACAGCTGTCGACTTTAATAAGCGCCAAGTATGATTATGGTGAGATTGCAGCGACAGGTATTGTCGAAAGCGTCGCTAGGCTCAGCGACCTGGTGTCGATTCAAGCTATCATGGAGATCTCCGGCAATCTGAGGCCTGACCCGAGTCAAGAAAGCGATCATCCAATCACCAATCTCTTCAGATTCGCCACTCCCGCTCTTCCAAGTTCTACGAAGGATTTAGAGGTTGCGAACGAACTCAGGCTCATGCTTGGTAAACGACAACTAAAGTCATGTACCGCTCAGCTACGAGAAACACAGCGAACAGTCTTCATCGATTACTTGCTACAACAGCCATATATCAAGAATGCCAAGATCTCGGATGCTGGGGGGCTGTTTGATCTGTTGTTGATCGACGTTCAGATGGGCTCGCAGTTCGAGATTACGCGAATGAAACAGGCCATCTCGACCGTTCAGCTATACGTACAACGGTGTCTCCTCGGCATGGAGACTGAAGCTGGTGTGCAACCAAGCAACATAGACCAGGTCAAGTGGGCGTGGATGCACAAGCACAACATTTGGACGGCTACACGCAAGGCATTCTTATACCCAGAGAATTGGATCGACCCAACCTTGCGTGACGATAAGACTGCTTTATTTGGTGACTATGAAACAACTATCATGCAGAAGGACCTCAGCTGGGATTCATTTTCACAGGCTATCCGTACGTACGTGAAGGGTCTGTCAGAGATCGCTGATCTAGACATACAAGCGTATCTGCGGCATCATCCCACTGGCGGCTTGGAGACGTACCATTTCTTTGGCAAGACCCGCAGCGCACCCTATCGCTTCTACTATCGTAATATGAGGCTTACACAGCCTAGTGATGTGGCGATGTGGACACCGTGGACATTGATGGACATTGGCTCCATCACTTACGAGGCAGACTGGGATGGCTCGAGTGTTACCAATGCCGGGGCCTACCTGATTCCCGTTATGCGTGGTAATCGTCTAAGTGTTTATATCCCAGAAATAATGGTCAAGAGTCGTACTCCTGAGACACCAAAAGGAGAAAAGGCGACCCCCTTGACATTTCAAGAAGCCGCGGACCAGTCATTAAACACGACAAAGTCGCCGAGTAACTGGGAGATACGAATGGCATGGACTGAACTACTCAATGGCGAATGGACACCCAAGCGAGTTTCGCAACCGGTGCTGAATGTCAATTGGGACAACACATTCAACAAAGAAAAACTACCTTCCATTTCACGCTTCACCTTTTGGGCCAATACGACAGGATTGGTTGGGGAGACAGTCACTATTAATGTGGGATGCTGGCGAAAGGAAAAGGTAACTGAGAAGGGTGTAACAGAAACAGGCACGGCTAACCACTCATACCTCGGATGCTTTCAAATCAGCGATGACCGGGCGTCGGTGGAAGGGGGCCTGAGCCAGTCCAAGTCTGAAAAGAGCACCCTTGAGACGGTGTTCCATAAGTACACATGGAAGCAAACTTGGGAAACGAGAAAGACGTATGACGACGACCGGGTCGAAACTCCTGGACATGAAGTTGCTTTGTTTGGAGGAGACAAGACAACTTCTCCCTTACTGGCTGTTCCGGTTCCAACCTCTTCCAGAACCCTTGTATGGACCATGTCGTATGATGGAAACGACAAGCTCGGCAAGGCTACAGGCTATGTCGTTGACGTACAGGTGTCGGCACCGGACGGCAAGACTACCTTCATGTACCCAAAGCTTGCCTATGCCAAAAACAACAAAGTCGATCTTGCATCGTCGAATTTGGTTCGAAATTCGATGACTGAAGTCATTGAGCATTCTTCATCACCAAGCTTCATGCAAGATATCACCAAGACAGACAGCTTGGGACCACTCTTCGAGACGATGGATAAGATGAACGAGAGAGAATATGGAAAGGCTGTAGTTGAAGCAAATATGTCTCAATACCACGAACAAGCAACCTCTTATGCCCTCTACAACTGGGAACTTGGTGCGCATTGTATTCTTCTAGCCATGGATAGGTTCTTGGCAACACAGCAGTACGACCTCGCCCTCCGTGTTGCACGGTTCGTATTCGATCCGACAGTGGATGTCCAGGGGCAAACTCGAAAGCAAGCGAAGACGGCGTGTTGGAGGTTCCGCCCATTCAGAGACATTGCAGCTGATCCGCATGAGAACCAAGACAAGTTCACTGGATGGCTGGACGAATCTACCCTCGATGTGGCAGTTACAGAAAGGAGACGCAACCCATCCAATACGCATGCAACAGCACGAACACGACCGCGAGCATACATGAAATGGGTCGTCATGAAATACATCGAAACGCTCATAGCTGCTGGTGATGAGTACTTCCGCCAGGGTAGCATTGAATCTCTACCTATGGCGATCCAGCGGTACATTGAGGCAGCGCATGTCCTAGGCCCTGAGCCACCCAAGATTCCCAAGCTTGGCAAGACAGCCATCAGGAATTACGATACCCTAAACAAGAATGGGAGAATGAGGGTCGATCTAGAGCTGACCTTTCCTTTTCTGTGTAATGTCGAGAGGAGAGGCTCAAGACAATTGCAAGATGACGAGCAAGATAGATATGGTGTCTTGGGAATCCTGACAACGACATACTTCTGCCTGCCAGCAAATCCAAAGTACCAGACAATGCGGTCGTTGGTCAACGACCGGCTTTACAAGGCAAGAAACAACTTGGACATCAATGGTCGACCGCTCGTGTATGCCATGAACGAGCCGAGTATTGACCCAGGACAAATAGGCCGAGCGTTGCAAGGTGGCGGGGGGGGAGTGACGTCTCTACTAAATGAGATTGATGGCCCGATGCCAAATCAGCGGTTCCAATATCTTATCTCTAAAGCTCTAGAGATATGCACTAGCCTTCAAAGCATGGGAGAGCAGTTCTTACAAATCAAGGAAAAGAAGGACTCAGAAGCTCTGCAAATCCTCAAAGCGAAACAGGACACGGCTCGACAGAGGCTTTCCATAAGTCTCAAACGTCTGCAAAGGGAGGAGATCGAAAGAAACATCGAGCTTTTGGAAATGAACAGATCTTCTGCTGCAGCTCAACTGAGCTACTACCTCCGGCTTATGGGCGAACCATTGAACCGCATACCTGGCAAGGCGGAGAAGTGGGTGGACATCGAGCAGGCGATCGAAGCACCACTCACAGATGACCTGCGAATGAACCGGCTGGAATACCAGGAGATGAAAGTAACAGAAGTGGCAAATAAGTTGAATATTGCTGCTTCAGCCATAGACGTCGGGGCGTTTATACTCAAGGCTCTACCACAAGTAACAACCAACGTTGAACCTTTCGGCGTTGGAGCTTCTATGAAGATGGACGCCTCAAACATAGCATCAGCTTTGCAGGCTTCATCCATGAGTATCAGAACAGGCTCTATGATAGCAACCAACATCGCGGCCGATGCTCAGCGTACAAACTCGCTCACTAAGCAGCTACAAGAGAGGCGACTCCAAGCCAACATGAAGGGCCAGGAGATCAAATCGCTCGACAAACAAACAGAGATCCAGAAGAAGCGACTGGAGCTCAATGATAAGGAAACATGCATCCAGCAAGCAGAGATTGACAATGCAATTGAAGTAGAGCAGTGGTATCAATCCAAGTACACAAACGAGAAACTCTACGGCTGGATGGAGAACACGGTTCGTAATGTTCATTATGACCTATATCAGCTTGCGTCGGACCTCGCACGTCGCGCTCAGAATGCGTTCCGCTTCGAGAAGGGATCTTCGGTGCAGGGTTTCTTAAGACCTGGTGGTTATTGGGATAGCAGTCATGATGGTCTTCTCGCAGCGCAGCAGCTACAAGCTGATCTGCGACGCATGGAAGCCGCATATCTGGAGCGGTCATCGTATGACTATGAGATAGTCAAGAATATCTCGCTCAGACAGCTCAACCCTGAAGCTCTACTGAATCTAAGAGCCAATGGTACTGTCACCTTTGACATTCCTGAGGTGCTGTATGACTTTGACTTTCCAGGTCATTACATGCGACGCATTAAGTCAGTCTCATTATCTGTTCCGTGCGTCGTCGGTCCCTATACTGGTTTAAATGCAACACTGCGTCTTCTTCAGCATCGTTATCGAGTTAGCTCCGTGGCAGCGTCTGGAGAAGAATACGCTGAGGACAGCATGGCGTCGGGACATTTCCGCACAGATATCGTACCTATAACTTCAGTTGCCATCAGCTCTGGTATCCAGGACTCGGGTGTCTTCGAGCTCAACTTCAAGGACGACCGCTTCCAGCCGTTCGAAGGTGCTGGCGCAATTGGTTCATGGTCCCTTGAGCTCCCCACGGTTGTTCGTTCTTTCGACTACTCCACCATCTCGGACGTTATTCTGCATGTCCGGTATACAGCAGTTGACGGAGGACCTTTGCTCCGAAACGCAGCCAACCAAGCTGTCAAGACTTTCCGCTCTCGGGTTGAAGGGCTTAGCTCGGAGGGGACGGGGCTTTTCACAATGTTTGATCTGAAAAACGACTTCAGTAATGCATGGTACGCTTTCCGGTCTGGCCTAGCCAGCAAGACCATTGCAGGGTTGGACCTATCTGGTATCAAGGACAGGTTTCCCTACTGGGCGCTGGGAAAGACGATAATCATTACTGGGCTCAGCATCGTTGTCTGTGGCAAGGTGACGAAGAAAAAGCTGGTCCAGGAATCGTTTTCAATCACGGCTTTGGGGAAGGAAAAACCGTGGGATCCAGTTCCCTTAGGCAATGCCACGATGTTGACCTTGTCACCATTGAACACCAAGTTAAATGAACCGGGGCTTGAGTGGAAGTTGAAGGTATCGAATGAAAGGGGCGACTTCACGGCGTTGGAAAACGTTGTACTTGTGTTGAGATATGCACTCACTTGATTGAGCTCACTACCCTGGAGAACAACAATAGCAACGGTATGATTCTTTTGCCTTGCGGAACCTGAGAGACCTACGAAAAAGAAAGAAGAGGAGAAATTAGAGAAATCAGTTAGATATGCGATGATTTAATACCGCAATTGCTATACGAATTTAAATGCTAAGAATGAAAGCATCGGGCTGAAGCGACAATGTTGCGATGACTTCTCAGTTGCTCGCTTGGTGAGAATTGACAATTTTCAGCCCATCATTTGCTGACTGTGCTACTGTGACAAGGGTGCCCATCGCGAAGATTCTGGCCAGATTGCAAGATTGCAATGCTGACGACTGTGCCTCACTCTCGGTCTATCCCATCAAGCCTCATCGATCCCATATCTCAATCAATTGACCTCAATCCGCCTTGACACGAGTATTCCCCTTCAAACCAACTCCCATCAAGAACGCGATCCTCACAGCGCCCTGCCCCCACAAACTCCCGAAATTGACCCAATCCTCCCATCTCCACGTCGCGGGATTCCAAAACATGTCAGGAATCGCAAGCCAGCTCGCATACAGATGCAGCGCATCACAGATCAATATCCCAAACAAGACAGTCCTCCAAACACGTAGATCGTTGGTAGCGCGTAGAAGAATCGCTTCGTTGTAGGCAAAGAGTGTGTATGTCGCCGCGACTTGGTTGTAAATAACGCGATTGTCGGGCGCAAATTTGCCGGTCGGGGTCATTGTGTTGAGGAACATTTCTGGGGTGAACCAGATTATGAAGGAGCCTGCGAAGGCGGCAAATGGTTCGAACCAGAGGAAGAGGATGCGGTACGCGAGGGGAATGTGAGTCAGCGTCGTTCTGGCCATGGTGATTGATATTGCTATGCTGTTTGAGGCGTGAATGATGAGAGATGAAAGTTGTTCAAGCTTCGAGAGGGGTTCCAAGTTCTGAAATGACCACGGCAGCTCAGTACAGTGGGAGAGCTAGCGCATTGGTTCAGACGGGAAGCCGGAAGCTACGGATAGCGCCAGTTACAGGCCGTTGCATTGGTGCTTACCCCCCTCAACTGCTAGAAAAGCTTTGACAATTGATACTGTACGCTTGGTGGGTCCTGATGTCATTCGTTGGAGGTGCGAGGGTCAGGCGCATGTCGTGGAATAATGCTGTATCGCGATGCGCTTGGTACATGTTAAGACTCTCACTTGTGAAGGCGTCGGACTGTGACATTATGCCGCCTGGGAAAGCAGGTTCAATTGCTCATACCATAAAACGAGCTCACGTACAGAGTTGCATTGAGTCACATCAAGTAATTCGCAGATAGCCATTCGACCTCGCCAACTAAGTTACTTCCGAACAGATCCCTCTCCACGTTTCGCGTTCTCAGGGAACCGCCCCGTCTCCTCCAACTCATACCAGAATTTTACCGTCTTAAACTTCTCATACCACTCCCTCAACCTCCCAAGCTCCGCATCCTCCAGAATAAATTCACTCCAGCTCAACTCCGTATGTCTCACCGTCGCAGCGAGCATCACGTCAGCCATGCCCGGACCTCCGTCAGCCGCAGGCGTAAGCCAACTCGTCGAGGTGAGATTGTCAGCACACACATTTTGCAGTGTTTTGAAATGCCCTTCAAATTCACGTCGGGCGCGACGTCCGACGGGGAGACTGAGCTCAGAATCGGGAATGTTCCAAAAGGCCGCCATGTATGGAGCGCAGTTGGTAAGCCAGATTCGTCCAGCGTCTGTGGCGAGGGCAATGTAGCTGAGGACGTCTTGGGTGATGGCTCTGTCGATGGGGCTTTTGGACCACATTTGACGGTAGTTGTTATCATCGAATACTTCTTCGAGGTAGTTGACGATACTCCACGTCTCGTGGATCCAGATGGATCTGCCGCTTTCGGTATTATCAAGGCGAAGGGCGGGTACTTTGGTGCCAGGTGGCAAAGGCTCTTCAAGGTCTCTAGATACGAAGCCATCACCAGTAAAGGTAATAGGCACGATTTTCAGATTGCTCTCGTTGATCTTTCCATCATATAGCTGCTCCACAGAAGAGCAGATGCCCTTGGAGAGAAGGTAATAGGCGATACGCTTTGGAAAGTAGCCTTCGATCCAGAGGAACAGCGTATGTTTGTAAGTTGTAGACATGATGCTAGCTCGTGACAGTATGTTTAGAATTATTGAGCTTGCATCATGTTCGTGGGTCCATCATCTACATATAGTAAGACTGTGATATTGATTGAAGTACACGCCTGTTTAGGCAAAGTTATATAGGCATTGAAGGACATACGTTGAAGTTAGTGGCTTCGCTTTCTTGTATCACTTACTGGTGGTCAGACCAGGCGCGCGCTAACTATCACCATCCTTCTCAACTCCGTCGGGCGAGTGAGACGGACTCCATAGGGACTCACTACAAAGACCAACATCACGGAATCATTCTAACACCTTCGCACGTCAGCCAACAGCACATCTGATTAGTGGTAACGACTCGGGGCAAAGGTATCTAAGCGTTGGTCTAGACTTAAAGCTAATCCACTCTAGCTAGTATGAATTGTTCTCCATTGGACCCAGCTTGATTGCTGATTATAAAGTTGACAACTTGAGCGCCTCAAATTCAGCACCATGTTAACTTTTTCAGACCTGCTTAGTGGCATGAAGATACCTCGCGACATCTGATGAGAGAATTCCATCCGACACCAGTTGATCTGCCGACTCAACGATCCATGTCTGACAGTTTCTTTGCACGATTCTTTTCTTGAGGGCTTCCTAACAAGAGTTAATTCTTCACTGTTCACTCCGAATCTTCTGATAGCCACAATCTAGAGTTCAATACATACACTCTCAGTCGTGTCGTTCAGTGTCTTCTCGGGTACTTTGACCATACATAGACTTTCCTCAAAGATACACCTTGGCATCGGCCCCTGGTCATGAAGCATCAACTCTTCGTTGATGAATTTCGCATCAATCCACTGAAGCGGAATTTGCGATGAGGGTAGATCAGATGTCAGGTCATGGTTCCTCCGGATCTGGCGTTGGAATCCGCTGCGTACATCGCCAATAGCCTCGTACACGATGCCAACAGAAGGACTCGAGCTAGATCGGACAAAGTATGCCCAGTGATCGTTGAAAGGAGCACCATTGTTCTTGATCAACTCAAGCAACAGCCCCCCGGCGGGACCGCTCTTAGGAACCGCTGGCGCTCGTGGAGTTGAGCTGGCGTCAGTTGCTGGAGCCCTAAAAGACGGTCGAGGAGGAGGCGGTGGTAGCATCTCTTGTTCGATTGGGAACGACGATCTTGATAAATAGAAATTGACCAAAGAGTATGAGTGAATGATTGAGCTATGTGCGAGACGCCAGATAGGCTTTCATGGAAGAAGAAGAGTTGCAAAATTACGGTGGCCTCTTCGTTCTTGGCCCGTCACATTCGACCTTTCATTGGTGTGTTGGTTCTTCGTTCGCTTTTTCACTTGGCTGCCTGAGACAAGTGGGCCACAGCCTGACCGGCCTCATAATCTGGTCCATATGCAAAAACTACCAATAAACAATTCCATGGACTTCTCATTCTGATATCAATTGATGTTACTTTTCCGAGCTGCTATTGTTCCTCCTACCTGCTGAGGTAGTAAATCGCCCCAAGCTCGTTAGGGTACCAAGTGAGATCAGAGGCTGGTGAAAGTGCCCTGTTCAGAAGACATTTGCTTCGACTATGGCTTCGTCATCCTGAATATGCATGGAAGACTCCTGCTTCGCTCGCCTCAAGATTGGAGCGAGTCCACGGTGACGTAAAGCCTGAGAAGCAGACATTTACCCTTGATTCTCACATCCATAGTGAGAGCACAACGGTAGCGAAATAAGCAGATTGGTTGTAGCTGAGGGTGACAAATCAAGAACTGAATAAACATTGAGGTTCAGCGGCGGCTTTCGAGCTAGCTAGAAACCTTTGGCAAACTCAAATTTTAGTTGTTATAACTTGCGCGAGAAGACAAAGCGATATTCGCCTTCACATTGCGCTAATATCATGAGAATCGACAGCATATGTAAGAGGCCTTTCGAACTTCCACAGTATCTCGCCATGGCTGTTACCTATCCTCCAAAATGAACAAACGGTACCCAGACAAGCTTCTCGATCTTGTCACCGTCCTCGTCACAAGAAAGAATGTCTCTTGACAATATCTCTTCTCTTTCACTACTGACCGTCCGATCCATGCGGTGCTCCAATGTACTGAACCATGTATCTCGGAGCCGCCTCATAGCTCGGTGCAGACCCCAACAAACAGAGCTGTCTGAGAATCCTTCATCTCTTATCGACTCATATACAGTCTGTGATATTTCAACACATGACTTATCGCTAACTTCCCACAGTGTGCCGACTACATGCTGGAATCCTGCTAGCTGACATGCGCTGATCAGGTGGATGCTCTCATCGAAGAAAGCATTCCCTCCAATTTGACCCGTCCCGCAGGCAGAAAGATATGCCAAGAACGGAGCATTTTTCCGAAGATTTATATCCATAAGTTCAGATACTGTGAGTATGCCATCGGTCAGAAGTAGTCCACTTTGCGAAGGGTTGCCGCCCGTCTTGCCATGTCCAGCAAAATGGAAGACTTTGCAATTTTGTAGCTCTTCCAAAACAGCTTGCTTGTGTTGCTCTGGAACGCGAGACTCGAGATTCATGGACTTGCAGAGTTTAGCGATAGCTGAGACTTCTTCTTTGACGAATGGAAGCTTGATCTGAGCAGTAGTATCTTCCATTGCTACTAAAACAGCTTTGTCTTGAGCTGAATCTGAGCGAAGCTTTCGGCCGTTAATAAGGGCTTGAATCGATGAACTGTACGAAGATATGACTCTGTCCAGTACGGTCTTGGTCGATCCTGGATAATGATGTCCAAAGGCGTGGAATGGGAGCCTACTCAGTCTACCGGTTGGAATCCACCAGATGTGAGGCCAGTCATCGTCTGGTGGAGGGCCCTGAATACCAAGTTCCTGCAGAATAGGACCGGCAGCTATATCCCAAAGCCATTTCAGCATGGAAGGGCTCGTCAATGAATCCTGGCTCTCTTTCTCATTCATTTTGTCAACAGTCAGGTCTGGCAACGGCAAAGACCTAATTTGATGTTGTTCGACAAGAATGGCGTCGCAGCGAAACTTGCTTAGGTTGATGAGCACGACAGGGCCTGAACTAGCGGCAGCTCGATAGTCATCTTCGTTCGGAGATTCTAGAAAGTCCCTGAACCCCGGATGTTTCCTAATCTCACCAATGAGGTTTTCTAATTCTTCACTCGCCTCGCCTCGACGGTTTGCGATAACCTGAGCTGAGACTGAATCGCCACTTTGAATGGGCGCGTCGAGCACTTGTCTGAGTTCCAAAAATCGGCCTGCGAGAGCAGGGTGGCTCTGTTCTAGATCCAGAACGTCAACGCGGATCTGCTCGATTGCTGCGGCAAGTACTCCACGGCCTTTCTCCAGTACGCTTAGAGCAAAAAACGGTTCTTTGCTAGCATGAAGTGCCACGGCTGCGGTATCGCATGCAAGATCTACTATTCGACCTAGCATACGCTGCTTATCGACGAAGCCAAGTGACCTTGGTGTCAGTTGTGGCAGTAAGTCGAAGGCCGCTTGTGAAGCGTCAAGAGCATGCTGCCATTTCGAAGCGTGTGCAAATGTCTCGGAAAGAGATTTTCCAGCCCCAATTCTTGCTTGGATGTTGGAGTTGGAGTGATTCATTGCACTACGATAAAGATCCACGGCAGCGTCAAAGTCATCCATGCAATTGGTCAAGGTGTGGCGGTTCCAGTAACAGTCTGCTAGGTTACTCATATACTGGGCTAGACTGGGGTTTCCTGGCTCAGCGACAGCAATAGACTGGTGTCCCATCTTGATGGCTTCCTCCACGTCGGTTGCTTCTCGATCTCGTGTATACCGTTTTGCGAGCCAGATGGAGAGATTATTCGAGAGACTAGGAATATCTGCATGGCCTGACGGCAGGTTTGTTAATGCCTGTCGGGCGAGTTGAATTGCTTCTTCCAGATCATTTTTATTGCGTGTCTTGAGGTAGCGATCTCCAAGATGACCAGAAAGGTTGGATTTGAAGAGAGCTTGATTAGAAGAACCCTCTGCAGCAGCTTGGGTGATGTCACGACAGATGTCAATAACTCTGTTCAACTCTTCAAGAATCCCGGTTCTCCCATATCGTTCATGTAGCTGGTTTGCAAGAGTATTAAGCCGCCCTGGTTTCCTAGGGTTGTCTAGCGGAGTCAAGTCTACGGCTGACTGGGCCACTTCTATCGCCTCTTCAAGATCGATAGAAGACCCTGTTCGCTCGTAGCGCTCTCCAAGGTGATTTGCCAAATGTGTCAACCGATAAGCTCTATCATCATCTGAGTCTGCCTTCGCATCGATCGCTTGCCGTGTGATCTGAATAGCTCGTTCGAGATCAGGTAGTGATCCAGTTTGGGCAAATCGAATCGCCAGGTGAACACCGAGGCTATCCAGGAGAGCGCCCCGGTGCATGTAATCATTTGGAGCAGTATCAATTGCTTCTTGCCCCAATTTTATCGAATTCTCGATATCATCAAGTACCCCAGTTACGGCAAAGCGACGACGTAGAGTATTAGCCAGCTCGTGAAGCCAGATGACGCGATCAGGATCATCTATCGGCGCTACCTCGACAACTTCCCGGGCCATGTCGATGAAAGAATCCAGATCATCCATAAATGATCTATTCTCGTCCTGATGCGACATAGCGATCAATCTTCTGTTCAACTTGACTGTACAGACTGATGGGAAGGCTCTCGCACTGGTATGTGGGACAAACGGTAATGGATTTTTCGATCAAGAGATCCGTCAAGTAACAATTTTGGATGCCTAAATGGCGTTGCTCCGCAGACAATCTCGCGCTTACGCACTCATTCTACAGCCTGTCCATATTCGTGGCTTATCTTTCACCAGTCAGAGACAACCATAAAATTAGGCTGTGGGCAGTGACTTGCATCTCGGAATAATACAGCCCGAAGGCCAATCTATTTTCCGAGAGATAGTCCACCTTGAGGGTTAGCCATGCAAAGGTCTGGTATATAACGATACGAATCTGAGGCTATACAGAACTTGGGTAACAGACCCATTGGACTTCGTGTTGAGATAGCGTATCAAGCCTCCTTCATGGTACGTATACCCCGCAAATATCCCCCCCGCATCCCCGCCGATTGACGATAAACTCTAAATCATCCCACCCGGACTGTTTATAAATCATGGACTGCCAGCAGAAAACACCAACACCTTCGCGATAGAGACGTCATGAATGGAAGATCACTAGGGTAGCATGTTCTGTCACAAGTCACTATATGCTGAGTTCGCAGCGGTAGTAATTGGCAGTTTAAGACGCACAATAGCCGACCTCATGCAAGCAATATTCATTCTCATCTGGGTTTTGACATCTGGTGACCCAAACTCAGGCACTTATCTCTCAGCTAAACTATAACAATCATAGCTCATGTGGGATCCCGTTAGTAGCCTCGGTTGGGGAACTTGGGGAAGAGATCTTCCCCTCCGACTTGACTTCTTCAAGAATGATCTCCGCATTTTGAAGTCCCGCATCAACTGCCGAAGTCTCGTTAGTGACTTTATTCAGGTTTGGAATCAAGTGGGTTCTCTTAATATTTAATTGAAGCTTCGGTGTGTGTAAGTCACAAGTACCGTCTCATTCTAGCTTTCAGCATTTGACAGCCAAAATGGAAGAGTTTAACTCGTTTGTTAATACTGTAAACGGAGCTTCCGTCACTGGGAAGGTGACGCAGGGAACAGATCCATCGACAAGACAAAAGCTTTGGGATGTCCCAGTTGCATCATCGGAAGACATCGACAATGCAATTTCTGCAGCCAAAGCAGCCTTCAAACAGTGGTCTAAAACGTCGTGGTCGGAGCGGCAGAATGCCCTTCTTGATGCCCGGGATGTCTTGATCTATCATAAGCCCGCGCTGGCACAGTTGATCACGAAAGAAGGGGGAAAGCCTGTAAGTGGCACCTTTCCAGGAATTATTTCGGCGAGTCTGACTGTCGCAGATTCAATTTGCCACAATGGAAGTTGAGCATTCAATCAACTTCTTGCAGTTTAATGGTATGTCAGGTCTTAGCCGCAAGGATAACCAATCTAATACAGTGCAGCGAATCAGGAACCTCTTCAAGAGCAAGTGATCCAAGATGACGATGAACTACGATTGACGATCCGAGAGAAGCCACTGGGTGTCATCGCAGCTATCTGTCCCTGGAACTATCCCCTCGTCCTCTCCATCGCCAAGGTCGCCGCAGCCCTTGTAACTGGAAACACAATCATTGTGAAGCCATCGCCATTCACGCCCTACTCCATCTTGAAAGTCGTCGAACTACTCCAAGGAGTTTTCCCAGCGGGTGTTCTCCAAGCCCTCAACGGCGACGACAAGCTGGGGCCTGCACTATGCCAGCATCCCGGAGTTGACAAGATTACATTCACGGGTTCAACTGCTACAGGAAAGAAGATCGCTCAGGTGGCTGGAAATCTTTTAAAACCCGTCACATTGGAGCTGGGAGGTAACAGCGCCAGCATTGTCTGCCCAGATGTCGATCCAAAGATCGTGGCTCCGCAAGTGGCGATTGGATCTTTCATGAACTCCGGTCAACTTTGCGTTGCTAGCAAACGTGTTTTTGTTCACGAAGATATCTACGATGAGTTCTTGGAGACAATGGTCAATACAGTCAAAGAATGGAAGGTCGCGCCAACGTCAACCCTCGAACCCGGTATCATGCTGGGCCCAATTCAGAACGAGATGCAGTATAATATTGTGAAGGGCTTCTTCCAAGATTCAATCGAGAACGGGCACTGTTTCGCCCTGGGTGAGAGGCCAAACGACAGCGGAGACAGCTTCGTTATCAAGCCTGCCATTATCGACAACCCTCCCGATGACGCCCTCGTCGTTACACATGAAGCTTTCGGTAAGACCTACAAACTCATTCCTTTAGATAGGCGATTAACAGTTTTACAGGCCCTATTGTTCCACTGATGAAGTGGAAGACTGAGGACGAAGTTATCAAGCGAGCCAACAACACGCTATCTGGTCTTGGAGGAGCCGTCTGGTCAAAGGACGTTGACAATGCACAGCGGTTGGCAGACCGAATCGAGGCCGGTACTATTTGGATCAACAGCTTTGAGAAGCCTCTACCCCAAGCGCATCTTGCTGGTCATAAGGAGAGTGGCGTTGGTGGAGAATGGGGTCGACGCGGCCTGAGCGTGTACTGTCAGCCCCAGGTGATTCATTGTTACAAGTCTCAAGTATGAGAATGTCCTACCAATAGAGAAGCCTTTCCTCAAACACCACTGTTACATCAATGCTCAAGTTGCTTTTTCTATCGACGTGAATACACTAACCATGCGCCCTGTACTGCGTAAAAGATATGTCAAGGCAATTTTCCATACCGTGTAACAAATCTGCCATTCAATCATCACGGGCATTTTTTTATTCATTAACTCTGCCCCCGGCTTATTCAACGTTCTTTAGTTGATGCTTCTCGAGAAGTGTCTCATCATTGGTATTTATGGCTATGATCTATCTACATGACCATTTTGAACTCTGGATCTCGATCATCTCCGTAACCAGTATATTGGTTATGCTTTCCATTTTTCTTATCCCTGTTGGTCTTTGCGCACCAAAGTACATTGAGAAGAACACTATGAGGCCAATGAGTTAGCTGACTCTCCAAGTTCTGTTGCATGCACAGCAATCAGTCACAGGATACACTTACGCGACCCACGCATAACATAGCAACCCCAAGATTACTCTGTGTCCTCTGTGGTATAATGGACCATCCTTCGAAGGATAAACGAAACCTATAACAGACAGAGGTCAGATTCCATAGTTCACGATCAACCTTGAGCAGGTATGGTTGAAGGTAGTCTTACTGGCAACAAAGCCACCGCAGTTTGCGACAGCCAGCTGCAAAGCAGAAGTTGTAGCTCTCTTGTAGTGTCCCGCCGAGTTGTTGGAGTTCCAAACCAAGATACATGGGACAGAAGCGTACATGCCCAGGGCCATCAAGCAAGTCATTGCGAAGCGAGTATTGGCCGCCTGCACGCTCCCGATCACAGCATAGCCGATAATAGCGATAGGCAGAACGACGAGTATGATGAGACCACGAACTTTCGATCGATCGGATATGAAAGCAACGAGAACTGAAGGCAGATGCAGGTTAGTAGGGGCCTATGGGAGAGTGATGAGCTTGGCTTACCGGTGACTGGGGTAGCAACAGCGTATGGAATCACGCTCCATAGCTGAGCTTGGTTGGGACTCGATGCAATATGAAGATCATTGACAATGGTTGGGAGCTATGCAAATCAGTGATAAATCACGAGATGGGTCTAACGAGACTTACGAAGAGACCGAATGAGTACAGGCCGGATAGAATGGCGAAGTAGGCAGTCGATGTGAGCCATACTTGCACATTAAAGACGCCACGACGAACTTCGCCCCAGCTAAACTTTTCGTCTATCTCTGATGTCACGCTATTGGTGGTCGTCAACTCGACTGTTGCTTCAGATGGCATAGGAGAACTTACGTTGTGCCGCGATCTTGCTCCAGACGCTTCACGGCCCATTCTCTCTCCTCCGGGGTGAAATATCGTGCGGTTGTTAAATTGTTTGGCAGAGTAAAAAACACAATTGATCCAGCAGCGACGGTCTGTGAGAATGATTAGCCCTACTACTGTTAGATGGGAAGCCAAGACCTACCATGAGACCTTCAATGATCAAGATCCATCGCCAACCTTCCAGGTCGCCTCGAGGGCCGATGGCAGCAAGTCCACGAGCAAGCAGGCCTTTGTACTGTCAGACAAACAGATTCGTTTGGGGACCTCAGATAACTCACCTCCGAAAGCTCCGGAAAGCGAGGCCGCCGTGTAAAAGATACCAATTCGCAACGCCAGCTCACCGCGTGTGTATATGCTCGAAAGATAGAGAACCATTCCAGGTAGGAGACCGCCTTCTGCGACACCTAGCAAGGCTCGTACAGCGGCGAAGCTAGCAAAGTTGCGCACAAAGCCAAGACACATGGTGATGATTCCCCAGACCACTGTCAGAGTGGGCAGCCAGATCCTAGGCGATACCTTCTTGAGGACCAGATTACTGGGCAACTCGCTGAAGACGTAGGTGGCGTAGAAGACGGCCAGACCCTGGGAGTACTGTAGGTTGGTGAGACCTAGATCTTTCTCCATGCCGATGATTTTCGCGTTGCCGACATTCGTCCTGTCGAGAAAGGAGCACAGGAACAACAGTGCAAGAGAGGGTAGTACTCTATGTAAAAATGATCAGTTGGTGACGCGCCAGATGACGGGTGACGAATCGATAAACTTACCGCGTATCTGTTTTGAACAAAACTGTTCTCGTGAGACGCGCATTGTGCTCAATGTTCTCTTCGAGATGGTCCATCTCCTCGTGCTCGGCCTTGAAGTCCATATTGAGCTGCTAGAACAAATTTAGGCTATAAAGACTTGTCAAGCTTGGGTTTATGCATACGGCAGCAACAAAATGGACTTGGCAGGAATTATTTAAAGGTTTTCCCCAGACTCCAAGTTTGCGGGGAATTACAGGCGAGCGGACTCCATATGGTTTGGTCTAAACCGAACTTGTGGGGGATCATCCTTGTTAGAGGTGCCGGTATTCCGAGATTCTTTTCGGCATCCAATAGTAGCACCGCTAAGAAAGGTGTTGCTACCCTTCACCGTAGATACGTAAGTGGCCTAGACCTCTATAGATGACGGTCTGATAGGATCGTGACTATGACGTTTCCCTTTCCCGGGTCCAAAAGTAGCGCCGTCATTTAGAGTGCTGCTACTCTGACTACGTAAGTACACTGGAGCTATGATTTACACAGACATCCATTTCATAGGGAGGGATAGCATTGCGATTAGTATTCATCTCCGGCGTCCAAAAATGGCGCCGTTGGGTAGGTACTATAGATTCCATCCCTAGGGGCTGACAAATAGATGCGTTTTAGTTGAGAGATGGGTTTTAGTTGAGAAAAGGCCTTTTCAATATTGATAGTACGGCAGTAGAGACTGTAAGATGCAGAGACTGCACACTAAAGCATACAAAGTAGCGACTGTAGAGAAATACAAATAGAAAACCCGATCCACTTCAGTTATCAGTAGTCATTGACAAAGATCGTCCTTATCTAGCAGCAACGTAAAAGGGTCCGAAAGCTCCGCCGCTTGAGTTCTGATGGATAAGACCCCCTATCATTGCCGTCGTGGAGCCTAGCAGCCGAAGCTGACCCGCAGACAACACTGCTTGTCAATGACTCTTCTAATCCTTCATGCCGAGACAGAAGGTCCAACCACCAAGATATGTGCCGTGGGCAGCAGAGACGCAAGCACCCAGAGTAACAACAGCCGCAGGAGTAAGAGTGCCAGCAGAAATAGCTTCCTCAGTAGCAGCGGCAGCTCCACAGGCAGTAAGGGCAGCAACGTAAGCGACAGTCAACCCAGCGCCGCAGACACCACAGCGAACAGAGGGGCAGCCAGCCAGTCGGCGTCGGTGATCCTCCTCATGGTCAGAACGATACTGAGCGATCTTGGCGTCAATTTCCTGTTGCAGCTTCTGATAGTTGTTCTGACGCTTTTCAACCTTGACGTCAGATTCCATGTAAGTCTTGAGATTCTTCTTGACGTCCTCAAGAGCAGCGACTTTGTCAGATTGGGGCCATGACTTGATGTCTTTGAGGCCGACATCAAGGAAGTCTGCCCATTTGTCGACATTGATGGAGGAGACATCAGACGTAGAGAGGATCTCGTTGATGTCGGTTTCTGAGATACCGAATTTGGTGGCTATATCCTTGACGGTAAGGAGGGCAGTGGCAGTTGCAGTGGCAAAAGCCCAGAACATGATCTTGCTAACAAGCATTTTGATAATTGTGCTGAGTGGAGTTTCTTAGGGGAAGATTGATACAAGAGATGATGGTGATGATGAGGAAAGAAGGTAGGTTTATGGACATATGGTCCCTTCTTATACTTGTTTTGTTGGACTTGCAAGTAAGTGTTAACAACGTCAGCCGTTAAAACTTGTCAACTTAGATGTCTCGTCAAGACTTGCCCAGTTCTCCTGAACCTCGCCTGACAACTAGTTCTCACGTTTGAGCCGTCTCATCATATAGCTGGATGGTCACTCTTCGGCATTTTTGGACAGGTTTTGGTTGTCGTTCGGCATTCATATGCCCCGGGAGATAGCTTAGATAGGAGATGTTACGACTCCAATACTTGGCAAGTAAGAATGAGACGATAATCATCTTCAAGGCTGAGTTTATCTTGAGACGCGTATCTCGATTAGGAAGGCAAAGTCTCTTGGTGGTTTATAGAAAACCTTCTATCAGAGTTTCTCGAAGAAAGCGTTAAGCGGCAAAAGATTCGGCAGTCGCAAGAGAGTAGCTTTGGGAATGGATAGACGATATCGTCGTCTTACAATTTGAACTCAAGGCTGACAGGATGACGTATCATACCTCCGAAAATGGAAGGAGCAAAGGAAGCCTTGCAGGGATCAACCTAGGAATAGCAATCATTGTTAAAAGGCTAAAGCACTGCTCAAGGTTTTTACAAAGCCGATCTAAGCCGGATGAGAATATACCGCATATGTGTATATAACTCCTGCTAGGGGATTAGCCTTCGGATGATACGAGATATCTCTAGAAACAACTTTAACTAGCTTAAGGAATTCTCCACGAGTAGCGAAAGAGGGAAGTCATGCAAGATATGCTGATCCCGGTGTTTCATGTGGTGAACTCTAATGTTAAATAAGGTTGTTCATTGCGGAGCGTACTAAGAGACGATCTATAGAACAGATACGAGTAGCCCACTAAGCCACAGGGATCAGTACAGGTCCATCCGAGGTTCCGTTGGCTTAATATCATAGGCAGGTAGGCAGGATGGATTTGTCTCATACACCAAATCACAGAAGGCCACTCCATTTAGGCACCTCAGAAGTTGACGTAGAGGCTTTCACTGGTTATAACATGATTAAAGTGTAAAAACGAGTGCTCAGAGAGTTGCATAATAACAGAGGAAATGAATGAAGAGATTATCAGAAATGAGCTGGCTGTCATTGCGAGGATTAGGTTGTGATCCTTCTGTCTTCCCTATAAACAAGTCTTGCGACTTCCACCCCAGCTAGGATGTTGATAGGAACTCTGATGTCCGAGCTCTTGAGGGTGGGAGGGTAGGAGATACAGGATCCCAGCACGAGTATCTGCTGATCGTCTAACATAATATTGGGTGTATTACGTATGAGATGTCTGGTGTTCTTCGGGACGGTGACTCGGCATTTCGTTTCTGGGAAGAGGGTCAAGAATGATATATAAACAGACTACAGCACCAACTCTTCCTCTTAAGACAAAGACACAAAAACCACTCCACAGTCTCACCAACATCTGTACACTTAGAACGCTCATTGAATCCCTCATCTCAACTCACTGTCAACAGACGTAAGATATCCAGAATTATATCTCATACTTGCAGCCTCTAATACTCAGAAATAGTTTCACCATGCAAATCCTCACTTCAACCATCTTTATCACCCTCCTCGGCGTTGCCGCCGCTTTCCCGGGCCTCACTCCTCGTCAGAACTTAAAGAATGGAATTCTCATTTGCCCCAACGCCGAGGCAACCTTCGCTGACCCGAAAGTCAGCATGGGCGCGGTTTGCACCCGTACTTACAGCTGCCAATACGGCAGTGATGGTATCAAGAGCGGCAATATTTGGACCAACTCTTGCACTGGTTGCCCTCCTGACCAGAATGTCAACTCTTTTGGCAACTGTGTTTTTCAGTACGTCTGAGACTTTGTTATAGAAGTCTAGGAAGGGCTCTTGGATGACTATGGGGAGAAGCCACTAGCGGGATGGAAGGGTAAAATGTAATAAATAACAAAAAAACTAGTAAAATAAAGAAAAGCTGTCGAGGGAGACCAATATCCTTCTCATGTTGCTGCAAGTGGCTGATTACTTTAAACATTGCGTACACCTGCGAACTAAAATGGTTCCCTTGGTCCAAGCTTTCATCTGAGTCTGCCTTCATCAAGGACTGCCATATCAGTAGGGTTCATGCGATATGCACATAAGGTTTCCCCCAGGGTCTGTATCGTTGTAACCCTGAACCTTGAGTCCTTGGCAGCTAGCTAGACGATGACTGCAGATTAACAGTTGACGTTGCACACGGGCCGCGGGTACAGATAACGTATGCGATAAGAAACTTTGAAGTAGCTGGTGGTGTTTCATCTGTCGATCACCATACCTGACCAAACACGAGATACCTAATTGAGCAAAATGGTACGATTTTAACTCTTGTAAAAACTCAATTACACCTGTTTGATAATATAGAATAAATTTCATGAAATGCTATGCGTATTGAGTTTATCTCGATATGGAATAGCAAAAATGTAAGCCTGCACTATACTGCCTGTAGTGAAGAGCAAAAGAATGATCACGCTGGGGATCGAACCCAGAATCTTCTGATTCGTAGTCAGACGCCTTGCCATTGGGCCACGCGACCAATTCATAAAATCGAGGCTCTTATGTTATATTATAGCTCCAGACTGGCCATATTCAATTCTGGGCTTCTTTACAGCGAAAGTACTGAGCCAAACAACAGCGGGATATAAAGAACCAATGTTTAACAGAGCAATCAGAGTTCTGTACCTTCACTTCGGTTAATTGTGTTTCTGTGTATGTTATTAGGTTTGGACTAGAATTCTCTCATTTTGGTCCCATCTTGACTTGTACACGATAAAATCCATGCTCAAAGTGGTAATCCAATTCGAAGAGTAAACGCTACCTGAGCTCATGATTTAAATTTAACTTACAATAAGACCCCGCGCTTATGGAACTACATAACGTCCTTAAGGCAGCCTGAAAGCATTTATAGAACACCGATTTGATTGTAAGACAAACTTACCCTAGGTTCACTGTGGAGTACAGACGGACATGAAAATTTTGATCCACCATGTTAAAAGCAATTCATAAATTGGTCGAAAAGTTATATTGGCCAACTCAGACTATATGACAATAAAGCTACGATAACATTAACTAATAAAATTTAATCATATGTGAGCGAGATAAATTTACACGCGCCATGGCCAATCGGGATCACGCGCCAATGCCATCTGTGCAAGATGAATCGCCTGATCCCCGGGGTCCTCAAAGCTCACGGCGCTCGCTGTACCATTGGGTTTGAAGTAAGGACCATCAACCTCGCATTGCGTATCATTAGCAGGCATAGTTCCATTGTAGAGGAAGGCCCTAACATGCTTGGCAAGGCAAAGCGATGGAACTGCGACAGAGCAATGGCCGTATCCCTTGACCTCGACAATCTTTGAGTCCTTAAAAGCAGCTTCAGCTGATCTAGCGGAGATGAGAGGGCATACTGGGTCGTAAGTCGTAGTGAGAATAAGCAGTGGGTGTGCTGTCTCAACACCGTTGCGTGGGACGTAGTTATGCGTCTTGGGAATGCGCCATTGCTGTTTGGCGAAGAGGTAAACGAGATCATCGGGAGCGAAAACGCTGCGGTTGAAGGTTGGCATAACAATATCCAACAGGGATTCAAGATCCTGTGGCCAGTGGAGGGGACCTGAGAGACCATCGTTCATCGAAACCGTGTAAAGTGCGTCGCTGTCTTCACCATCATCCAAACCATAAGCCATGAGAGCCTCAGTCGCGTTACCGTTCATAAGCTTCTCCATACGCTCGGCAAACATGCCCCAGAACTGAGGCTTGTATAGAACTGGGAAAAGTGCACCATACCATATCTTCTGGTAGTCGAGAAGACCGTAGACGCTATTGTTGACATACACGTTCATCGGCTGTTCCTTCAGTTCACCAACGAATGAGAGGAACTTATCCTTGAGGTCTTCCCAAGAGTCTGCCATTGATGAGAGAGGGCATGCGTCGCCTGACTTGATGCACTCCTTGAGAAGACCATCCATGACATTTTCTGTGTCATTGAGGTCCTCCATATCGAAGCGAGCTTGATACCAAAGGAACTGGTTCACAACTCCATCGATGATGACCCTGTGAGACCTCTCAGGGAAAAGAGTGGCGTAAGTTTGGCCGAGAAGAGTTCCATAGCTGAACCCCCAGTAATACATGTCCTTCTGACCAAGAGCATCAAGAATGCTGTTCATATCGGCAGCTGTCTGAGGAGTGTTGATGTACTTCCCATGCTCGCCCATAGTATCTTCACAGGCTCTCACATAATTATGTGTCCAGGCATAAATCTCAGCGCCATCCTTGACGATATCGATATCGTGCACTGACCCCAATTGCTGACGCGCCTCTTTGCTGGGATAGCATGACGCGCGCGGGGACGAGGAGTTGATACCGCGGGGATCAAACGAGACGAGGTGGAAACCGTCGCCAACAATGGTACTCAATTGCTCTCCACGTCTGTGGAGAAACTCGAAGCCACTGCCGCCGGGACCACCGGGGTTGAGCAGGATGTTCTTGCTTCCATCTTTGCCCCGCATGCGAATAATGGGGACATTGAAGGTTTTGTTGCTAGCATCGGGATGAAACTGATCGATGGGCACGTCAATCTTGCTGCACTCTACAGAGCAATTGCTGATCTCGCCGCAGGGCTTCCATTCAATATGCTCGCCTGGATATGTCGTGCGATCATTGTGGTGATGATCCTGGTGGCGATGAGAGCAGTGAGGAGAAACTTGAGCAAGCCAGTGGAACGCCGCGACGGTGAGAATACCGGCGCCAAAGAGCTTCCATTTGTTAATGCGCGGCTTTCGGCGCGGCTCGGCCCATTCAGGCGGGTTGAGTGATTGTTTGTCCATTTTAATGGTGTTGTTTGTTGATGATGACTCGATGAGGAGGAGACGATCGTTAAAATGAAACGAGCGGGCTAACGCGTTGCCACGTGAGCATCCTTGCATTCGTCATCACAACGCGTCGACATCAGCATTCGATTTAGGAAGGTAATTAATCAGAGTCGTCATCTCTCATCATTGAAGATGGAATTTTGTCCGCGGACAAGAAGAAATTCATCTATTTTCCATGGACAAGTTCTTATTGTTCTCAGGTCATTCATAAGTCCACCGCATTGGTGGAGTGCTACTCCTACGGCTATGGACCTCCATGCTACCTATCCAAGGATTCAGTCTCTCATGTTCCATCTCCCTGACTCAAATTATGTTACAGCTCGAGTCATTTGAATGCATATAATCCACCCGGAAAATATTCTATTTCCCGATCACCCTTTCGGTTATGCGGCAAGGTAAGAAGACGTCGTGAAACCATCACCATCATATTTCGTACACGTAATGGAAACCGAAAGAGGGTCATGATTTCCGCATCTTCTAATTATGCGAAAACCACACCGCATCAAGCGCCTAATACAACCACCCTATAGGAGGAATTAGAGCACTGTATAAGCTTTCGGCAGCTAATTTATGGGTATGCGCGTGATTTTCGACCGTTTCAAAGATCGCAACTCGTCCTATTCTGGAACTTTTCGACGAAGATCATTAGAGCCGAGGCACCTCCGATGCATACCCGTATATGCGGGTGTACCGTTTCGATGATCTTGTTCCCGCTTGGGAGGATTAATGGCGAGGAATCCTATGCGGGCCGTACCGATTTATCCGGAGGCATATTGAGTGGCAGTCGACGGGATGGTAGACTATAAAAGGGCAGTTGGTTTCTATAATAGTTGGCTTGTTACTCATCAGCAATAGCAAGACAATCGACAATCATGACTACTTTTAGAACTCCGGCTTCTGAGCTTCAAGTGAGCGTCAAGAGGCATCCAGATCTGGCACTTTTCAAAATCCCAGAGCAGTCTCCCCAAGGCACAAAGTTCAAAGACGTCTCCTTTGCTCAGTTCGAGAGGGATATCAAACAGGCAGCAAAGTATTGGAAGGACAAGCTGTCTAATCTAGGCGTCCAAGACAGAGCTATTGTTGGTGTCTGGTGAGTTGGCGCGATTAGAAACTGCATCATCAGCTGATTCCCCATTTAGGTTGAGGGGTTATGCCTACTCCGATACTGTGCATATCCAGGGTCTCAACTGGGCTGGATACATCCCTCAGCTGTTGTCTCTGCGCATGACAGACCCTACTGTTATCTATGAGCTTCTGCAGAAGTCCAACGCTGTGGCATTATTGCATGAGCCTGACAACACTTCTCTCTTAGAGGATAGCCCAGTGCCGACATTCCCAGCCGGCGCCATCCAATTTGGCACGGATACAGCACAACTGCCAGTGACCCCATGGCATCCCAGAAATGACGAGGACGTGCTCTTCATTTATCACACGTCTGGATCGATTTCAGGGATACCAAAGCTCGTACCTCTTACCGCGCGATGGGTCAACTACACCTTAGATATGTCAACATACTTTGAGCAGCGGTCAAACAAGAAGAAGGGGAGGATGGTTAGTGTCCATATGTAAGTCCAAAGTGAGGGCCACTAAGCGGCATCGTACTGATGAATCGATAGGGGAAGCTTCTGTCACCTTGCTGGCTCTGCCCTCAGCTGGATCGCAGCAAAGGAGGGCTCATGCATCATTATCCCAAGTACACTCCCTGCCCCAGTCTCTGAAGTGCGTACCATGCTTGACGAGCATGGCTTGACATGTGTATGCATGTTCCCACCTGCTCTATCTGCCCTGTTCAATGAAGCACGCAAAGATCCATCTCTCCTGGCTTCTCTGAAAAAGGTTTACAATGCAGGCTCTGGTGGCTTAACTCTCGATGCTGCAGATTTGGAGTGGGCACGCAAGAACGGAATTCCAATGTTCAATGTCTTTGGTTCCACAGAAATGGGCCTTGCTTTGATGACAGATGCTAGGAAGAACGACGACTACCTTGAGTGTCACCCTACTGCCAAAAACGAGTTTGTCCCCACCGGAGATACCCTGACGTCGGGTGAGCAGCTACTTGAGCTAGTTGTGCCACCAGAGGCGCCCAATTGCCCAGCATCCAGCTTCAGATCTGCCGATGGCAAGTTTCACTCAGGCGACTTGTTCGTGGAGGTAAAGCCTGGCAAGTATCTTTTCAGGGGACGTAATGACAACTGGATCAAGATGGAAGCCTCCCTGCGATGCGATACCATGTCTATAGAGGCTAACGTCATGGAGACCTGTGGCGAAGATCTTGTCAGCGCAGTGGTTGCCGTCGGTGTCGGGCGTCCTTGTCCTACTATCATTGTCGAGCCAAAGGAAGAGTGTCTACCAAGCGCTGACGGTACTCATGGTGGGGATTCGACGCAGCAGTTGAAGGAGGACATTCTGAAGAGGATCACTCCGTTTCATAAGCGAAGGTATACACATGAGCGAGTTGACGATACGCGATACATAGTTGTTGTTCCACGGGGGACTCTTCCTAGAACCGCTACAAAGGGGAATGTGCGTAGGCAGGAGGTTGAGAAGGGATTCCAGACGATGCTGGATGCTGTGTACGTGAAGTAGCTCTGATAGCGATAGGCACAGAAGTATCAACAAGACTGAAGTTTCTTACACTGGGGCGATGATGTCAGATCGTAAAAGCCAGAGGAAGTGGCCGAGCTACTTCAGGAGTCCCAGGTATCATGCAGCCAAGCCTTATATCCGAAATATTGAAGCAATCAGCTGCCGGACCGGGGTTGTTGACAAAAGCCACAAAGGCGGCCGATACCCGATATAGTCACCCGTGGATTTGTTCTATTTGCGGCGGTGAGCCAGTAGCTAAGCCGGGTTTAAGCTTTTTTTAAGAGGCTGCCTAAGTGCCTTAGCTCGTTGCATTGCGTATGCATTCTTCTCTACCGAATCAAGGCAACTCATTTATCTCCGAATGCTTACGTCGCCATAGTGCAAAAAGCTGAGCGACATCATAGTAGAACAAGCGGGTACTAAAGCTTGCCTCGTATTTGTGCCAGTGTTATTGGGTGTAGAGGTCAGATTCTATGTACCGTACTGCATCGGCAATGAGAAAGCCCCAAAACGAGGTGAAATCTAGAGCTCTTAGTGGCAGAGAGCAGGCAGCAGAATTTACTCGCACGAAAAAGGCGGAGAACAAACTCAATTTTGTGACAAGCATTGTGTCTCGCTATTCGCTCTTGATGTGTCGCGAATCGCGGCTTACTACGAAGGCAATCTAGCTCGCCAGCAAACTTGCATGGGTACAGTCAGCCAGCTTGGCATAATTCCCCTAATCGGAAGCAGCCGGTGATGAGGCACCACTTGAAATGCAGAAGGAAGGAGTCTTGTAAGTGGTTCTTGGAATTGTGAGTTCAGATGTCAGGTTGAAACAAGATGATCTCTAACCGATTCGGGTGAAATAAACGCTCCTCTGTCATCATTTTAACGATAAAGTTGCTGGTTTGGCCAGTAAGATCATCATTGCATGGATCTATTCGTAGAATAGGTTGGGTGTATCGGAAGTAATGGGGTCATTTTGGCTGCAGACTCCGCCACGCTGATGGACCTCTTCTTAACCAGGCTTCGAGCTACTTATCTTTCTTTGGCAGCTCATACTCATACATATCACACTTGTCAGTCCTCCCGAACCAGAACAAATCTTGGACTAGGTCTATTACATTTGCACCTCGGTTTACGTAACAAACGACAAACGATGTCCGAGTCAAAAAGTCCGAATCATCTTGGTCCAATGGGCACTGATGCAGGCAAGGTAGTTTGCATACGTTTATGTCAACATGCCCGACGCTAACACGTTCAGAGCCGGCGGGAACGAAACAGAGAAGCACAACAACAATTTAGAAAACGAAGACAAGCTGCAGAAGCAGCGAGGGTGCAAAGACTCAAGCGACTAGAAGGTGTGGTTGAGAAGATGAGTACAGTGATTGTGGACTTTGCAGACAAGATGCTGCAAGAAGAGGTATTAAGACAATATCCTGCATTGGCGGCCGATGTGCAGGATGTTATCACGCAGGTTCTTGCCTTGGCGAACGAAGCTGGAGAACCTGAAGAGACGAGATCGAATGAGCGGCACAAAGAGAAATCCCCTGACGGCGACTCGGATACACGGCAATATTCGCAAGATTCAGCGAGCCCACCAGGGTCACAGAATACCCCCATAGACATGCCGTTTCCATTCGACTTGCAGGATATGTTCATAACACACTCCCCACCAGAGCTCAGCCAACTCAGACACACACCTCAAACCACATATCCAACAATGCAAAATCCACTATTCTGCACCCATTCGCCTTGTTTACCACCGTCGTCTATGGCAAACTCGCTCTGGTCTGGGCCTTGGAACATACCGAAGCCATTATCCCCCGCATCTCTGCAACCACGCTTCAGTATAGGTTCCAGATTTTCTGAACTAGCAGCCCCGGCTGATAGGTTCCTCAATCAGACAAGCGCCCCGAACCCTGTCCTCAATTATGATTCAATAAGCAAAACTATATGATGGAATAACTACGTCAACTTCCAGGCAAAGCTCGAGCAAAGCAGAATGTATTAATTGAGACTCTCTATACCTATAGCCGTCTTGACGATCACAGATTGCTGCCTCAGGATGCCAGTATCTCAAGCTTCGTCGTACCAAGAAACGCAAGTATTCCCCACTGTGCAACATCAGAACCTTGCTCAAGGCCAATCATCAGTTTCCTCCAGCAAGGGACTTTGCCAAAAGACTCTGGTCTGCTTCAGTTCGTAGACCCTGCTGGGCAGCCCTCTTAGAGTTCTCCACGGCGGAAGAAATGGCCGCGGCAATCTCAGGGGAGACAGAAGGCAGCGTCTGCTTCTTCTCGTTAGTCTCAGACACCCTGGCCTCCATATTCCTCATGGTCTTCGATTGTCCCTGTATGAACGTTAGCTTTTGGGAAGGGGTCAGGAATTACATGTTGCTCCTTACATCTTGCGCTTTCCTCGAAATTTCATCAAGTGCCCTTCTAGAAAATTCTTGTGTCTGATTTGCTCTACTGCTGATCATCCTCGAGTCCATACCCATGCTACCGAGAGAGGAGAGTTCATCCACCATATGTAGCATAGGGGAGACACTCATTTGCGACATCCGGGCCCACATTGAAGCGTAATCGCCAAAGGCCGAGAAGTAGGATCGGATAATGGTAGTGCTATTGAAGATGCACTAGATGAAAGTCAGAAGAGTTCATTACATACCAAGGTCGACTTACGCTTCGCTGAAAGTCCAGCATGGAATATGGTCCAACCCTATCTCCTTCGTTGCCGGTCTTGATGGCATCAACATACGGGTTGGCATATTTCTCCGTGACAAACCTGATGGCTACCGAGATGGCGTTGTAGAATCGCACGAGGTTCGCTATCTCGGTCTTGATTTCCAACATCGTGACAATCGCCTGGACCAGGATCCCCTTGATCTCGTTCTAAGATTATGTTTCAGCCAACAGTTCACATACTGGTATCATCTTGTTAAAAGCATACCATTCCCAGGCTAGAGTTCTTTAGACGCTCCAGCTTGGCGTTGACCTGATTAAGTCTTTCTTGCTGCTCAGCAAGTACTCCAGTGGAGCTTTGGTAGGTATCTCGTGTGGCAGCCAGTACTTCAGACGCTGTATGCAGCCTTGTCTTGGCTGATTCGACGACTGCCTGGGCTTGGGCGGTCTTGGCATGAAGTTGTGTTGCTTCGATATCAGGGTTGTCGCCCCCACTGGGCACGGTGCTCTGTTCGGTTGTCAGTAGTCGTCGGTCTAAAGTTAGGTAGTCAGGGAAGTGTACCCCGTTCGCAATTGATCCCGAAAAAGACTTGGCGGTCGCATTCATCGCTGCCACCGTCGCGTAGTTACTCAGGAAATCCTTCTGCCAGGATTTGACCGTCTCAGAGTCTTTGTTGGGTGCAGTGTATCCCGGCTTGCCAGATTGCTCTAGTTCACCCAAAATTCCCTTTCCAATCTAAAACGAGTCAGCCAGATGTTGGAAGTTGAGAGAGTGAACTTGCCCTGCAAGCCGAATCCAATGCGGACTTGTACTTCTGGCTAGGTTCCGAACTGGAGGCCAGAGAGCCGAAAGACTTCTGCGACTGGGAAAGCATCTTCACTGCGAAGGCCGTGACCTGGCCAGTCTTGTCCCAAGTAATACCATCGGCCGTGCCAATGAATGCAGTGCTAAGCAGCTCCCAGTAGATCAGATCTCGGACGACCTGGCTGTAGGCAGGATCATTTGCGTCCTTAGGCTTGCTTGCACTTTGGGTAGGCATGGATTGGTTCAGAGCAGTGGTCAAGCTGTCTGCCAGCTTTTCGACAATTTGCCGACCCACGATCTCCCAGCTGGATAAATCAGTTCAAGTTTCTCAAGGCTGGACAGTCGCAGTACTCACTCTTTGGGGAATCCATCAGAAGCTCTTTTGAATGCCTCAGTTGCTGCTTCCAAGGACTTCTGCAATTGATCAGTAGAAATACTCTGCTGGTAGTCCATCGACGCCCCAACAACAGCTGACTCAATTTCCTTCATGACCTGCTGGTCCGCGGAAGTTGGTTCTGCTGTTACACAGGCCTTATGGAGCTCAGAGGCATGGTTAATCCACTCTTGAAACTTCCCGTCCATCTGCTTGGAGGAATCCAAACATTCCCGAGATGCATGATTCCAAGCCTCCATCTCCCGCCCAAGCAGCCTTCTGGCACCTTCTGGGTCGGAAAGTGCTTCAAGGATATTTTCAAACTAGAAAAGTCAGAAAAATGAATCGACAATTCTATCCGCACTTACTTTTCCATAGACAGCCTCAGAAAGCATATTGATCTTGCTCATCTGCTTTTCGGTCTCCATAAAGGCAAATCGACCTAGGTCGACAGACTTCGAGAGGTTGGCCTGGAGCCTGAATCCGGCAAAGTCACTGAGCCGAGTTAGTTTTCCTCCTATGACTGCCATGCACTATTAGCGTAAGTTGCATACCTCAGGTACTTGAACCCTTCCCTTGGGGGTGCAAGGGTGGTGTTGGCCTTCTGAGAGCCAGTGGCGACAGCGCAAGCACCGAGGGCATTCAGCGCCACAGGAGCTGGCAGGATGATGTTCTCCCATCGATATTTGGAAGACAAAGATGCCTTTGACTCTCCAGACATGCGACCGACTACATTAAAGTCCTCTCTCTTAGTGAGGATTTCGACTTGTCGTTGATTTAGAGCCATTTTGATACGGGATGTCTTTGTATGGTGAGTTTGGTAGGCTTGAATGATTGGATAAGTAGTGGGAAGGTAAAGGGCCAGGCTTAGGATTTCACAACGGGACAGGACAAGTCTTTATACTTGCAATAGAACTCTATTAGAAGACGTATCACGCTGGTGGGCAACAGCAGATATCTTGTACTCAAGTCTCCCCCATGTAAAATCAGTACTTTTGGCTGCACGCTACAGTACATGCAGATGGCTTCCCGACTACCCCCTCCGCCTATCACATTCATTACCCCTCGTTTTATCTAGATCCAGCTACGAACGAATGGAAAGTTCCCAATAGTCCGTTTAATTAATGGACGTCTCAGCTTTTACAAATCCCTGCGCTAAGATAGTCTATGCATAAGGCTGGCTGGGATCCCAATATTGAGCCATCGCTGGCTAACGTGGCTCGCTGATCTTCCGAAAGAGGATATTTGCATCAATCTGGCGATCTAGGCCCGCAGCTGGAGCCTTTAGCTTTCCCATTAGGAGCTGGAGTGCCAACGTTAATCCATTTATGTGTATCCAGCTAAGCCAGCTAACCCCTGGCAGGGATGCTAGTTCGTGCTATTAATCGATAGTCTTGAGCACGACTCCACATTGAGCTAACTTGTCTCAGAGCTGCACGAAGGCGAGCCACCGTCTCGTCAGCTGATTGATTGACTTTCAGATATTCAGCCGCTGGGCAAAGCTATGGTATGCCGCATATGAAGTGTCCGTGACGCGTAGATATCATCTTTGGCTGCCTGATAATGGACTAGTAGCCAATATATTGAGAAGCGGACCCTAAGCCAGTTCTCGAAGTTGGAAGTCAATGTGTGGCTAGTAGAATAAGTTGGTCGATACGAGTCTGGAACTCTGATGACGGACGCTGATAGGATGGGACTCTGAGTCTCGGATGCGGAGGCGGCGAATATCCTCATAATTCATAGTATTCTCGGCCTCTTCACTCACGTACACGGTCTTAGTTCAACACGTTGGCTGCATTAATGCGGCCGCAAGAATAAGCATAAAGCTAGACCTCATCCTCAAGCTGTTCTCGAACTCGACTCCTCAACTCATCTCTCTTTCTCTGATAATTCTTTACCAATATATCTCAATTCTCCATCAATCATGGCTTTCGCATCACCTTGGGAATCTATGCTGGCTCAGGCTGGCCTTGATGGTCTTCGATTTGCTCAAGGAATACCCGCGATGCAATCAAATGCAGTCTTTGCGGCTGCTGGAGGGCCCTTCCCAGATCTCGTTCGGAGACTTGAGGTCTTCAAGCAGAAGGTCGCTACTCAAGATGCCTTTCTCCGCTCCGGCGTCAAGGAGAACCTGTCAATGGCCATCAATCGACTGGAGGTGGCACTCCTCCAGCTGTACAAGCTTGCGGTCTTCATCCGTGGGGAGTCTGTTGGCGACGACATGCAAAAGATGGCTATCCTTGAGCAGTGTTCTCGAGCCTTTTCAGACTGTCAAGCTGCCTCTCAAAATGGCTTCGATCAGGTCCAGAGCATCTATACACAAGTGAGTAAGCGTACGTAGCATTGAAATCTCGATATTGATTAGTTCAGGCCGTGTCTTTGCATGCGGAAGAACTCCAGCAGCTGAAGCGGGAGATCGAGCGTGCTTCAGAGCAAACTAAGATGGACTGGGAGAACAGCCGTCGTCAAATGGAGCAATATCAAGAAGATGTTGCAAGATATTCCCGCCAGCTGGAGGACGCTTCCAATGCTCTCAGTCAAGCACACGACAACGTGCCTGATATCGGCAACGATATTGGGAGGGCGTTCTTTGTAAGTCTGATCAATCTGTCAGGCGAGCCATCACTAATGCACGTTACAGTTTTTCGGGGGTTCTTTGGGTAACTTTGAAAATAATCAGCAAGGCATTGAAGAAGCCAGACACAGAGTAAATGCTGCGCAGGATCAACTTCGAAATGCCCATCACGCTCTCATGCAGGTTATAAACCAACAGAACGATCTGAACATGAGGCGTGCCGCTATTGACCAAGTGGCCCAGCAGCTTCCTGTTCTCCAGGCGACAGCTGATGCGCTCAACAATCAATCGGCTGCACTTCTGGCTGGATTTACTGAGCTCAGGGAGAAAGGAACACAGTTAGCACTCCTCATGAACGATATGAAGAACGGAGCCAGAGACACAGGTGCTCAGTCGTGGGATAAGGACAGGTTCGCTGAGGGTATTCTCAGACTTTGCCAAATGGCTCTTATTGACGGCCGTGTTTGCGACGAAGTCGAGACCATCACCAACGAGATTTCTAGTGGATACTCTGGCCAGGCACCAAGCAGTGTTGCTAACCTCTTAGCTAAGGTTGGACAGCTGGCTAGGGATGTAGCTCAGAAGAGCATTTCTGGGTAGCTGATACTTTAGAATATGTATAGCAATCGTGTTATTGATTCGCTTTTGCATTATTACAAGGAGAATACCTATCTATGACAGCTATGCAAGTTGAGTTCATCATCCATGGACCTGCCTGTGTTACATACATTTTCCAAACCATGAGCTTGACTTGGAAGTTATAGAAAGGGTCCAAGGGCCAATCCGCGGGCCTTCCGGTATAGCCTTGTTTGCTGGCAGTCTTAAGCACATACGACCATACCTACAGGAAAATACGGGATCCCGTCTGCTCTCCCAGAGTCAAGCCTGTAAGGGGTGGATTAGTAGTTGGGTCGGTGACGACCAGCGAATACCCGCTGTTGTATGTTTTGTCTTTTTGTTAAGTCTCCCTTGAAGTGTTGTGTTATCTTTTTTTGCTCCTTGTTCTGGCGCATGCATATCCTGCGGTTGGTCAGCCTGGCTGGGTGAACATGCTATGGTCAGAGACTTAAATACCTTAAACTAGTAACTTTTGTATCTAAAAGCTTTTAAGATAATTCTGTATTGTGGAAAAGAGGTAATTTAATCTTTTCTCTTCTGGTATAATTCAAGGACTAAGGGTTGGCCTGAGTAATTGTGTTGCTTCATGTGAAGTTTGTAGATTCATGCTTTGACTACTAATGTATGATCTGACAAGTTGTATTTGTATTTTCAGGCCAACAACAACGGGGACGTACCTTGTGGGATGGAACCAACAGCTTGTTCCCAGTTTCCCAGCGAATCATCCTAACCTCCTGTGAGCTTCCAGCCAAGAACAAAGATGACACATGACATCAGGGCATGGATCATCGCAACTACTAACATGTCATTCAGCTTTGATACCATATGCGTATCTGGGATGCTGTTGTTGTTGGTAGTAGAGATACCTTCTTAGGTAGTTGATAAGTACCGACGGGGCCGAGATAACCGTGCCGTAGTATCCGAAGTCACAACCAACACGAACAGAATCAGCTCAGATATGCAACTAACCAGTCGCTGCCTAAAGTTAATATCTGCACCTGAATGGTCCTCAACAACTTCAAATGTCCACGTCTCAATCGTTCTCTCGACAAAACAGTGTAGAGATCATTTGCAATTGTTCCTGAGACTCTGAGCAACTTAAGTCTGCATACAAAATGGCCTCTGCCTTCCTCAAAGCCCTTCTACTTCTGGCTCTCGGTAGCAGCTTTGGCTGTGCCGACAGCTTCAATTACGGCGACAGGGACGGCAACCTGTTCCTCGATCTTTCGATAACGGAAGCCCGAAGCAATCGCCCTGAATGGGGACTCACCGAGCCTTGGACCAGTAACTACATTTCAGCCCTTCAAGAGAACAGATACGGTGACGCCATATGGGCGCGATATCAGATGTTTGGCGGTACTTCGAATGGCACTTTCTTGGAGTATCCGCAATGGACGGTCCGCGAAGCGATCGAGGAGGACGCTATTGGATACAGACTCCATGCACGAGACAATTGGAAGTACGCCATGACTGTCTACGCCAATTCAAGCAAGAACACACAAAGTGATATACTTGACCTCATATTCGACGTCAACCGCAGGAGCTACTATCGACTCTGTAAGTTCGGCAACCTCTCGATATACAGTGCTTTAACTCACAGGATATGTAGTCAGAGATCAGTATCGATTGCATAAGCGTTTCCAACAAAGCGAACACGTCCTTCCGGACTGCGACTGTTGGAAGACTGCCCAGGATGAAGTCGACTCTGTTTTGGACCTCAAGTAGTTGGCTTTGATGCCGCTTTGCTTCGAGATGGAACGTATCATAGCGGGACATTCTCAGGACCTCGTTTATTAGTCTGAGTTGAGGATAAGTTTAGTATACCTTTTTACAAGTTTATTTTGATACCTGAAAACAAGATCTGATGTCTTATTGCTCCCTGGGGACATAGAAATGCAGGTTTCGACTTTTCCGTTCAGTTGTCGCTCTTTTCCTACGTCCAATTATGATTGGACTTTATGTATACACTCCCAGACCGGTCTGACAGCTTGGCCATACAGCTATATAGTTATAAACGTTCATCGCATTCATACGAGCTCCCCGTTTGTGCTATTGACTTCTTCATTCGATAATTGCCGTTGTTTGGTGATTTCCATGTTTTCCTTTATCTCGAGGCAAGTCATTAGTACTTTCGAATCTAAGCTACTATATGTAACATGAATGAAGAAGTACTTGAAACAGCCTCCAATGGAAAAGGTAAGGCTTCTAGAATTTCCTTTAAAATCACAGCATATGTCTGGTGATACTGGAGCTAAGCTTATCGAAAAACATGGGGCCATTCGACTCCGTGCAGCGCATATGACTACTACTTCAGGCAAAGTTCCAGAACCGCGGGATTTTGTCGTCTGATATCAACCTGTTGGTCACATGTTATCTGGGTATCTTATCAGAAACAACCCACGCGGTCATTCAGCAAATCTCATTCGTTGGATCTGTTGCCAATCCATGGCCTCAAATATTTGCTCTCCAGAATTGGACACTTCAGATCCTACGATGCGACGATAGTTGACATTCGAACCACCAATTCCACCGCTCTGTATAGTATATCTTATAATCATCTTTTATTATTATGAGAATCTAATACGCCGTTGCAGAATCAATGATGCCCTCTTCTTCTCCACTAAAATGTTGGGTCCTCTTCCTTAATTGGCTTCAGATCGCCCTGGCCCTTGAACACCTCCAGAATCTTGGCCTGCTCCGTCAAAATGAATCTATCAGTCTGCTTTCCAATGTTTGCCAACTCTTTCCACCTGTTGAAATCGTCTGGGTTCCTCTTGTCGCCGTGTGCTTCTGACGCGTGCTCCCAATGGCCCTTTGAGAAGCCCAGCATACCGCTGATGGTCTTGTTGGTGATGTCGTAAACAAGAGATACAATTGTTCCAGTCTCTTCAAGCCAGTTGATCTGCCATAGATCTCCTGGTCGAACGCATTGGTAGGCTACGGTTTGGTAGTTGATGCGGCCAGCCATTGGGCCACCGTGAATGGCGTAGACGACTCGGTCGTCGGAGAAGAACCAGATTTCATAACGCCATTTCTCTGGGTTCCCTTCTGCGTCTGTGGCGTCGTAGTCGTAGATAAGATGAGTGTTGAGGATATCCTTCTCAAAGGTTGGGTGAAGGGGGGTGTTTGTCTGATATCGTGGCAGAGACATGATGAATATTAAAGGCTTTTGGTACGGATTTTCAGAACTTGGAGTAATTACAGGAGACAATACGAAACATCTCTAGACCAGTGCCAAGTATTTATACTCTGCGAGATCGCCTCGCTTAAGTGGCTTGATCTCTTGGTACGACGGAATGCAATCGTAACATCATCCATCCTCTCGGGAAAGGCGGACAGAAAGTTCCCACTAAAAGTGGCAAACGGATCAATAGGAAGCAAGGATCAGCTTGCTAACGTGTATATCCGAGAATCGATCTCAAGACAAGATCCATTATAAACTCAATTGATATCGTATGATGTCACCACGGGACTAGCAAAAGCACCCACAAAGCCACCGCAGATACCGCCATCGACCTCGGTCTGATGATGTCGGCAGTCAGGGTCGGTAGCACAGAACAACCTCATAAATTTAGCGGTGTGCACTCTCCTCGACGTCTCGTACAAGCCGAAACGTTACCCATGGCCAGAGATATTTCTTCTGCCACCAGTTCAGGCTGCGAATATTAGTAGGTTCATGGCACTTGAGTAGTACGCAACTCACAAGCTCTTCCGGCCTGCAATACGAGGATGCAGGGCCCAACTCCCTCCAACCACGGCCAGATGTTTCTCGTCCATGAAGTCGGCTGGACTGTGTCAGAAAAGAATGGCATAGAAACCTCTTGAAAAGTGATCGACAAAACTCACCACTATATCCGGGATAAATATCCATTGCCTTGAATCCCGGTTGCGGCGCGAATAAAGTTCTTGTCCACTCAGCCGCACCTCCAGTATCGCCCAGTCCGCAAAGATCGCCCTTGTGGGTGATTCCCATTGGATGAAAGTTTTGAAACCTAGAGTTTGTGTTAGATAAATCAACAAATATGGCCTTGGGATCGATATGGAACCGATGATTCACTTTGCTGTCCGGGGCTTCACGACGACGCTCAACATACTCGTGAATGCTCCGTAGTTCGTGTAGCGTTGGTAAGCGAGCACCAGCCCATTGAGAATATCTCTCTACCTCGTCAAAAGAGGCCATCACAGGCCAATCAAGTGCCTGCGATAATGGTACTGGCCCCCATACAGTCTTGATACTGTGACGAGCGACGAACGTGGTGTAATCTTCATCACTTCGGGCATCGCGCATCTTGCTCCAAGTTGCGGGGATCTGAGACTCCTTGCCGTCTACGAGATACTTAGCATACTCTCCGTTACTGACAGGTCGACCTTGAGCCTCGATTTGGGGAACAGTGATATCATACGGCTCGCGCTCATTGTCCCACGCAAAGAATCTGTTTGGCCCATCGTCGCCTTCAGGGTCATGGTACCCAATGGTGAGAGTCTGCTCGGGCACCTTGATCCATGGATTCTGAAGGCGTCGTGAAGCAGCTTCTTTTGCGAGCTTTACGAAGTCTGGCCTGGGTAGATCAGGAGGGGGAAGGATATTAGGACTTTGAATAGTCATGAACAGGAACGTCTCAGCATGAAGACCTACAAGATATCAGCACCGACGATACCAACCGGCGAGACTAGATATACCTTCATGCTCGAAGCCTATCCAGAGTGCTCGTCCAATACAGCGATCTGTGTAAGGCCTTTCAGTTAGATAAAGCAATTTGATTCGCTCTTTCACGCGCTCTCGATAAAAAAGAATGTCCCTAAGGCATGGGAAGACGTCTGGGAGTTCGCTATGTTCATGGCATTTGGAAGGATCATCAACATCAGGATCTATGCCACGCTCGAAGATCTGGTGATAATATGCTGGCTCAGTAGGCTTTCTGTTCGTTGCTCGCGCAATATGAATATCCTCACTAAGTTCATTATTAGCTAAAATTTGAGATGAAATTGTCGGAGTCTGACAAGGTTGGAATATGGCCAAGGTAGAACAGCAACGGGTTCCGCAGAGGAATTGGTTGTTCCATCAACGCATCGGGTGGTATCATATTGGTTGTGACAAGATCCCAGACGCCCCATAATTGTTTCCATTCAGCCAGCGAAGGCACCGGGGCTGGAGCATACTGCTCTGGTGTCAGCGGGAAAGCGTATGGATTGTTAGATTCCATTGTGCTTTTTAAGTCTGTGGCCATTGCAAAGATGAAGTGAACTAAATAAGAGGTCCGACGATGCGTAGTGATATGTTGAGATCTCGGTCCCTCGGCCTGGCCTCGAGTAGCAACGTCATCATTCACCAAGCTCCCCTGCAACAGCTCAGCGGTAAAGCTAAGACACGGCTTGTTCCTCCTTTCTAGATCTGGATTGGCCTAGTGTTCTGGAGACTGGCGCTAGTCACCTCAAGCATGAGACTTCCGATAGGCTCTCCAGTAGTCAAAGTAATCATACCGGTGTTGATGAGTGACAAGACTCAGCATAGGGATCGTGATGCTATTGGGTGGTCAAAAGCATGTTGTATGCAAAGCAAATGCGATTGAATGCTTCTTGGACTTCATTCGTCGAGTCGCTTGTCGATAACAAATTGGTGGGAAATTATTGTGAGACACGATGACGGTAACTGGATCTACCGAACGTTAGTCGCCGATCAATCACCCTCTTATCTCGATAAGACCTCCGACATCTTCAATATAACCTGACAACTCATCAAGCACTTTCTATCCCACGAACCTTGAGGTAATAGTGTCAATACATGGCTGAACAGTCGTTGACTCGACATATCAGACGCCGACTACCAACAGGCCTTCGTGCAGGTATCTCTTGGGGTTCGAATCGGCCTCCTAAAATTCACATAAGTTTACCCTTGCTCCAAACCAGATATGCGAAAACGTTCGAATCAAGGCGGGACAGAAACCGCTTGTTCAGGCATTTCTAGTCTGTTTGAGGAAGTTGGCCAGTGTGAGCCATGCGACATATGAGTTTTCACATAGTATGAGTACCATATTCAAGTCCTCGCACTCAGAGACAAAGTCGCTCAAGGTCGCGAAAGAGAGGAGAGACTTGATGAGGCTGCTCACTTCATTGATATATCATTCTGAACGGTCTTTGATAGGATGCACCTAAAGATAGCAGGGAACGTATAGATTGCGAAGAAAGGCGCGTTATCGTATTCGGGCCAACGTCTAGGTTCGGTTTGGCATTCGGGCATATTACTCTCTGTGAATGGAAATCGTGACACAGAGTCGGAATGCGCAGGAAGAAGCGGTTCTGTTCCGTGTTCCTCCTTATAATCGTTACCTCGTGGTGTCTTGTGATACGGAGGAGGCGAAACAAGGCAAATTCCAGCCAGATCGATGTGGCGTGGGTTGACTAAGAGTCGAATCATGGGGCTGCTTATAGCACTATGCATGTGTTCTTAGTGGTAGGGTTGCTTTTTGATGACAGATCATGGAATCATATCATTTTGGCGTAGGTATTTAAAGGCTACGTTTACGCATCTCCGCGGGAATCAGCATCTCCAAGGAATGACACGCTCAGTCCTCAGGCCATCAATTTTTTCTTGTGTAATTCAGTAAATACAACATGAAGAAACAAAATATGTTTAATTGAAAGTAAAATTGCAAAGAGGTATCTGCAGTAACTTATACTTCAATAACTGGAGAAAAGAGGGTTTTGGTCAAATTTTACTGCGAATACAGCCCATAGAGAAGGAAGACATTCTACGTCTTTACGCCGCCGTGAACTCCCGAACAGTACGACCATAGACGCATTGACAAGTAATAACGCCGATATTTGTAACACCCATTGCAGACGCCTGGCAATCCGACTCGTCCGCCCGATTGCCCATGCAGCGGAAATGCAATCGTCAAGCATAAGCCGAGACAGATCGGAACTTGATTGGAAATCAATTGCATCTTGTGATCTCATCGAATATGGACGAATATGTAATACTTCAAGCCCCATACTCCACATCTGGTTTTCGCTTCAATGAAATATAACCCTCCAGCATCTCTCATCGTTATTCCCATCGCCATGGCTACTACAAAGCTTCAATTCGCACTCCTCAACAAAAGAGCACTCTTCAGTTTAAAGCACTTTAATAGAACGTACGCAATGGCATCTGACGCACCGAGCTTCCCTTTCTCGCGCGCCTCTGGCCCCGAGCCACCCGCCGAGTTCGCCAAACTTCGAGCTACGAATCCTGTTTCCCAAGTCAAGCTTTTTGACGGCTCTCTCGCCTGGCTCGTCACTAAGCATAAAGATGTCTGCTTCGTAGCTACTTCTGACAAGCTCTCCAAGGTATGATCTGATATGGTCTGATGGGCTCTATCGGTTCTAACCTGACTCAAGGTCCGCACTCGCCAAGGCTTCCCTGAGCTTAGCGCCGGTGGAAAGCAAGCAGCCAAGGCAAAGCCGACATTTGTCGACATGGATCCTCCAGAGCACATGCATCAGAGGTAATAACCTTATTATCCTTGCTTTCTGGGAGCAGGACTGACACAGATTGAAGGAGCATGGTGGAGCCGACCTTCACTCCCGAAGCTGTCAAGAATTTGCAGCCTTACATCCAGAAGACTGTAGATGATCTACTGGAGCAAATGAAGCAGAAGGGATGTGCGAATGGTCCGGTGGATCTTGTCAAAGAGTTCGCACTCCCTGTCCCATCCTATGTAAGTCTCAACAGACTATTATGACATGAACATGCCTCATATCGGTCTAGATCATCTACACACTTCTCGGCGTTCCTTTCAAGGATCTCGAGTATCTTACCCAGCAGAACGCTATTCGAACAAATGGCAGTTCCACTGCCCGGGAGGCATCGTCCGCCAACCAGTAGGTCCAATTGTGAACCATCCCAGCATTCAAGTCTGACGACTCACAGGGAGCTCCTTAACTACCTTGCAACTCTTGTCGAGCAGCGCCTCGTAGAGCCAAAGGATGACATCATCAGCAAGCTCTGCACGGAGCAAGTCAAGCCTGGGACTATTGAGAAGTCCGACGCGGTCCAGGTTGCTTTCTTGCTCCTCGTAGCTGGCAACGCAACCATGGTGAACATGATTGCTCTGGTATGTGGTTCTATTCGTGTGTCTGCCTTCTATTTACTAACACTTTGTAGGGCGTCGCCACTCTGGCTCAGCACCCTGATCAGCTGGCGCAACTCAAGGCCAATCCATCCCTCGCGCCCCAGTTTGTCGAGGAGCTCTGTCGCTACCACACTGCGTCTGCACTCGCTATCAAGCGTACTGCCAAGGAGGATGTCATGATCGGCGACAAGGTAAGTACAACCCCTTATGCTTCAGGCATAGAAGAGTGCTAATCCATGTCAGCTTGTCCGAGCTAACGAAGGCATTATTGCATCCAACCAATCAGCCAACAGAGACGAGGAAGTCTTTGAGAATCCTGATGAGTTCAACATGAACCGCAAGTGGCCTGCACAAGATCCTCTGGGGTTTGGTTTCGGTGATCACCGATGTATCGCCGAGCATCTTGCAAAGGCTGAGCTGACAACTGTGTTCTGTATGTATACATGCCTTCAATGTTTGAGGTGCCTACAACTAACGGACTGTAGCAACACTGTATCAGAAGTTCCCAGATCTAAAGGTTGCTGTCCCACTGGAAAAGATCAACTACACGCCTCTGAACCGGGATGTCGGAATCGTGGACCTGCCTGTCACTTTCTGAGGATACCCAGAGTAGTGGATGTAGCCGTGTTCGCATATATCTCTGATTAGCAACCGAATAAATTGTCTCAACTCTACATCCGTCAACCTGCAAACCGTGATTAAAACGATCCATCTATCTTCAGACAACGTCACTTTTCACATTTTCTCTAGAAATGCTAATGAATCGATGAGTCCAGATGGTAATGCACTAGTGATTCTGCCTTTGAGTATTCACATGATCTTATTATAAAGGGCCAAATACTAGTTTTTGGATGCTAACAGTTAAGATTATATGACATTCCAGTATTCATAGCCTGCTTTTCCCACTCGGTTAAAAGGTCCGATCACTCTCTCCATCTCCCACCACGACTGTGGTTTCAACAGTCTTGGTGATGCCATGCGGTTCCGGGAATGTCGCTAGATGAACTTGCGATCCGTTGTTACCCTCGTTTCTCTCAAGGTCTTTGCTATCTTTACCCATTCTACTCATGAGGTTGCTTCCGCGGGTTGGGACAGGTGGACCAGTAATCACTACTACACGGGACGTAAGACCATAATTTGTTGGATTGGACTTGTCCCGACTGCTAGAATACCATCCTTCTCCTTGACTACGCGAGTTACCTCGAACGACCTTGGAGATGAGGTTTGCCATGAGCAGTTCTATGTAGAGCTTGACGATGTATGCGAGAGGGGCAAATTGGACGTATCTGCTCTAGTGTCAGCTAAGGTCTGCTCGTAGTGCGCGATAGACTTACAGGTAAGGATCTGGTAGACTAAGGAACCCTAGAAGAAAGATGTCCATCGATGTCGAGATAAACACCATTCCAGCGTTGAAGTTGAATAATCTCCAGTATTTATTCAGGCCATCGGCAATCAGACGATACCGCACCAGGTATAAGAAGTACATGTTGAGTGCCAAGTCGATGATGAGGAAGAAGGTCTTCTCGCACTTCTCGAATATCATGTTCGTATGCTTCTGCGAAGGTGTAGCAGTGTCGAGGTGTGCAACCGTGAAGATGTAGCAGACAGCGCCATTGACAAAGAGAATGCAGACCACAAGCCCCCATTTCAAGTGTCTTGCTCGGCGTCGGTTCGTCATGATCAAGGATACTCGGTTGGCGATGATCTGAGGGAGTAGTTGCGTCTGGATCGACCATAGGATGACGGTAGCGAGGAGAAAGCTCAGACTGTTGAAGATGATAAGCAAAGGAGACAACGAGAGAGGATGGCGGGGTACTCACTTTCCAGGTATGATGCCATTGAGGTAGAGGAAAGTGATGAGAGCGAATACGAAATTGACCACGGCCTCGGACCAGATCATGTAGAGGTAGGCATTGTGAAGGCTATGAGTGCGCTTGTAGATAGCTCTGGTCTGTGACACGGCCTTCGCAAACGTGAAGATGAAGACGCCGAGGAACAACCCATAGTAAACAGATGCCAGATCGATCATGCTGGGCAGTTGAGAAGACAAATGATGGAAGAACGCCTGGGTCAGGATACGACATGATCGGAACTATATACCTGCAGCCCTTTCCCAAGAGCCAGCTACAGCCTACGGGTAGTTTTCGTATCGTGCATGAGCCCAATCTAAATTAGCTTTGCTAACATCGGTACCAAACATGCAGCAAACTCAGCTGTTCACCCTGTTTCTCGGTAGATGATGATTGTCACCGCTAAGGAGCAGAGTCAGAACACTAGCCGAGAGTAAACGGTGGCTTGAAGATCTACGAGCGCTAACCCTCAAGATGGGAAGTGCTTAGGAGCAATGCCGGCGACACCCCACATAATTGACTTTACCAAGCATGAAGAGGCCGTGATGAACCCCGGGTTGTTGAAGAACCTGGAAACGAATGTCGTCGGTAATCTCTGCGAGTCAGCAAGACATCTTCAAGGTCTGGGATATGGTCCCCGACTCCCGTCGATGATCGACAGGGAGCTTGCGACACGTAATAACTGACAAAGATAAGCTACAGGGGATTCGCGATTGGCGCATGCTGTGAAGATCAGCAGAGCGACAAGGCGCTACCACCAACGCTGGAATTGCAAACAATGCGTGGCTTGAATATCGCCCTATTATTAGCCCAAGTTTCGTTCGACTGGAATTCAATTTTCAGTAGCTTGAAACAACAAACGCCTTTGCAGTTGCTATAATAATTGCTGGCTCAACGCTGAGGATACCGCGACGCACAGGCACCTCCTGAAACCCCAGTCCAGCGAGCAAGACGCTAACACAAAGTTTAAACCTCGCATCAGTACGAAGCAATTATAGGGCTGTCCGTCGTCCGTGTAGCATTCTGATCTGGTGTGACCTGAGCTAAGTTGGATCGCGCCGGGAGCCCTTCCGTCTGATGAAACTATCGATCTTGATCATCACGGCATTTTGTATTACCGGAGGTCAGTGCGAACAGGATCGTTCTAGGCAATCTTGTCCCCAACCGGCCGGTTATGAGAACGCGGATAGATTCAGTATTGAACTCTACGATACCTTTAATCGTTTAAATGATCTTAGCCGTAAATATCTGTATAGTTCATTGGACTTCAACCGTAGTCCAATTTTCAAGCTTCTCAAGGATACATTACACCCAATTCTGTACCAACTCGGCCCATCGCGAAGTCTCTGAAACAACTATCTCAACTGCCAGTTCCACATCATGTGCTGCACTGTCGGTCAAACAACGGTGTCTATACTCGCATAGTTGCTCAATCATTTTCTTACGACATGTGATGACGAGGTCTCGCAAGCTTGTCTCAATGAATAGCCCTGTCAATCCATAGCTCAAATGTTTTCTTAGCACGCAGCCGTCGCCCTTAGCCTCGGAAACACGCCAGGGGTTCGTGTTTGTGTCTGTGCTGACCTGCAGAACTTGGGGCCCCTTTCGTATCCCAGCAAATTAGAGGCTTTTTAGGCAGACACAATTGAGACTTGGGAATTGGCGAACGGGGGTTATTCCTGAGCGGCTCTTCAGTGCCGAAGTGCAATATCTGCTCAACACATTGTTCAGGACTAGAGGTGTAGTGTGGCGTAAAGTGTTGCGATTTCTCCATGATATGGGCATTTATGATCCGATTCGAGGGACTAAAACTTGGTGTACCGCCCTAGCCTTGTGTATACAGTAGAGTTGGTCGAAACTTAGCGATGACTGTGCCAGGTCATTCTTTGAACCGACCTCTTGGGTCACTTATCTTGCATCAGTTCTCGAAGTACGAGCTTAGCAAAATTGTTTTCTTCTTTCCGAAAAAGTTGTTCCCTTGACATAGTGTCCGCAAATAAAGCTCGGCTAATGGCTTTCCGCTCTTCATGCTTGAGGGTAGTGACACGGAAAGAATTAGCTCAAGTTTGGGATAAGTAACAAATACGCAGTTCAAATACGTCTAGGGCCTTTATCAAGCAGATGAGAAGCTTGTACAAACCCAATCAGGACAGTCTCGGACAGAGTAAAACCCGCCGCAATTTACATAAAGGTCAATAACGGTGAGAAAATTACACTGGTGAACAGAGACTTTTGCGCTCTTGGCACACAGATCAATTGGATTGCTTTCTTTATTGGGTCCCAAGATGAAGCAGCTATATCTCATGTGTCATCTGAGGCTGAAGTTATCGTGAGGACTACAGCTTAGATAGCCCAAATGAAGCAAACTTTTGCGATAAATTTACAAGACTTCCCTCAGATTGTCCTCCTGTTATTCACCTTAGCGCTCTACACTGAGACATGGTGACGGCTACACGGCGTACTTAGCGCTACCGAGAGCGCCTCGCTAGGTGCTCTGTCCACCAAGCTAACGTTAGCGATTTACACAGAATATGCATCTACGAGAGCCGATCGCCAAGTCAACCTCTTGCGTCACTATCGTGATCGTCATCTCTTCAACCACCAATCCTATCTCCTATCTCTTCCTTCAAATTGAGCTTATCCAATACCTTGTCACGAATCTATCTGAACAAATCACATTTGTGTCAACAACTCAATCATCATGGCGGCTGAAATAACCACCACGACCGTCGTCACGGCATTTCCCCTCCTCTTCGGAGTAACCGGCACAAGCATTGGAATCTACAGCTTCGTGTCTCCATACAATGCCATGCGTCTCTTCGGTCTTCACGCCACAGCTGCTGACAAGACCTCCTCCCCGCAGGCCGAAGCATTCCAGAAATCTCTCATCTATGCGACTGGACTACGAAACATCGGCACAGGTCTCAGCACTCTTGGCCTCTATGCGTTCTGGCAATTCTCCCCGATCTGTCGAGTGAGCCCGTTAGCTGCTGCAGTCACGAAGAAGTGCATGGGAATCTGCTTCATGATCGGTACCTTTGTTGGAGTTGGTGACGCTGTTATTGTGAGGCAATTTGCGAACAAGGAGTATGTTCAAGGGGAGGCAGAAGATAAGGCTGCCAATGCTAGCATTAGCCATGGGATCACGGCAGTACTCATTCTGGCAACTGGCCTCTTTTTGTATCTGTAGGTCAATGGGTTTGCGTAATGGCCAAGCCGCATACGCTGCTGGAACCGGGACTTCCCATCACTCATGTATAACATCTCGACTCATGTTTCATTAATCCTCCCCTACACGTAATATCATATCGCAAGTAACTCATCAGTAAATTGTAATTGAATCAGTTTCTCTAATATTCATCCCCCTCATTACCTCCGCAAGCTCTTGACTATCCTGTAAAATGCCAACCAAGTAAACGCTTCAGTGCTTATCGTTCGAGTCGGTGTTGTCTGCAGTATTATAGATGGCACTGGGGACGGCTCTCTACACTCCTTCAGGCAAACTCTCCTGAACGTTTTGGGGTGAACAGGGATGGCTCGCCGCCCTTCGCATATGAGATGCCGCCAGATGAGTCAGGCGTAGCCTCAGTGGAGTGAATCTACCTCAGACATAATCATTTTGTAGTGCTCGTAAGTAATCAACAGATTCAGGAAGAGCATGCTCAAGACCCTTAGGCATTTGTCGTTGGACACCTTCGGAAAGTTTGGAGGGGGCTGTGGCGGACGTGCCTCGGCCACGCTCGTTCTGCGCATAGCCTGACATTTTCAACGTCGGCAATAAATTATTGGTAGAAATGAGAAATGAGAAAAAGAAACGGGGTATCTTTCTGTTTCCCTGGCAAAAGATGAGAGTCTTGGCGCTTAGACTGTTGTTTTTTGCATTGAAAATCTCGACAATAAAATAAGTATTATGATATCGCAACCTTTAAATTACCTTTCCTCTGACTGTCATCGTTGTCTTATCCTATCAATGTCATGACTTCGCATCTATGACGTAGCTTTTTCATGCTTCCCCACAGTGTAGCCATTGGGAACGAGAAGGTGTTGCCGATCAAATTGGGGCATTTAATGCGTGACTGAATGGGATGCATGCTCCGGCCTCCGGGGTGCAGAAAGACTTCTGACGTTAAATTGAGGTGCCAAAATTTCTTAGTCTAAGATTCACTAAATTTATACTAAATCTAAAGTATATTTATCTAAACTTACCTAAGATTTTTATCACCCAAGATAGAGGTCCCAGGTTTTATTGCACCCCATTGTCCAGGTACGACAATATTGTGCATGAAAGGAAAGGTGGTGTTGTGCTGCACTGGGCGAAACGTATATCGTAGTCACACCTCATGTTAAAACCAAGGATACAATGATTGGTCAACTCGATTATAGTCTTCTTTTACCACTGAAATCAGAATAAAAAAGAATATCAAGCTATTGATTGCATAGTCACGGGGTCATCCGAGTCGAGCGTCAAGAAGGACAGCAAATACTGAAGGAATGCGTGATGTAGGGTACGTGGATTTGGCTGAGACCACAATTGGGATAAAATTAATGGATCAGATGAGATAGGATCATCTCAAATTCATGCACATAATGTGTCACCACCAGCTAGCGCCTTACTGTTCATTTCTGTCATAAAACGCACCATGACCCACCGCTTTGCCTTCCTCGCAAACAACATACCACGTGATCAGGCGTCACCGCGTAACTCTCAGTACGCGTCGCCTGAGGCACCTCCGGAGTAAATTGCCACGAATCACCAAGACTCCTCACAGCATCGCTAATCGTTCGTTTCCAATCTTGTTTCACGCGGTGTAAAGTTATAAGTTCTGTCCATATTATTTGTTTGGCTAACCGAGTCACAGAATGGAGCTGTCCGACGAAGACTTTGACTCTGGAGACGCCCTGTTTGACGACGTTGATGAAGATGATCTCATCTTTGACGAACTCGAAGAGGCGGGAGTGATGAATCCGCCCAAGAAGCATAGCAGAGGCAAAGAAAACGATATTCAAGATCAAGCGCCCGCGAAAAAAGCGCGACATGCGTCCCTCAATGATTCCAATGGCCGACTTGGCGAGACACAACGAATTCAGCTTGCGCGAAAGCTGTTGGCCGACAAATTTGGCTACAAAGAATTTCGCCATGAGCAAGAGGCTGCAATAGCCAGACTTCTCAATGGCGAGAATGCACTTGCGGTCTTTCCAACGGGTGCCGGAAAGTCCCTTTGCTACCAGGTTCGTCTCAACTCTCTCGTCCCAACACCGTCAGCAGATGTCACATACTGATACAAGCAGATCCCTGCCATCGCGTTTCCAGAAATGGACCGCCAGACCAAAGAACGACAGACCAACGACTCGGGTATCACTATCGTCGTTTCGCCTCTCATTGCTCTGATGAAGGACCAAGTTGATGCGCTCAAGCGGAGAGGCATCGCAGCGGAGTGCATGGACTCCACGAAAAGCTGGGATGAAATCCAGAAGATCAACAAGGATCTGCGAGAGGGACAGCTACGGCTACTGTACTGCGCGCCCGAGCGCCTCAACAACGAAGGGTTCGTTGAGACGATGAAGCGGGTCAAGGGGGGAGTTAGAATGATTGGCGTGGACGAAGCTCACTGCATCTCAGAGGTATGTCCCTCCTCCATTCACTGCAGCACATTTCCTGACCTTGATACAGTGGGGGCATTCCTTTCGCCCTGACTACCTGAAAGGTTTGTATCATTGCACCAGCTGAATGGCCCACGCTGACTCAAGACAGTTGCCCGGTTCGTTCAGGAGATCAAAGCCGAACGAGTCGTCTGCCTGACAGCCACCGCTACACCACCTGTTGTCAAAGACATCTGCCAAGCTTTCGACATTTCCGATGAAGGCGTTTTCAGAACATCAGTGTATCGCCCTAAGTTAGTTCTTACTCATTCGGCATACTCTGAGATCTTTGCTAACACCGCCAGTCTTCGACTCGAAGCCGAGGCTGTTAAGGCCAAGGATGACAAGTATGAGCTTCTATTCAAGTTCTTAAAAACGCACCCCGGTTCGACACTCATCTACACCACTCTCCAGAAGGTTGCCCGGTCTTTGTACCCTACTTTGATTTCACAGCGCTGACACTTAACGTAGCAAGCCGAAGAGCTGGCGGCACATCTCTCGAAGCAGGGAGTCCCCGCCGCCCACTTCCACGCCGGTATGAAAATTGATGAAAAGAGACTGATTCAAGATGATTTCATGAGTTCTAGAATACAAACGGTGGGCTAGACTCGATCCAATGCTGGAGGACACTGCTTACAACGACTCAGGTGGTTGCAACTATTGCATTTGGCATGGGTATCGACAAGTCAGGTTGGTCGGCGCGGTTCCCTCTACGAGCATATGGCTGACGAGTGCAGATATTCGAAACATCATCCACTGGGATATCCCGAGTACCGTCGAGGAATACTGCCAGCAAGTCGGCCGTGCCGGTCGTGACGGCAAACCAAGTTACTGCATGCTCTACCTCTGTCGAGAAGACTTTTGGATCAAAGAGAACTTTGCGCGTGGTGACCTGCCGTCTCGCACCTCGTTACGCAACCTCCTCAAGGAAATATTCGATGGCGATGTTGTCAAATTGCCGCCTGGCGAAACTTTCAAAGTCAGTCACTACCACCAGTCATCGCAATTCGACATCCGCATGAGTCCCCTGAGTGTCATCTACGCTGCGCTGGAGCTCAGGTTCAATCTCATCCGCGCGACGACACCAGAGTACAGCTCTTACAAGTTCGAAGCACATGGACAATACTACCCCCGCCTCAAGAGCATGAACACGCCAGAGAGCAAGGCCATTCTGAAGCATGCCAAGAAGGCCAAGAAATTCCACTCGATTGATCCAACGAAGGTCGCCAACGATGAGGGTCTACGACGGAACGAGATCATCAACCTCCTCAATGATCTCAACAACAGTGGTGCTATCGTCCTCACGGTCGGTGGAGTCGAGCAGAAGTACAAAGTGATGGGCAAGCTACCAAAGACAGATACAGCAATCGACGATCTCACAGACAAGCTCTACGAAGACCTTAAGAGGCGCGAGAAGCAGGCTCTCGATAGACTCAAAGATGTCATCAATTTTGTCACAGCCTCAAAATGCTTCGGCCTATCGATCGCACAGCACTTCGGCATGGATCTCCCAGAGAACAAGAAGAAGTGCGGACACTGCACGTTCTGTCTCAAGGGTGCAGCTGTGAAGCAGCCACCTTGGACACCCAAGCAGGTTGACAGAGCCGCGATCAACAAGGTTCTGATATCAACAGACATCCGAGATGATGCGCGTTTTCTGGCGAGGATTGCGTTTGGCATCAAGAGCCCGCGTGTTGGCAAGTTGAAGCTGGACAGGTCTCCAGCGTTCATGTCCATGACAGATCACGATTTCGATGTACGTGCGACTATTTATGGTGACGAATGATACTGACAATTCTACAGGCAATTTTGAAGGAGTTCAAGAAGGCTTGCCATGAAAAGGACGACTGATTGGTGTTTACAGATGGCGCTACCCGGGACGGTGTTGCAACTGGTGTTTACTGGGATCAACCGGCTGACGATGTTCCCCACGTCGGGGTACTTAATGATGGGGAAAAAAGGGAATATTGGGGCTTTGACAATATCGGGAAGTAATGTGGAATGGATCTTGTGTCGCGTACATGAACTGAGGTCGCATGTACATTAAGATCGGATTCGTATCACGCATAAATACGAATACAACAGCATGATTCACGTCAAGATGGGTCTGGCGTGGAAATGACACGCGTCAGGACAAAAGACCAGCAAGCAGGCCAACACGTGACCACCTCCAATGGCCGGAGCAAACCCAGAACAAGTGTCGCTTTGGCCGTTTTACGTCGCGCGATCGATTTAGCCCTCGAAAGCGCATTTTCCATCGTCCATCTTAGCCCTGTTTGTGGACTGTTTGACCAATTCCTTAGCAGGGCTGACATGGTCTTTGCACTTGACGGAAAACGAGATGAGCAATGCAAGGGTGCACTGTCCCATCGTGCGATATTGGCAGGGACCTTGTGTAGCAGAGCAGCCCAAACGCGCATTCAAAAGACGATGTATTTTTTTTCGAAACGGGCAGACCGAAGCTTTGTTCTAGAAACTACTTCGGTCGGGGTGCGCTATTTTCCATCCCGTGTCAAGTCAAGTCAGGTCGAGTCAAGTCGAGTCACTCACTGCGGCGTCGCCTAAAAAAATATACATAAAAAGGATCCGAATTGCCGGAATGGCGTCATTATGGCAGATGATGTCTGTGAGCACTTGACCTGACATCAAACGACCTCTGAATAGGGTGACTGAAGTTGCATTCACTTTGGCTTCTTTGTTTTTCCCTGTTTGAGGTTTCCTTTTTGTTCTCTTTTGGGGACGTGGTTGTTTATGCTGAATCGTTAAATGCAGGGGAAAAAACAGGAAAATGATGGCGTCAGTGCACTAACAGGATGACAGGGGAGGCTATAGCGGTTTCGGTGTAGCCAAAGTCCAACAGTCAGCGAACAGACGATGGATCTCAAGGACCACGGATACATAACGTTAATTCAATCTTCATATCTCGGACTCGATCTGGGCCCCGACATTTGAGTTTCTTGTATCTTTCTATTTTTATGAAAGATCCAGATACGAGTGACATCCATGCACCCTGCTTCCCGTGGGGTACCTACTGTGCTGTGTTGTCCTCGGGCGATACTGTGCTGTAAGTCCCCGTAGGTCCGCTGTACATACAGTAGCGTGCTGTACCTACATTGGACGGAGCAGTGGGTGGGGCGGGTCATGTTTCTACTTGTAACGCTCCAAGCCAGGCTCTAAAATTAAAAAAGGCGCTTTGTTTTCTTTTTGACGTAACGGCCCGTTAAATCGAGAGTAAGCCACGATCAAAATATGGATGCCTCTGAAAGACTTTTCCCTTTGAAGAAAATGGGAATCAGAAATAGCACGGGATTGTATGTACGTTATTGCCCCCCTCATGATAATGGGTAGACGCAGCAGAGAAAATTGCGTGTATACGAGGCTTGTGCCCATGTGTCACCCTCCCAAAAATAGCATCGCCCTCTCGTCTCTTCTGACTTTTTGGCTGACAGGATTAGCATGATGAGAGACTCTACGTCACAGACCACAAACATCAACCAACCAATTCTATAAAAGCTGGCATAATATGGAGACACTAGTTACGCGGCGGAGGTCGATCTCTCTCTCTAGACCTAACAAGGATGATATCCATGCTCTTTTCCCTTCCCTTCTCTCACTGTGTTTTTCTAAGCTTCACAAAGCAAGTTGACCTGTGTCCATGCCCTGTACTGTACTGTACCGACCCCCTCTAGCAAGCTCTGTCCAGTTTTTTTCACCTGATTTTTCCCCTTCTTTCTTCTCCCTTCCCTTCCTTTTCGTGTCTATCACAGAATATCCTCTCGTTTTTTTGTATCGCATAACAAAATTCGGCATCATATCTTGACGAAAAGAGGGTTTACTCCGTCCATCGTAATAACAATTTTTTTCTTCTTACCGTCCCTCGTTTAATTCCCGTTTTAGGCGCCGCATTGCATCACTGCCCGGCACTTCCGATAGCGAGCTCATCTTATCGCATGTCATAATCGGCAAATTTACCTGGGGATTGTTTTTTGTTGTAAAAAGAAGAAGAAGACCACGAATATCGTCGCACATAATAACTCTCGCTTGCTCAGTTATTTTTTTTGGATTATTTTTTGGACTGAGGGCAGAGAAAGAAGAGTGTAATCATGGGTTTTAATCCGCCAGGCCAAGGCAACGGCCCAGACTATGATGCGCCACGGGAAATGCAAGATTTACCGGCTGGCCAAGCTGTAAGTTAGCTCTCTCAACAGTGAACCCAACCCACGTACGCAATTACACAGCGATTCTAATCTTGCGCTTTCTCTGCAGTACCACTTTCGCGAATCTGACGAAACAGCCGCCGCTCGAGTTTCTCCTGTGAGCAATCCTTACGAACCAGACTACGATCAATTGTCTCCCCCTCCGACGCTGGGCGCACAACGACCCGTCCCCGAGCAGAACGAGTCGAGCCGCGATCTCCTACACAGTTCGTACCATGGCAGCCTAGGCCAGAACAGCTTCGATGGCCACAGTTTTGGCCACAACAGCTATGGACCTGGTGGTTTTGGTCATTATCCTGCTGATCAGCACGGTCGCATGCCTGGGTCTCCGGGCTACGAATACCCAGAGCCCGAGTACGATGTCGAAGCTTCACGTTTGGCAGAGTCTCGTCTCTCCGTCATGCACCGCGCGCCTACGATGCAAGATTGGGGTCAGAATGGCGAGGCTCTCTCTGTTCCAGACTTTGCCCATGGGCGCCCTGACTCAGCGTACCAGGAATTCGATGTCGACGAGAGCTGGATGATGCGACAGCAGCAGGACCAGCTTGTAGGTGGTCTCGGTCGTTCAAAGACCCGTAAGGTCAAGCTCGTCCAGGGCTCCGTTCTCAGCATCGACTACCCCGTGCCCAGCGCCATAAAAAATGCCGTCGAGCCGCGATACCGAAACGGCCCCGGAAGCATGGAGGAGGAGTTCACAAAGATGCGCTACACAGCTGCTACATGCGACCCCAACGATTTCACCCTGCGAAACGGCTTTAACCTCCGGCCCAAGATGTACAACCGTCATACAGAGCTGCTCATCGCCATCACCTATTACAACGAGGACAAGGTGCTCCTTGCGCGTACCCTCCACGGAACGATGCAGAACATTCGGGACATTGTGAACCTCAAGCGCTCCAAGTTCTGGAACAAGGGCGGCCCCGCGTGGCAGAAGATCGTCGTTTGTCTCGTCTTTGACGGTCTCGACAAGGTCGACAAGAACGTTTTCGACGTCCTCGCGACGGTTGGTATCTATCAAGATGGCGTTCTCAAAAAGGACGTCAACGGCAAAGAAACCGTCGCCCATATTTTCGAGTACACCAGTCAAGTCTCCGTAACGCCCGATCAGCAACTCGTTCGTCCCGATCCCGACAAGCCTCATCGCAATCTGCCTCCCGTACAATTTATCTTCTGTCTCAAGCAGAAGAACAGCAAGAAGATCAACTCGCATCGCTGGCTCTTCAATGCCTTTGGCCGCATTCTTAACCCGGAGGTCGCCATTCTCATTGATGCCGGAACCAAGCCCGGCCCGCGCGCCCTGTTGTCCCTCTGGGAAGGCTTCTACAACGACCGTGATCTCGGCGGCGCCTGTGGAGAGATCCACGTCATGCTTGGCAAGGGTGGAAAGATGCTTCTCAATCCGCTCGTCGCGGTGCAGAATTTCGAGTACAAGATCTCCAACGTCCTCGATAAACCGCTCGAAAGCGCCTTTGGATACGTTAGTGTTTTGCCTGGTGCTTTCTCTGCGTATCGCTTCCGCGCTATCATGGGTAGACCTCTGGAGCAGTACTTTCACGGCGACCATACGCTCTCCAAGTCATTGGGCAAGAAGGGTATTGACGGCATGAACATCTTCAAAAAGAACATGTTCCTTGCCGAGGATCGAATTCTCTGCTTCGAGTTAGTCGCAAAGGCCAGTCAAAAGTGGCATCTCAGCTATATCAAGGCCTCCAAGGGCGAGACTGATGTTCCCGAAGGCGCTGCCGAGTTTATCGGCCAGCGACGTCGATGGCTCAATGGATCTTTCGCTATGTCGCTCTATTCCCTCATGCACTTTGGCCGAATGTACGGATCAGGCCACAATCTCATTCGTCTCTTTTTCTTGCACATCCAGTTCGTGTATAACTTGGTCAATGTCACCTTCTCCTGGTTCTCACTCGCGTCTTTCTATCTCACCACCACCATCATCATGAAGCTTGTCGGATCGCCTCAGGTTCTCTCGGGGTACCATGGTTGGCCATTTGGCGATACAGCCACGCCGATTGTCAATGTCCTGATCAAATACATATACATCGCCTTCCTCGTCCTCCAATTCGTCCTCGCTCTCGGAAACAGGCCCAAGGGCGCACAATACACTTACGTCCTCTCCTTCATGGTCTTTGGTCTCATCCAGCTGTATCTTCTCGTTTTGACTGGTTATCTCGTGTACCGAGCTTTCACTGGAACGCCCATTGAGGAGCAGATCTCCTTCGCGTCCGGTAAAGCCTTCTTCGATAGTTTCTTCGGGGGCGATACTGGAGTCGCGGGTCTGATCATCATCGCCCTCTTCACCATCTACGGTCTCAACTACATCGCTTCCTTCCTCTACCTCGACCCGTGGCACATGTTCCACTCATTCCCTCAGTATCTCGTCCTCATGTCAACTTATATCAACATCCTGATGGTCTACGCCTTCAACAACTGGCACGATGTGTCGTGGGGAACAAAGGGCTCTGATACTGCCGAAGCTCTGCCTTCAGCCATGATTGTCAAGGACGAAAAGGGCAAGGAAGCCGTGGTTGAAGAAATCGAGCAGGAGCAGGAGGATATCGACAGCAAGTTCGAGAAGGTCGTCTGGCGAGCTCTCGCACCCATGAGCGAAATGGCGGAAGAAAAGCCCGAGAAGAAGGACGTTGAAGATTCCTACAAGTCTTTCCGAACTGGCCTTGTTATTCTCTGGCTTCTCTGCAACATTGTTCTCATCGTCGTCGTCACAACAGACGACTTTATCACCTTGGGCGTCTCGGTAAGTCACTTACTCTCTCCTGTCCTTTACAACATACTAATGCTCCGCTTAGAAAGCTTCAGAGGTCCGCACGCCTACATATTTCCGTGTTCTTCTTTACTCGACAGCTGTGCTGTCTATTGTACGCTTCTTCGGCTTCCTCTGGTTCATTGGACGAACCGGCATCATGTGTTGCTTTGCGAGACGATAAACGGGGGAGAACGTTTTGTCGTGCGAAATGTGTTCATGAACTACATATTCTCGGGGTTATAGGAGAAAATTTCGGTGTGATGCTTCTTTTCAAAGAGTCTTTGTTCGGTTTGGGACGGGTTTGAGTTAATAGTGGCATGCAACGACTATCACTTACCGGCGTTGCACATCAGAGGTAGATTGCTTTCGGATTCTTAATATAATACATATTTTTGTATTCATGATCGCAGCCACATGCGCGCAAATCCTTGACACCAAAGATGAAGTCCGGCAACTAACATGAACATTGCCGAGTTTGTGAAACATCCCGGACTTTATTACCTTTCCACTTGATCTGTTTCCACTATGGAGCTAGTTATTGCTGAAAGTATGTTCGCCGTCGGCTTTGTAGACTATCATATATCGTCGCGAAGAGAGTCAGCTTCTTGTCAAACCTGCTTGACAGAATAACTACTCCCATCTCCACGATACGTATAACCCAGTATCTACAACTTGGCCTTCAGTTCCAGCTTTCTCTCAGCTTCTTTTCTCTTTCCTCTCCAGCTCTCCAACCTTGGTGCCACCATGTCACCCCAGATAGCCAACCACTGCGGATCAAATGCTGGCAACTTACGTCCAGATGTCCCTTTAGCAGGCTCTCTAGCAATATCCCTTAGGTACTCAAAGAAGCCTTCGTAGTCAGGCGCGATAGAGTAGTAATCCTTCCCTCCTATCTTTTCGTTCACACGTTGCCGCTCCCATTCCAGTTGCTCCGGGATAGAGGGCAGTGCCTTTGCACGACCGGCAAGAAAACGAGCGATGGCTACGCTTTGCCACTCGTAAGCTCGAAATGTGAAACCTCCTCCGAGCTGCCAGAGTAAGTCAGTAGAAGAAGCGGTTAGAAGTTAGAAGGCATACCATTCCGACGAAGGTCAGTGTTGGATCTTCAATATTCCACGTATGTTGATATACACCAGGAAGTCGACGATACGCATTCTTGACACGCTTCTGAACCGCAGGAATGAAAGGGAAACTGAAGGTATAACCAGTCCCGTAAATGATATGATCTATGTTGTCAAGGTATGAACCGTCGGTGAAGTGCACACGGCCAGTCTCTGGATCGAGGCGTTGGATGGCTGGCTTGATGGCGATCTTGGGATGCTCGAAAGGAACCCATCCAAAGGCTGGGATGGGTTGGTCTCTTATGGAGGCGTAAACCTGCCCATCCACGACATCCAGGATCTCGTGAATGATCTCGATGGAGGAGACTGAAGCTCCAGCCACAACAACTCGCTTCCATCGTCAGCGTGGCCCGATACAAGACATCGGATATTATGCTTACCTTTCCTTTATACTTGGATCCTTCTCTAAAGTGCTTGCTATGACTGATGGTGCCAGGAAACCTCTTATCGAATTCCAACAGCCCTTCGACCGCTGGAAACCAGGGTACGTTATAATGACCTGATGCCACGACCACAGCGTCGAATGTCTCTCTCCACCAGTGGTTTCGGCCTTTGAGTACTTTTCGAAGAGTTACAACCCACTCTCCATTCTCTTTCTCGACTCTCTCAACTGTCGTCTCCAGTTCAAGCAACTTGTCATGACCACCGCGAGAGAATATACCCTCTATCCATTCACGGACAACAGAGTGATGTCGACACAGTGAGCTTGGCCCGTACTCATCTAGGGTCTTCTGTGAGAGCTCCTTGGGAAATGGCTCTTGAGTGTAACTCATTATATCAGGCGCAATGTTGCTGTGTAGATTCTCATGGATTGGAGTGTCCGAGAATCGATGTTGATGGCTGTTTACCGCTTCAGAGATTGTTGTAACAGCTGGTATGTTCTCAGGAATAGTGACTTCATTGTCGGCCTCTCCGTTAACCAGTCTTTCCAAGGAAGGGATCCCTGGTGGCAGATGGGGCGTATGAATCCTATGAGACCGTGAGATGCACATCCTTTCAAAAAGAGAATTTGTCTTACCAAGTTCCCCCCACAGAAGGCCTGCGGTCGAACACCCGGATGGTATCGAACGCTCCTTCTTTGACAAGCGCATCAGTTGCAATGGCACCTGCCGGGCCAGCTCCAATTACAGCCACACGGCGAATTTTATGAGGCATTTGCGAAACGATGAGGCTCAAGAGAGATGTGGAACACAGATGAATCGGAAAATCTAACGAAGAGAGGCTATGCGACTGATGTAGGTAAACGTAGTCGACACTGAGGAAGAATCGGGGCAGTTATATCCGAAATCGGGTTGAGATATTGCGCCAGATGCACGGTGATTGCGTTCATGCACGACATTGTAGCACGCAAGAGCTCCTGGGTTCCTCATGATTCCGTTACGACTGAGGAGCGGGGAAGTTCTCCTATCGATATCTTGTGTTGCCATGCCAATCTTATGGACACCATATGTATTGGAGGTCCAATAATACTTGTCAATATCTAATTGACCCCAATGATTCAATTTTGATGAACTAAATTTTAGGCAGCATCATCGAGACAGATTTGGCATGATAACAGCTATGGCTATAATGATGACTGAGACTCGACTGGTAAGCTATCGTCGCTTGCGTGATCGGAGGCCAACAGCACGCAAACAAACGACCGTCAGTTCACGAATCACGTTTGAGAAAATGCTGCTGCCCATTGAAGCCATACTCTCCGAGTAGTCTGTGCAGTAAGTCATCGAGTCTCGTGATCTTGAGTAAAAACTGGCTTTAAACGAAATGGTATCACGAACCTTCAGATTTCCTGTTACGTTGCTGTCTTGGGCCTACATCGTCCTGGACAGTCAACCTTCACTGCCAGTCATGAATTAACAATGGGGCTATAGTTTAATGGGGATCTCTTGCCTATGTGAGGCGCATCGGCTTGAAGCACTCCATGATAGTTGATGGCCTTCGGGCAATCTGTCTTGAACTCTAGCGAAGCAAACTTGAGAGCTTTCTAAAGCATGACAAGCGTCGTGGAATGTTAGCAGAATCTCTTATCGGAAACTTCACTGATATACTATAATACTATGTAGCCGAGCTATATGCGCGAAAAGCGTATGGCACCAGGATCATTATCTGACCTGATGTTCCCAGCGTCATCGCAAGTGCAAGAGTGCTATGGCCTCGCGCTGTGTTGTGTAATGTTTTCACGCCTAATTACCAGCACCTAAATATCTAAAAGATACATATATCAAGCAGTATCTTATCAGTGCAGCATATGAGATTAGAAAACCCATAGTAACGAATGATACGTTGGCAATGGGACCGAGACCTCAGTTGGACCAATCAACGGCTATGATATATACTGCCTCGAAGTTTCATAGACTATAATACGGGTTTTGATGTCAATGCCTTGTTATATTGGGTCTCATGCGCCATAGTACTGCTTCATTATGGCTGATATCAAAGGCATCACCTTGCGAGCTTTAGACTTCATTACCAGCTCTCGGGGCCAAGAGAATCACAAGAGCTCCTAGGCTCTTCAATAAAATGGCATTTCACCTAACCTTACTTCTCAGACACCCTCCGCGTCGGACACATCAGCTTGGTTCCGGCATCGCAAATTTCAGAACCAGCGCTCCTCTGCCAACTACCGTATTTTCATCAAAGTTTCGACTCCAAGGGTGATGGCGTTCAATTTCAAGGGCGCTGGTTCGATGTGGGCATCAGGTGCCCAGGCCTTGTGACCTTTGCAGCCTCCCTGGCCGGTCCGATAGTCTCGTTCGCCCTCCATATTTAAGGTTCTGTGGCAAGACATTCAAGTGTAGGCTCAACTACTGAACCCCTCCTCCATTGTATCAGTATCTGTATGTAAGAACTCCATCATAGTTCCTTGAGATGGAAATTGTGTCACTGAAGTGATACGGTGCAGAGGAAGCTGTAAGCTCACGAAAAATGTCTAGTTAGGCAAAATGGCCAATTGCGCCTTGCTCCAACATAGAACAAGAGTTTCCGAAGTCAATCGTGGCTGTAATTTTAACATTCGGACTGTAGATCATGGGATCAAGGAGGATTAGAAGTAATTTCCCCCCCAACCGCAGCAATACGATTACGCGTGCCGATATGCGGTGCCCTTTACATCGACCTCAATCTCGATTTGTGACCAGCCATCACCGACGGCAATCTCCTACTGTCAAAGCTGCCGAGCCATCAATGTTCGGCCATGGCTGGCGGAATGTTCAATAGTCAAAAGCCTCCCACCAAGTCATCACGATTGGTGACGTGGAAAGGCTGGAGGACGACGTAACAATGCTATAGGCATTACCAGCGCATTCTTTGTTGGCAGCCCAAGCTAGTGGTGTGCATTCTTAGAATCAGAACATGCTACGGTAAATCAGGCACAGCAACTGTCTATGGATGGCAACCCCCCAACAAGTGCTGCATCACTAGCGCTACACACAAGCATTCCAACACGAAACAAGACGGTGTGCAGCTGAAGGGTGTAGACTGATTGGTCTGTCTGGTTCTTGTGAGGGGTTATCTCGTCTACAACTGGAAATCTCGATTAAGCTTTCGCTGATATCACTACCGAGCTGCCCCAGGACTGTCTTGTCCGGGGCGTGCAACTGCAAGCACGGTCTTTGTCGATCAGTTGCCGGCTTATCACGGTATCCCGGTCCGGCTTCAGCCTCACCTTGTGGTGTGAAGGCCTTATCATGGTGGGAGGCGAGATCGCCGAAGCTTGTTATCTCTTGACCGAGCATTCACCGCTTGTTTGTTCAGATCATCTCACAGTGGTCAAAGAAAGGGTTGTAAAGTAAAGGTCTTGATTTCTATCTAAGAAATGTTGCAGGATGCAATAGTATAGCTAATTAAGCATCTGCTGGGTCATAATCTGTCATGAATAAACAATGCAATCTTGTGTAAAAGAGCAAAACTCGCTTTTATCTTGTAAATCCTCCCATGCAATCCAAATCAATCTGTAAGCCGTTCCCGTGTCTAAACAACAATGGCCTTGTGCGCTGGCCGGATGTCAATGCCCGATGAGTAGGTAGCAGAGCTTGTAGCCTTGGTGCTGATGGTGGTCTGGGGAGCCTCCTGCTGAGCGGGCCAGATCTCGTGGCCAGCCTCTTGCTCCTTCTTGTGGTGGTTCTGGAGCTGCTCTCGGATGCTCTGCTGGAAGAAGAGAGGACCCTGCTCCATCTCGGGGTGCATCTCACCGTTGATGAAGACACCAGCGTTGACGTTCTTCTGCGCGTTGGCGCAGAGGTACTTATCCTCAGACATGACACGCTTGTAGAGCTCAGTGATGAGGTTGAAGTCCTCGTCGCTGGAGTTCTTGTTGCGGAAGAACTCGTATCGCATGATGGAGCGGGTAGGGCTGAGAGGAACGAAGCGCTGGATCATGAAGAAATGAGGAGAGATGTTGGTGGAGGCATTCGGGAGGTAATATGTGACAGCGATGCGGAATCCACGGTCAATCTGGTCCTGTCGCTGGGCACCAAAGTGCTGGATGTAAGACTTCTGTGTCTCGACCCAGTAAGAGTTGAGGTCGGCGATGGTGGGGATATCAGGGTGAGCGACCTTGCAGTGGTAGCACTCGTTGTAGTTGTCGGCAAGAATCTTCCAGTTGTAGTCGCCCTCCATCTGCCAGACGTGATCGAATTGGTAGTCGTCAAATTTGTAGTGAGAGAAGCGCTCATGTGTATCAAGGTTGTCAAAGTCATCCTCCCAGGCGATCTCAGGGGTCTTAGCGCCGTCCATGTTGATCCAGATGAAGCCACGAGCATCAACCTTAACGTGGATGGGGAGAAGACCATTCTGCTTCTGGTCAAAGCCAGTGCTGGCATCACCGTGGTCACCCTGCTCGGGAGCTACGATGGGGAAGGTACCGAAGCGAGTGATATTGTGGAAAGCGTTGATGTTGCCATCCTCGTCGCGAACAATGACGAATTCGAAGTTGGCCATCTCATACTTGAGCCAGTCGCCAGCGTTGGGGACTCTGACCTGGTGAGTGGTAAGGAGCCACTTCTTGGAGAAGATGGCGCGCTTCTCAAGCTCGTACATCTCGACTGAGGTGTACCATGAAGCGGGAAGGGCACGAACGGCGCTCTTCTCAGTGACAGGGCTGGCAGCGGGAGTAGCAGAGCCGCCGAGGCCAAAGTATCGTTTCAAGAATGACTGGGCCATTGTGAATGTGATTGTGTGTAAGAGAAGAGGAGGAGGAGGTGTTGTATATCTTGATGAGGATAAGAGTACAGATGTGAAGACAGGAGATAAGGACTCGAAGTCTTATATAAAAGTCTTGTTGGTTGGAATGGTAGAGTAGAGTTTGTTGATGATGATAATAATTCGATTGAAGTTGGATCTAGACGTCTTCTAAATACTTCCTTTGCATCTGGTGCATCTGGCACATCTGAAGCTAATCAGGGCGTGTCCATACTCTATCGCCAACATTGAAAGCACCCCCTTGCCACCTGATACCTGACGCCGTCTCGTCTCGATAGCTTGAGTTGTTGCTCGCAATCAGGTGGCCCTCTGTTCCGGTGTTGGCGACCGGTCACATGATCGGACAGGCTATCTTTGGGGCCCGGCTAGCAACATTCACCCCCTTTGACAAGCCATGTCCGGCCTCAATTAGACCCTCCAAGAGTCATAGATGACGGCCTCTTAGTTGGTGTTAGTTTGCGCGTCAACTTCTCGATTAGGGGTCTTGCTGCTGTCGACACCACGGCGAGGTGTATTGTGTTCCCCCACGCCAAAGCAAACCAACCTCCGTGTCTTGGTGATGTTGCAATTAGACCGTTCCGGACCTGCAGATGCTCAGACACGGAGTAAGGTCTTCGCGTTGAAGATCATGAATTTCTAGAAACCGGCAGTTCCTTATCGGAGCTTCGAGATTGATTATTTTTGGCATTTCGGTTCAAGTTGCTGCTTTCTCGAATCTCCAGAAGTCCTGGACAAGGCTGAAACAGAACTCGGTCTAAATGCACCCGAGCACATGATCGGAGGTGACGAAACATTGATGTCTGCATTGCTTGTTCCTGATGGAATTCAAATGCCGGAGCAGTGACCGCGTGAATGGTCATACGAACACAGCGATTTCGTAACAACATCCTCAATCGCTGTAACGCTTTCTTGTCAATAATCAAAATGGAGACGGCGGAGACCGATTGATTGCAATTGCTGGCTGATACAGAACCGCAGAAAATCGATAACGGCCCGTCTAGTCTTCAGCTAGAGAGGGATTGTTTCTCGAGGACAAGCAAGTTTAGGCGAGAGTTGTAAACAGCTGGAGCTGGTCTGTGCCGGCAAGTCCGGGGTACGGCAGGGCATGGCTAAGCGTGTTTAAGTCGTATCGTTGAGCTAACCCAAGATGATAGATCTAGGCCTGGACCCCGACTCCAGAAAATAGTACCCTCAAAACTCCATCACGGGAAATATTTCGTGGTAAGATCAACCGATGGCTCGTGTATGGGGTCGCCGCTTGATTCTCCCTACGGGAGATCAGGGCAGGCCCAGGCGAAATGAGATTTTTCCGCTTGATCTTGCTCTTCTTCGTTCAAGAATTCATGGTGAAGCGCGGCGCTATCAATGGCAAGACCTTTTCGGTAAGGAAACGAGTGATAATGTTGAGTAAAATTGACTATCGTGACTTTACCATTCCCGCGGGAATGTGGATTTTAATACACAAACAGCGAGCCATAAACCTCTACACATGAGCAGGAAAACGTAGAGTAGATCGTATGAGTAACAATCTGAAATGAGTTCAGAATCATTCGTTCTCTGAGGACAAGTGACACCAGAATCGTCCAAGTTGCGAGATGCTCTCTGAATAGTTGCTCGTTCTGGCTTACGGATTGTCAACAACAAGGCACGGATCGTCTCAAAGTTGGCAATATGGCCTTCTCAGAAGACAGGATAAATGAAAAGATCGTACGAGAGTAATGAAGGAATCGTATGTTATGAAACGATGGAAATGAATGACATGCTGGGCTGATAAGTTCCCAAGGACATGAGTTGAAACTTGTTGTATGTGCCACTTGACTTCCTGTCTGTCACCAAAGCCTTCTTTCTTCCTCTTTCCAACATCTTAAGATAACTTGATAAGTCCTGACTGCCTGAGTGTGACTAGTCAAGCTGTCTTGGCTACTTTTCACTTCAAAGGCTCGCATCACTCATCGCAAATATCATATGGATATTCTTACTTCAGAGCACGAACAGTCAATGGAAGAATGAGATATTGAAGACATCACTCAAAGCTACCCTGAACCTCTTCGACAATAACACGTCTGACGGACAACGATAAGCCGGGGCACGGATAGTACAAGCGAGATGAGCCTCACCGTGATCTTCGTCAACTCTTACCCTGCAATGAACATCTCGATCTAGCGATCGACGCCATGTTGCTCTCCTTCCTAACTACGTAAGTGAAAAGAAACCCACTAGAAACCGCAAGGAAAATAGCGAAACGCTTGACATGGAACAAGTTTTGGAACATCTTTGCTTGGTTCAACGCGTCACTTGGAGATCTGCCGTTAGCCGCCGATGATGGACTCAAGATAACACCCAGATGCTGGAAATAGACCGAAATCGGCAGGATTTACACATTTCGAGCATGTTGCATGATCACGACAGCTTCTCGAAGGCATTGGTGATACACGTGGGGGATGTGTTGGTATGGCACGGTTGCGCCACTCCGGGGTTGTAGATATCACAAAGACGGTATCGAGGACCGGGCGTTGTGTCACATCACGATGGCCCTATCCCCTGATATATCGATGGTCAAATGATAGGATAAGAAAGGACTAGCGACGCGAGGTAGAGTAGCATCGGCCATGTGTTGGTGCCTGGGCCTCCATCTGGCTTCATCACTTCTGGGGTAGGGATGACGAGTGCCGGCATCTTCTATCCATCCGTCGCATCGCATTGCCACGCACGCCAGCAAAAGCGTCGAGACCACCATCTGTGGATGGGCATGGGCATTGTGCATCGTGCATGGGGAAGTGGACCGAACTGCATCAAGATAAGCAAGACTCGCAGCGGTATCTTGACAGATAACTAGGCTCACTTCGCTACGGACCAACCGAGCTAAAGATGGTGTGAGGCATTGGGAGAGAGCGAGATAAGTCTTGGAGGCCCAACTAGCTTGGATCTGTTTTCCTCCGCATCTGAAGCAGTGACCAACCCCTTGTCTTGGTTCGATGCCAATTGAGGTTGGCCGAGTGCAAATTGTGCATGAAGCTAGGCCTGAAGCAACGCTAGGGTTACGCGTTATCTCTGCGTGCGGAGAATCAAGAGCCAGCTAATGATATCAATGATCTCCATGAGCCGTGGGCACCGAGTTCCAGTGCGGGGGAGCCCAAAAAATGGAGATAAGGCTTTTCCTATTACGGGATTTGGCTTGCAACTCGTACATGAAGGGATGGGAAGGCTGGATGTAGGCGTGGATAACCTCATGGTGAGGTGAGGTGACTGTAGACCAGCTGATTGTGGGATAAGAGGATGGTTGGAATGGGATGGGATGGTCTTGGTCTGGTGATTTGTGAACAAAGGCCACCAAAATGGTGGAGGAGGCGAAGAGAAGGGAGGCTAGACACCTAGTTGGTCAATGCAGAGACATGAAGACGTCCGTAAACACGGTTCTCAGTATTGTTCATCTCATCGAGCTGAAAACCATCCATCGTACGATATTCATCCTTCAACATGAAGTTATCACGGCTTCACGATAATGTCCAAAAATAACGTCAAGATAGCAAGCCTCACGTGATCGGGTTTCTCTCTACCCCATACCCGGACTCCGGCGCTCAGCTCCGGAATTCCAGATCGGACCCGGAAAATGACTTTGGTGAGAGACGTCCGGAATACGGTGGCCACCGAGACCGGCACTGTCTCCAAGGCGGGGTGATAAAAGGCCCAGTGGACGAGGTGAAATACACGATCAATTCACTTGGTGGTTATACATCGCCTCTATTACTATTACAGGCTATTTGACAGACCAATTCCTCACCATATCTGTCTGCCAATAGCATTGCACCGTTTGCAATGGCCTCTTCATCATACCTCATCGTGGGAGCCGGTGTCTTTGGCGTCTCAACGGCCTACCAGCTAATCCAAAAGTACCCCAATGCTTCAGTCACAATTGTCGACAGAGATCCTTATGACGGTGACAACCGCGTAGCTGCATCTTGGGATTGGAACAAGGTCGTTCGCGCAGACTACGATGATCTCCTCTACTGCCGCCTCGCTCTTGAGGCGCAAGACATCTTCGAGTCTGATCCTCTCTGGATGCCTCACTTTCACAAGGCTGGTGTTTTCTGGGTATGTCGCAGCGACTACGCTCAGGATGTCATCAACAACTACAAGAAGCTGGGCCGTGCTTCGGACATCCAAGTCTACACCATCGAGGAGGCTAAGAAGCTGTATGGCGGTCTCTACGAGGAGGCTGACTACACTGGTGCCAAGGAGGTCCTTGTCAACAGAAACAGTGGCTGGGGAGCTGCAGGCGACTCTCTGCGCGCTGTGACACGCGAGGCTATGAAGTTGGGCGTCAAGTACATCGTTGCAGATGTGGCTACGGTGCAGATTGAGAACGGCCGCGCCACAGGCATCCAAACGGCCAAGGGCGAGATCATCTCGGCTGACACAGTTATCCTGTCCACCGGAGCATACACAGCCAAGCTTCTGGAATACAGCGCTGCACGCCACAACCTGCCTGATCTCCGATCCGGTGATCGCATCACAGCTGCTGGTATCACTACCGGCATGGTCACGCTTGATGACCAGTCATTCGCCAAGATGAAGGACATGCCCGTTGGCTTCCAAGGATATACCTACAAACACAGTGAGTTTTATACCCGGGTGCCATACACCTTCTAGAACATCAACTAACGCTAGCTGCAGACTCTCCCTTCATTGGCAGTCTGCCACCTACCAAGGATCGGGAGATCAAGTGGTGGGGTCGCAACATCTTCAGCAACCACCGCGCAGTCCTCCCTGGCCGTGTCGTCTCCGCTCCACCAGATGAGAAGGACTACGCTCAATGGAAGGTCCCCAACTCACTCAAGGAAGACATCGACAACGCCAACCGTCTATTCTTCGGAAGCAAGGGTGCGCACTGGAAGTACGAGAAGCATCGCATCTGCTGGTATATATACCCCCACCCGTGACGACGAGAAAAGACCGACTGACACCGCACGTTACAGGGACGCATTCACATCTAGCGGAGATTTCATCATCTCCCCGCACGCAGGTGCCGAGGGTCTGTACGTCGCAACATGCGGCTCATTCCACGGATACAAGTTCTTCCCTGTGCTGGGCAAGTACGTGGTGCAGATGCTCGAGGACAAGCTTGAGCCTGAGCTCAAGGAGAAGTGGGCTTGGGACAGGGAGCGGCCCGATGCAGCTCTCAACTGCGAGTTCCCCAACTCGGAGATGAGGGACTTGTTGGATCCCACTGCTAGACTGTAGAACCCAAGGTAGCAATACATAATAGAAGCATGTAAAGAAGGACGGATGGAAGATCAGGGAATAAACAGAAAGGGAGGGTAACATCCTCTGAGGGGAATAACTGCGGGGAGACGAGCCAGGGATTAGTTAAGGGAGGCATGATTGGGCGTTGGACGGCATAATTACGAGCATAATGAACGAATTGAGATTCTTGTTACTACCATGACATGGCCAAAGTCATCCGTGATCGCCTCTGCCAAGCAGAAATGTCCTAAGCCAAGCAATGTTTAAAGTGCGTTGTCGGAGTAAGCTACGTAGAGATGCAGATGCGCGTATCTTGGGCTTCTCCTCACCTCCACTCTTATCTAGCACCCTGGGCTAGTTGGGTGATCCTTGATCCACAGCGCGTTATCTGTCCCCGACAGATCTCCGTTGGTCGGAGCGAGGCGGGAGCCAGACGAGGTGTGTCTCGGTGAAGGTAGAGGGATGGGTTATTTCTGGAAGCTCTGATAGAAGGTGGGCGCAGGGCAGGGCAGGGACATGGAAAGTTTGTGTCGGCAGTGGGAAGATAACGAGCGGTATGACCGAATGGCTGGAGATAGGGAATTCTAGGTACGGTACGGTGAAGAGTTTTCACCTTGGCTGTTCTAGGAAATGACTCGATATATGCAGTGTAGTAGTTTTACTATCACCAGACCAAAGATGTCGTGATGGCAAGTTATCCCGCGCTGTGTCGTGCTGTGCTGTGCTTTGCTGTACTGTTGCTGCAACGGATGGATTGGATTGCTGGGATGGATGTGCTCTGTGTTTCGCTCTCAGTGGGCCTCATCACCTCTGACCGGGAGTCACGCTATCCACGCCCCCTTGCTCTCTTCAGGCACTTCGCATTAGCCTTGAGCCATTCCATCCAATCCCTGGAAAACCCGCTAAAGCTTTTCTTCTTCGTACCAAACCAAACCAAACCAAACCAAACCAAACCCCGCGTTATCAGCAGCGCAGCGCAAGGACCATGAGTAAGAGGACGCACGCACGCAGTCCGTTTGAACCAGTAGGCAGTGCGGGGTTTGCAACAGCAGCTGTAAGCCACCCCAAACTGCACTGTATCCTCTAGCAGAGCAGGCGCCAAAAGGTTCCAGAGGTCCAAGAGTAAGGTATTTAGTGGAAGCGGGCCCCTTTACAGCGAGCGAAACAAGGTTCACCAACTCCTACGCCATCAACTTTTTTTTATTCACTACCTTATTATTATCATCCTCCTCGTGTCGGGACATTCCCTCCCTCCCTCCCCTTCTCCTTTCTCTCTTCCGTGTCTCATACAATAATAACACAATTCTTCAAAATGTCGTACTCTTCAATGTAACCTA